>BPLQ01014649.1:0-17584 GCA_021605075.1 Caerostris darwini
TTAAACGGGCTGAGTATCAAAACTTCTAATACAATGCGAATTTTTATCATAAAAAAGATAAATATTCACATCTAAACTTTTATTTACTTGACAATTTGATGTCTGAAAAACTTTTTGTTCACTTTACGACTTAGTGGGGTGCACAATTAGCAGACAAGTAAGTATTAAGTTCGAACCTGTTGGATACGAGTTATAAAGTCACTGTTTTCGGAAGCGAGGAGTATAATTGCTAATGTTGTAGTTTAAATATACTTGTCCCATAGAGAGTATGATGGTATGGTTTTAGTTTTCTAACTTCCTTCAATTCATACCGCAAATACGAGGCAGCTATTTCTAAAAATCCAGTTTGAACACAATATCCTGCCACTTTTGCCCATTGATAAATTATTTGGGAAATACATAATTCGCAGACGAAATCCATCCACAAATCTCAACTTGCATGCTGATATTACAATATACTAAGAACTGCAATTTTCTAAGAATGGCGTGAATAAAGAAACCAGTGAATTATATTATAGATTATAGATATACATTCTCTTTCTTGGTGCTTTTTAAATCTACATTTATCATGATTATAATAATAATATGCTATTATGTCGAGTTAAGATTTAAAATTCAATGGTAAAAAACAGTTGGGCTAAGTAAAACTGTGCTTAGAAATATTACACAAATAGTTAGGAATTCTATAAAAACATATATATTATATACGGCTAGTTTAGCAAGAATCATAATTCACCAGCGTATTCATTCATAGTCCGACAATTTTCGCCCATTAAACCTTAACTCGGATTAATGGTATTTTCTGAAACTCATGACAGATAGATTAATCATGTCTGTCCGTAATGGTACAACAGCAAACTTATGCTAAGGACAATACAATTTCAGTGTGTGTTCGTAGTTTTTCTCTTACATATAATTTCATTATGATAAGTTTTTCAATTTAATCACACTAATGAGTGTGATGAAAAATAAAATAATTATTTAAATACAGAAGATGGTCTTAGAAAATATTCATTAATTCCACAAAATTTTTTTTTTTTGAAAAAAAATATAATATTCATATTACATGATTTTAAGAGAAAGTTTGTTTGTATTTCCAATGTTAGACATTTATAACTGGTGGTAATCTGTCATTATAATTGCAAATTTGTAGTCGATTCAGACATACCATCACAATCACCATAAGATCACCATCACAATATTTTGACGAAATATTATACATTATATTATACACTCCAACAATATTTTGCTACTACAATTAAAAAGAAAACCATAAAAAAAATATTTATTAACTATTATTAATAATTACTATTAACTTCTTTGAGCATAACAAAGGGTTATTTCAGCCTATAAGTATATCGATCATACCCATCCTCAACACAGACACAAAGAAGCCCTCGGTTCTACATATATCTTATTAAATATTTTACTTAAATACGTTGCAAATGTCAGAATGTTTGTAGATAGTTCATTAAAGACATATATGTAGTAAATTCAGTGGGCCTGACTCGTGGCTCAGTGGCAATGTGGCCGCTGGTGAGCATTAGGATTGAGATTCAAACCGCTGACGTCTATGTTGTAAATACTGTTTCAAAAACGAAAAGACTTGATGGCATTTGTGATGTTCAGCATCTTGCCTCGTTAGTCAGGCTATCTGGGGAGATTTTTCCCGGTTTTCTCCCATACGATACGTAAAAGCAGAGTAGTCCCCCTATAGGTCCTTCCGGAAGGCAATACCCTCTTTCTTCGGCGACACGAAGCCAAGTTAAATTTCTATCTACAGGTGCTCTATCACAAAAGAAGCTGCCCCATTTCTTCCATCTATGATTAGACTACACATGGGATAACCGTCCCCGCACTTCGGGACACTGAGGATCAGGCACAACAACAACACAAATTCAGCTCGTCAATGTTTACCATAAGCAGAAGGCACAGCTACTTCACACTCCACAATTGGAAATACACACAAGAATAGCGAGTACAATAGAAGGGCTTTCCGAATTTTATCCCGTTGATATCCCCTGTTTAGAATGTTTTGAATTAACAACGCTTGTACGAGTCAAACTCCATTAATTCGGTGGCCAACTCAATATTCACTAGGCCATTCTAGCTCTTTAAGCAACTCACTTATTCCTTTCACATCCATTTTCATATTTATATCATTTTGTATTTTTCCCTTGATCCGAAGTAATAAATGGATCTATTACCATTTATGAAATTCATGAATGTGTAGGTTGACAGCTGAAAGAATTTATTGTCCAACTGTCAATGCAACTTCCTATGAGGTTGAATGCCAGTATAATTCGTATCTTATTTGAGATTCAAATTTAATGTATGTTTAATAAGGCAGCGAATATCGCTAAATATTCTGAAAATGAAATGTGACGCTTCATAAATTGAAACAAATGTTTCAGAAACTATACGAACGGAATTTATAAATATATTGGATTGGAGAAAAAAAATAGTTCGTTAGAATGCTGCATTTAAAATTTGCTTTAAACAACTTAAGAAAGTTTCCAGAAATTACTATAATTTAATTTATTTCATAAAGTTCTGCTTAAAATAGGCGTTTCATAAGTTACAATTATTGTTTAAGGAAAATTCACAGTACGAACATAATATGTTTATAAAATATAAAAATAAAATTTTTTATTTTGTGGCTTTATTAACATTTTTCTTAAATTGCTTAGTTTCCTAACTTTTGTTATGAATTTAAATAGTGTGAAAATCTTTGTTATAAAACTTTTGTGAAAGGTGACAAAGTTAATATTCTTGCCGATATGCCTTTTTGTAAACATAAATTTTTCAGAATAAATACCGAAATAATGAAAGCAAGTGTAGAAAGGTTTTTCTTAAAAGTAATTGAATAGGTAAATAAAATTTACATTGAATATAATATTCATTACTTTATTCTAGCGTATTCTAGTAATAATAAGGTTAAAATGATAATCACCAGAAAAAAAAAGTTTTAATTTTTAATTCTGCTACGGTTTGGAGATTACATTATAGATTACTTATATCCTAGATGTCTCTACTCACCCACATGAACATGAATATTAAAACGAATTACAGAACTAACAGAAATTTTTAACGTGCTTATCTTAAATTGCCTAACTAGATAGTTTACAGTGTGAATACAGCACCGTAGTCACTAGTCACTATACTTGTATTTTAGCATCTATATGTTTCTAAAAATAAGTAAAAAATGCAAACATTATTTAATTGCTATATTTCGAGGATTTCGTTAACGTACACGTGACGAACATGTTTGCTTGAACTTATCAATTTTGTTTTGTTGGAGTTTTGTTATTATTCTGAGTAATTTTGTATAATTGTATTTGTGTATATTTGTAGACTATTTTGTTTTGTATTTTTTAATGTGCCATTGTCGTTTAGTCCATTTTATTTTAATAAATATTTTCATATACAACACATTTTAAAGTTTCTATTATTTTCTGTAAAATGTTTGGTTCGAAAAAACATGGAAAATATGGGATAGGAGAGCATCCAAGCAAATGATATTTCATCACATGCTTACATTAGCTCTATAAATAATACTGCTAGTACACAGTTTAGATCTTCTATGATCAACAATTATCAGAGAAGCAAAAACAAAGAGTCCCCACAAGAAAAGAAAAAAAAACTACCGCTTCACAAGATAATTTATTGCAATTTCCCCTTAATAATTTAAAAGAAGACGAGCCTACATAAAGTACTGTCTCCCAAATCTATAAAACCGCACAAAATATATGCAAAATAAATATTGTTAAAATACAACGATCTTGTTGTTTCATATAAATGCAAATATGGTTCATATAAGGTACCACATGGTCCATATCAAGACCACAGCAATAACTTTAATGCATTGAAAACAGATGATACAGGGCGAAAATTAACAAATGACTGGTTTTACGTTAAATAAATTAATGCAGAAACTGCTCAAGTTAAAACATTTTAAATCCCATTAATCAAAATTCAGTATTTTAATTCCTTGCATGCTATTTTGGACACAAATCGCATAATCTCTCAGACCCATAAAAAGTTTCATGATTGGATGCTCCTCCATCCTGTTATTACCCAACAGGAAAAATTTTCCAAACCCATGAAATTAGTATGTGAAATAAAGAGTGATGGAAAAAATTCTAAAATAAGAAAATACAATTGATGATTATGCAATTAATTTAATTGGTCAGAAAAAATTGATATGGCTTGAAATAATGGATGTAATTTGTTACTACTGGGCCCAAAAAGTAAGACCAATTATTATTATTTTTTTTTTTGCAAAAATTATTTATTTTATTCTTTCAAATTTATTTCATCGGCTTCAAAGTAACCAATGCATGCTAAAAAGTCATCGACAGGGATGGCCTTCAAGGGGAGCGGCGATTCACGTTGAATCTTTTCAAACCTCCGAGTCGCACGGTGGGAATACGATGGTTGTGGGACGATATGGATTTCGTTTTTGGCGAAATTGTCATGGATAATCAATGCAGTGTGAATTGGCTCATTCAGTGTTTTCGGTACCAATAGAGATTTTACGCTTTTGAGGACCCAAACGGAATTGAGCGATTCTTTTGGCAATCCAACACCATCAGCAAGGCCTTTAATTGCAATTCGACTGTTTACAAGCACTAAATCTTTAATTTTATGGACGTGAGCTTCGTCGGTTGAGGTTGATTTTCGACCAGAGGACTCTTTGTCTTCAATTCATTCTCTGTCTTATTTGAACTCTTTATACTACTTCTAAATATTTCTTTCCGATATAAAAAGGAATGGTCACCGAATGTCTTCTGCAACAATCTATACTTTTTCGCAAACAAAATTTAATGCAAGTTCTTTGCTCAATTAATTAAGACATTTCAATAATTGTCGGAATCAGTTTCAGCGTCTCACAAAGCCAAGCGTAACTCAAACACTTATGAATATTTTGACGTCAAATTTCACACAGATGTCAAGAACCGTGCCAGTAACCTAAAAATGAAAAAAAATGAAATTCCATTAGGCTCTTGATTTTTAAATTGAAAATTGGTCTTACTTTTTGGACACAGAAGTAGATTTAAAAAAGTAATTGGTTACACGATTTTATTTAGCTGCATCTCTGATGTTTTACGAAAAAAGCAAAAGAGACATTTCATATAAATTTTAATTGTTAATATTGCGAAGATTTTAAAAAAGTAACAATTCATGTATGAAATTGAAAGTTTTAAGTTTGATGTATTCTTATACAAAATATAGAAACTGCATCTCGCTTAATATTCAGCAGGCCCTTCGTGATTTTGACTTAATTGAGTCTAACTGACATATCAATGTCATTCTTCGAATATTTATATGTTTCTATTGCTCATAAGAGAGAACATTTAGTAAGTTGAAATTAATAAAAATCAAATTGAGATCAAATGTAGGACAAGAACGATTACCCAACCCTTCTATTATTTCAATATAATGCAATATCGTTAAAATTGTTGTGATGATATAATTAATAAATTTGATGAAATGAAAGCCAGAAAACGCTATTGAAATAAATACATTCTATCTGGAAGAAAGTGACGGGACACCCCTCGAAAAGTAGAAAAGTCGACAATACAGCTGACACATGCGCAATAATAGGTATCACGTGTCTGCCATATCCTATAAATACTCTATGGAGTCGACTAGAATTGTTTTTTGTTTTTTGTGCAAATCTTAACTTTATTCCCAATGATGAAATTCGTAATCTCCCCAGATACGATTTCACGTTGCCGGAAAACGCTAAGCGCCCTCGGGCGTCCTTGCATAATTTGCAACTGTCCTAGACCTTGTCATCATTTCTAGCAGCAATTACTCTACTTTGTAGTATACTCCACTTTTTATTAAATTTTTTACTTTGTTTTTTAATCTGTATATTATTGTACATATGTAATTTTATTCTTTTTACTTTTTTACTTCATTTGTTAAATTGTAGTTTGTTTTAATCCTTTTATCCATTTTCTTTTGTAAAACTTATTTTTCTTGTGTAAATATATCTATTTTTGTATTAATTTGGGCAGAACCTTGATCACTTATTTCTTTGTTGCTTGTACTATGTTATATATATGTTTCCTCCCAATGAACTCTAACGCCACTACTCTGGAGTCAAAGGTCGCCATCAGACCAAGGTACTCCGTAAACCCAAAAGATGATGAGATGATGAATTGTTTTTTGTCAAGATGCCGCCACGGGAAGAGTTGTCTGAGTTCGAGAAAGGTGTGTTGGTTGGATTGAATCTTGCCAAGGTGTCAATTAGTGAGAAATCCCGTCTCCGTAACTGCTCAAAATCAACTGTAGCGCGTGTTGTGTGTCGCTACAAGACTGAGGGACACTGTCAGAACAAACCCTGAAGTGTTACCTACTACAGTTCTCACCAGCAGGGACCGGCGGGTTCTCGGCAGGGAGATTCGAAGTAACTGTCAAACATCCATGGATAACATCTCTAATGACTTTACAGAAGCCTCAGGTGTGGCCGTTTCGACCAAGACTCTTCGTATCGAGGTCCATAAGTTAGGTTACACTGGACGTTCGGCGGCCCATAAGCCTTTGATTACGAAAACCAACAAGAAAGCACGCCTTCGATGGGCCAAAGACCACCATACTTGGACTCTGGATGACTGGAAACGCGTCCTTTGGAGTGACGAGTCACGATTTACCCTTTTCCGTTCCGATGGACGTGTTTGGGTATGGCGTTTACCAGGAGAACACCTTTTGCCCGAGTGTGTCGTCCCAACTGTAAAGTTTGGTGGAGGAGGATTGATGGTATGGACCTGTTTCTCCTGGTATGGTGCTGGCCCACTGGGGAAGGTTGATGGTGCGATGAATGCCGATAGATGTCATATTCTCGACAATCATGTCCTTCCTACTTTTTAGGCAACGTACGGTATGGATGATTGCTGGTATCAAGACGACAACGCAACATGCAATGTTGCAAGGAGGACTCTTGATTGGTGTGTGAACAACAACGTTAAACGCATGGAGTGGCCGGCGCCGAACCCTGATCTTAACCCAATTGAACATCTCTGGGACGAATTGGACCGTCGGTTGAGGGCATGCACCCCACTCCCCAAAAGCAATATAGAACTATGGAACTTCCTGTTAAACATTTGGAAGGAAATTCCTCTTGCCACTATGGCTAATTTAGTGGAAAGCATGCCCAGAAGGGTTGCAGCTGTGATCGCAGCCAAAGGAGGCCCTACCTCCTATTAATTTTAATAAATATGGATTTATGTCGTTATATTGTCGTGTCCCGTAACTTTCTTCCACATAGTGCATTTAAAATCTATAACAATGTATTTGTTTGATTAATTATCGTAACCTAATTAACTAAAAAGCCTAAGCGCAAATTCTGGCACAGGGCACAGGAATGTCGAGTTACTGCTTACAGTTGGCACCTTGGAGAGACATGTGTCTCTGTCCACAAATGTTTTTCAATGACTTGGAATGATTTTCAATGACTATTGATTGTTTTAATTTTCAATGTAATAGTTTCAATTTCATAGACATTTCCAGTAATTCCATGCTTATTCTCAGTATGAAATTGACCCCAAGAATTCCTTGCAGGTAGAATATGTTTCTTATTACTATATACTATTACTTACTATTACTATATAATTTATTTTTATTATAAAAAGTAGCTGTTGCTTTGTAAATTATATACAATATCAGAATAGCATTAAATGCAATTAATATCATGTAAGGAACAGTTCACTGAAATTTTAATATTTTAATTTGTTCGTAGGTTAGATTAAAAAAAAGGTATACGTCAACTTTTGGAGAAGGCTGCTATACCTATAGGCAAATAATATATAGTAATAATGTTTATTTCTTTATACATAATTTTTGCACATAAATTTACGTATTTACATGTGGTGTAAAATGTTTCAATCTAATACTGTGAAAAGGTATTTTGTATTTGATTATGTATATTGTACTTATAAGAAAAGAATAAGACAACTATGTTAAGCAATATATTATGTTGTTATTGACATATATGGCAATTTCAAGAAAACTATTCCTTTTATACATAGCTTTATGATAAGTGTAGATATAAACTTCTATCTAGAAACATTTTCCATTAAATATATGCAACATTTTTTACGCTTTTCAATTTATTCACCAAGAAATCAAGGCTGGAAGACTGGTATTGAGATAGTTCAATTATTAGATAAGAAACCCAGGTAGTTTAAGGAATTTAACTCTTTCATCATTTCTCTATCACACACCAGTTGACGATTCCTTTCGGAATGGTCGAGATTAATGCCTTTCATTGGCTGCATTGGTCTGAATTCCTATTCTGACAAAGACAGCCAATGAAATTCATCAATTACTGTACTTCTAAGTGTAAGTCAACCAAGGTAAATAGTAAACAGAATAATCCTTTGATGAGTATATTCCTCAGATTTGGTTTACAGATCTACGGTCATTTTGTGCACACTTTATTCTAATTAAACCTGGTTCTACAGTTTAAAGTGCATTCCGAACCGCTAACAAACATCTATTCGAACTTAGTCTGTCGTACCAAATGCCAGAGAGCTAGCCAATTGGCTATCGGGCCTCTAATTATATTCCTCAGATATAAGTAAAATATTTATTTTATATTAACAATACTAGCATGTATTCTAATTCTGTTTTCAATTATAAAAAATTCTTCGAACATTATTATAACAATTGTATTTCTCAAATCTAGTTACCATATTTTTCAATTTTAATTTCTCAATAAATGGGATCATATCATTAATAACTTAAAGGGTAACAAATTAAAATGTTACATTAAGATAATTTCAGCATATTTAAAATATATCAAAAATCTACTGTGATAAATCAATTTTAATTTCCTGTCTTTTACGTAATTAAAATTTTAAGATTACTAAAACCAATTTATAATATCATAATAATATCATTGATCAGACTTAAATTATATTGTTTGAAAGGGGCTTAGACATGAAATTGTTAGCTGTACACTTTGCAAAACGTACTGAAGTATTCAAGAGTTTCACAAGCAATAAATATTGTCTAGGAAAGTAATTTAAAAGTTTCTGAAGGAAATAAATTGCTCGAAATTTACATAGTCTCTGATTTCGATTGAAATATATCTGCAACAAGCAAGAAATGCTTTGAAATTTACTTGAAACAATCAACCACTTTCTAAGATGCAAATATCATGAATCGAATGAATAGAACAAGCTTGGAAATTGAAGAGCTCTTAAAATAAAAGAATTTTTCGACGACAAGGAAGCAATTACTTCAACAAGCATTAATTTTTCTTTCCGACAGTAAAACTGAAGTATTGAATAGTTTGTAGACTTGAATCAGATAGATAATAATAAATATTTAATCAAGAATATAAGAAAATTTTAAACTACATTGTGGAAGAAAAATATAAATAAATTTCTATATTTTTTTTTTATTATTTACGAATAAATTTCGTCTGTTAATCCTGCGGTGCTAAGGATGTTTGTAGTGGTTCAGAATCCACTTTAAGCCACAGATCCCGGTCTCATATGACTGTAAGAGTGTCACGGTGCCCTCAGACTTCTATCACTCACATCATTCCCAAACTGTATAGGGGCATCTCAGCTCTAGGCACAATGATGTGGTGTCGTGCAGTAGTAATAGTGTGAATTATTATGAATTAATTGCATTTACTCTTTGGTGAAAATAACATCAAAAAAGGCTTAGTTATAAATTAACACTTTTATATTTAGTATTTGCCATGTATTTTCTGTCCATCTTTATTAACGGTGAAAATGGATTTTCGCCAAGATTAATTTTTGTAACTCATTGACACAGTATGCATTGCGTATTAGACAAATGTTTGAATCCGCTTGTGGCATGCTCTACCGTTACTGGCTTGAAAAATGAGCAGAATTTCTGAACAATGCAACACGTTTAAGTTATAGTGTTCTGGATTTTCTGTATTGCAATACGGTTAATACCTTCAGAAATGTCTCTGAAAGACATTTAAAATGTTTTACTAGGAATATTATGGCAAATCTCACAACGCCTTCTATAAGCTGCCATTCTTCCAGTCCATATGTAAAAAGAAAAAAGAAATACAAATATTTAATCTTAAAAAAGAAGAAGAAAGTTTGTTAAAGAGCTGGTGTATGAATATTTTTGTAACTAATTGACGGTGTGCATTGTTTATTAGATAAATATTAGAATCCATTTGTGGCATGTGCTACGGTTACCGCTTTGAAAAATGAGCAGACTGTGAACTTTGCAACATATATCACTGTGAACATTGCAACATATATCATTATATCGTTGAAGTTATAATGTTCTGGGTTTTCTGTATTACAATATGGAAAATACATTTTGAAATGTCTCTGAAAGACATTTTAAAATGTGAATTATTACTGTATGGCAGATCTCCCATCGTTTTCTGGTTAAACTGTCATTCTTCCAGTTCATATGTAAAAAGAAAAAAAATACAAAAATATAATTTTATAAGAAAAGAAGAAAGTTTGCTAAAGAACTGATGTAAGAATGTTTTTGTAACTAATTGTCGGTGTACATTTCTTATTAGAAAAATATTTGAATCCGCTTATGGCATGCACTGTAGTTACTGCCTTGAAAAATGAGGACTCTGTGAACATTGCAACACTTTGAAGTTATAGTTTTCAGGATTTTCTGTATTTCAATACAAAAAATACATTTTGAAACGTATTACTGTGAATATTATGGCAGATCTCCCAACGCTTTCTAGTTAACTTTCCATTCCTCAGTTCATATGTAAAAAGAACAAAACTATATAAAAATCTTAAAAGAGAAGAAGGTTTGTTAAAGAACTGGTGCAAGAATTTTTTTGTAACTCCTTGGCAGTGTGCATTGCTTATTAGACAAATGTTTGAATCCGATTGTGGCATGTGTTACAATTACTGCCTTGAAAAATGAGCAGTGAACGTTGCAACATATCTCACGTTGAAGTTATAATGTTCTGGGTTTTCTGTGTTACAATACGGAAAATGCATTTTGAAATATCTCTGAAAGACATTTTAAAGTGTATTACCGTGAATATTACAGCTGATCTCACAACGCATTCTGGTTAAATTGTCATTCTTCCTCTTAATATGTAAGAGAAAAAAATACAAAAATATAATCTTAAAAGAGAAGAAGAACTTTTATAAGAATATTTTTATAACTCATTGAATGTGCATTGTTTATTAGACAAATATTTGAATCCACTTCTGGCTTGTGGCGTTGTGCTGCCTTGAAAAATGAGAAGTTTTGTGAACATTGCTACACAGTCTCTCCAATTGAAGTTGTAGGTTCTAGCTTTTCTATATTGCAATACAAAAAATCTAAAAACGAAAAAGAAAAACAATTTGAAATGTCTGTGAAAGGCATTTTAAAACGTGTAACGAATATTATGACAGATCTCACAATGCATTTTAGTTAAATTATCCTTCTCCCAGTTTATATATGAAAAAATACAAAAATATGATCTTAAAATAAAAGAAGAAAGTTTGTTAAAGAATTGCTGTAAGAATATTTTCTTATCCCTTGTGTTTGCTTGACCTAACATGAACTTATTTTTCTTTTACGAGCATTTGACAGCTTCGTGGCATGAAATTCTTGTAGTATGAAATTGCTTGAAAGATACAGTATATCCAAAAGCGTTGAAGCCAGAAATTCAAAAGTTGTTTGCATAAAATATAAAAGAAATATTCTATAAGGTTAAAAATATACACGTTCTAAGTGCCTCTTTTACTGCAAAATATTTAAATAACAATTTAACAAAGAAGAGTTAAAAATATGTATATAAATAATTTGGAAATATTTATGTCAAGCACCATTAAAAAGTTTGATTAAATATAAATTTACAAGGAATTTATATTAATCGACTGAAGGAAAAAAAACCTTTTGGTGGTTATTCATAATAATACCTATTAACAACTCCAAATGACTAATATATAATTTTATTTTCCAGGTATTTTTTTTTTTAATTTGGCAAGATTATACTATAAAATCCAACTAATTTTCTTCAATGACTCTTGGCAAATATAAGCAGAAATTATTTTATAGTATTGTTTGGAAATATTTCAGAATTTTATATTAATAGTTTTTCTATTTTCCTATCTAATAGAAAAATATGAGTCTCTATATTTTATTGAAATTATACAACACTTATTAAGGAATGTAGATTTTTTATAGGTCTGCAGTTTTGTACTTTAAAAAACAATTGTAAATATAAAAAAAAGAAAACAGTTCATAATACGATGAAAAACATCAGGAGTTGTTTACTTGATATCTGCAATTTTTTGTGTATTCATTTACAGGAAAATTAATAACAATAATAGACCTCTGATCGAGGCTAGAAATTTAAAAAAAAAATTGTGTTTCAGGCTCAAGTATGAATTAAAAGTTTTATTATATTTCCATGAAAGAAAAGAGTTTCAAAAGATGAAGTATTTGATGTTTTCATAATGTTAATGTTACTAAAAATATTTGTTTTGAATGAGTTCAAAATTGCATCTCTAGATGGCACCACCAATCTTCAATGATTCTGAAGTCAAATAAACATGAGAAAAATGTTGTTTTTTGTAATTCTCATCTTTTTATCTTAATACGTTACTGTAAGAAATTCTTTCCAATAAATTTAAAATTTAAATGTACACAAATAATAATTATTATTGCTAATTTTAACAAAGCATGCATTAAAATTGACAGTAATGACATTAATGTATCAAATTATCATATAAATTAACTTTTTATTTTTAGTTTAGGTATTGCAGAATGCTTCTATTAATTAATATATATATATATATATATATAAACTCATGTTTGTGAAAATTGCAACACCATGAAGGACTTATGCAAGTGAGCTGAAATTTACAGGAAATGCAAATTAGCGCATGATATGCAAATGATTAGAATTTCAAATTCGTAGCGCATGCGTATGCTGAGCAGCGCCCTCTGAACGGCGGAGGGATCCGAATAAATAGACGGCTGTAGCGAGACGTGTATGGTTGTCGGTGGTTATCTACTAGTGGTAAACGTTAGCTCAATCGTTACTTATGCCTCTTCGACGAAAGAGAGCGAGATTTGAACAACTTACAGTGTTTGAACGGGGGAGAAACATCGGCCTTCGAGAAGCTGGATTGTCTTATCGTGCAGTAGCCGCTCCGTGTGCAGCGTAACAGCAGCACAGTGATGCGTCTTTGAAAGCAGTAGACGGACGAGTGTCGGACAATTCGGAAATCTGGGAGTGGACCCCGAAATGAGACGTCAGCTCGCGATGATAGACACCTGGTCCGCATGGCGCTGACGGACCGTACAGCTTCCTCTAAACAATTGGCAGCACAGTGGTCAATAGCTACAGGTGTTTCATTGTGTGCTTCATCAATTCGTAGACGTCTGCTGCAGCGTGGATTGCGCGCAAGGACTCCTTTATACAGGATAAACCATCGCCGGCTGCGGCCACAATGGGTCGCTCAGCATAGAGACTGGCGTGCTGATTGGCAGCATGTCGTGTTTTCTGACGAATCCCGCTTTAATTTATGATGATGGCCGCATTCGTGTCAGACGCTATGCCGGTGAACGCCACCTTCCGGAGTGCATTATCGAACGCCACAGTGGACAAGCACCCGGGGTTATGGTCTGGGGTGCCATAGCATATCATGGACGATCATAATTGCTAAGAATTGTGGGCAATCTGAACAGCAACCGGTACATCAGTGAATTTCTACAGCCCCAAGCTGTTCCCTTCCTTCAAAACTTGCCAGGCGCTGTATTTCAACAGGACAATGCTCGCCCTCATATCGCTTGGACTGCTCAATCCTTCTCTGCAACGTGGCAGGTACAGCTTCTGCCTTGGCCTGCGTATTCCCCGGATATGTCGCCAATTGAACATCTGTGGGATTTCGTTGGTAGGCGTCTCGCTCGTGATCCTCGTCCTGTTGCTTCTGCAGACGAACTTTGAGTGCGCATACAAACAATATGGAATGTTCTTTCTCAGGCAGACATTCAAAATTTGTTTGACTCCATGCCACGTCGTGTAGCTGCACTTATTGGGTTGCGTGGTGGCTACACAAAATACTGATTCCGATCTCTTATTATTGTTTGTTTGCTTTGAACATTTAATCATTTATTTGTACCACTACCACTGAACTGTGTATTAAATTTCATTCAATTATGACGATTCCTTCATGGTGTTGCAATTTTTACAAACATGAGTATATATATATATCTATATACATATATATATACTTTAAATTCTTCTATTACTGAAACGACAAAGTACTAATTCCATGGAAAATTTTATACAATGAAAATAACTGGTGTAATATTGTTATGAAAATATTTGTATTGTAATGAAAAGTATTTGATTGTAATGAAAAGTATTTGATTGCAATGAAAAGCATTTGTCTTACTACTGTGCCCTAAAAAGTAAGACCAGTTATTATTATTTTTTTTTTCAAATACTCTTTATTTATTCTTCCAAATTTATTTTATCGCCTTCAAAGCAATCCCCTCCGGACACAATGCAATTATGCCAACGTTTTTTCCAATCCTTAATACATATTCAAAAGTCATCGCCAGAGATGGCCTTCAAACCGCGCGGCGATTCACGTTGAATATCTTCAGCCGACTCAAAACGATGTCACCGGAGTAATCTTGTGAATTTGGAGAATACTCAGAAGTCACACGGTGTGAATACGGTGTTTGTGGAGACATAAAAGTAATCCTACATACGAAGGCTGTAGAAAAATGTTATACATAGGAGACATTTAAAGTTCCCTGTCATGTCGACATGTATTTAAAATAGTTTAAATGTATAGTGTAAAATTACCATTAGTATTTTATATATCTCATGTACTTTCAATGAATGTAGCAAATGTGTATGTTACACTTTCCTCTTCTCATGTAATGCTGATCGGTAGAAAAATCAAAGGGAGGCGATTTCCTGTTGTAGCTAACTTGTGAGCACATATGGTTCAAGATGTGCTTTTATCAGCAATAAAGGATGGGATGTTTTTCCTTTGATTTCAATTGACGGCTTGTCGATCGGAGAAGTGCAGTTGGGAGATTTTATTGGAGAAGGATGTATGTGATCTAAGGCGTTGATCACTTAGAATTTGACATTCGACGATATTTATTGATGGGGGAAATTGCAGCAACGGAATTAAGCTGTTTGTGTGGGGATAGAGTGCTAATCTGTGTTAATCCAAATATTTTCCGACATGCCTCTTGTGTGAGAGGATCTAGTTAAGTGTCGATATTACTAATAATAATAATAATACGCCACGCCACATCACTGTGATTAGAGCTGAGTTGCCACTTTACAGTTTGTTAATGATATGGGTGAGAAGAACGGCCACGGTCATATTAGATAGGGATGTACGTCTTAAAGTGGTATCCGAACCACTACAAACATCCATTGCACTGTTGGGTTTCGAGCGCAATACATGTGGGACATTAGGTGTCGATATTATCCCCACCAATGTGAAAACATGTAGAATATGAGAAGCCCTGGGCTGATTTTAAGGTGAAAATTCAGTCTATAATAAAAAAAGAGCGAGGGATCTGAAGCTGATAAGTCAGAATAAGTAATTCGGCCAGCCCGAAGGCACACGATACTATATTCTGAAGGTGATAAAAATGTTTCTGAGATTATGAGGGTCTATGAGGAAGGAAGGAAGACAATCGAGATCTAATGGATATATAATGGAGGCCAAGAGACACAATAGGAAATTGAACTAAAACGATTAGAATTGGAAAGGGATATCTTGGCCATCTGTGTTGACACCGAACGCACGAACCACACAGCAATGTGATCCTAAGCACTGCCGAAAAGCTAAAGCGGAGTCTTGTATGTGGGAGTAAAAAGCGCTGCAAATTTTGGAATAAGAAGAAAGGAAACGAGATGCAAATCCCACGACAGCGACTTCTTGTTGAGTCAAGTCTAGGAGAAAAGGCTCCCTACTAACAATGATGATACCATCGGTGAAAGAAACTATCCCCTACTGTTTCAATCCTAGTGTGTAATGATCCCCATTGGTGCTCAGATAGCCTCCTAAACCGACCTGATTCTTGAACGATTCCTGAGAGAATGATATTATAGCATTGCATAAACTGAAATGAAAACAACTTCCGGAATAAAACCCAGCAACATAATCTCACCAAGTGTTGTATCGCTCACTTTGATTGTAAAGAAAAACTGGAGCAATAAAGCCAGTTCAATGAGTCGTGTTACAAACGTTTTTAAGTTTTTGAAAAATACGTTGATATTGCAGAAATCTCCCAAAACAGATTATTTGGCACTGATCTTATTTCATATGTAAGCCATTTGTTGTAGAAAAAAAATGGGTGGGATGTACTTGGTTTTAAGATCTTTATTCTATGTGTTTTTTTTTTTTTTTTTTATTTATTTTTTATTTTATTTATTTTTTATTTTTTTTTTTTATATGGTATGAAAATTAAAAAAATACAAAAAAAAAAAAATAATAATAATAATAAAAACATATTATAGTTAAACTTTTTATTTTTATATTTTTAGAATATCAATTAAAAATTTTAAAGATAATTTCTGTTCTATCGAGTAATATTTAAAACAAAAAAAAAGTTTCGTTTTGTTTTTAAATAAATAAAAAGTCATATTTTTATATAACTTAATAAATTATTTTCCACAATTCTTATAAATACCCGCTTAGATAATCGTATAAATTTAATAATTTTCAGTTCTGTTAACTGAAAAAATATGTCATGTCTACTTCAGAATAATGTTTGAATATAAATAAATAACAAGAATTTAATTATTAAACATATAATTTAGTGCAATGATAATAATTTCAAAAGCCTAAGCATACAGATAAAATTATAAGATATATCTGTAAACTAACATTAATTTTGTTAAATATTTACCATTATGTTTCATTTTGAAAATAAACTAAAAAGCATTGATTTAAATTTTGTTTCTTAAGAAATTTCGCTGCATATAATTTTATAATTCGACTAGCAGACCCGGCCACGCGTTGCCGTGGCTTTCTTGTATTTCGTTCAATTATTAGATACTATACTTGGTATTGTTAAGGAAGTGATTGGTAAAGATTGATGAAAAGTTCAAATTAAGCTTCAACGAATAGAAAATGTTTCATTTTTATTAATTTAATGAATGAGGTAGATAATGTTGATTTTTAACACTGGTTTATAATTATTTTACCGAATTTAATTTTTAGTAATCATTACTTTCATTTAACTAAGAACTAAACGATGAACAATATTTTTGTTAATCTGTCTTTCGTCAAAATAAATAATTTAATAAGCTGGTTATGATTTTCTAAAAGATTTTTCAACAATTCTTAAATAGCTCTTTGTACTTGCTTGTTCGATAAAATTATACTGACAGCGAGTTGTCACACGTTCTTCAGAACTGCCCATAAAATAAATTTGAAGAAATTTTGGCTCTTCGTTAGGTATTGGCGTCAACCACCCGATCTTATGGTACACCTGACCATGTATTTTAAATGTACTTTGAAAATTACGTCCATCGAATGTGAAATCGCAAATTTTTGTGGCGCCAAATGGCGCCAAATGACGAAATATGAAAATGGTCTGATTCTGGATTTAAATA
>BPLQ01014650.1:0-77929 GCA_021605075.1 Caerostris darwini
CGTTGGTAAAGCGCTTGCATTTATCTTGATGTAGCTTCTTCAAAAGACGGAATATATGAATCTTTGGGTTCTATATCAGGCTATATGAAGAAGGCTCAACAGAAACACAGCTGAACTTTATATCATCTTGCTCATTGTTTTTGATAGAACCCAGAGCACCAAACAAACAAACCTCCATATCGTTGGTAAAGCGCTTGCATTTGCATTTATCTTGAGTAGCTTCTTCCAAAAGACGGAATATATGAATCTTTGGGTTCTACATCAGAGCTATATATGAAGAAAGGCTCAACGAAACACAGCTGAACTTTATATCATCTTGCTCATTGTTTTGATAGAACCCAGAGCACCAAACAAACAAACCTCCATATCGTTGGTAAAGCGCTTGCATTTATCTTGAGTAGCTTCTTCCAAAAGACGGAATATATGAATCTTTGGGTTCTACATCAGAACTATATGAAGAAAGGCTCAACGAAACACAGCTGATCTTTATATCATCTTGCTCATTGTTTTGATAGAACCCAGAGCACCAAACAAACAAACCTCCATATCGTTGGTAAGCGCTTGCATTTTATCTTGAGTAGCTTCTTCCAAAGACGGAATATATGAATCTTTGGGTTCTACATCAGAGCTATATGAAGAAGGCTCAACGAAACACAGCTGAACTTTATATCATCTTGCTCATTGTTTTGATAGAACCCAGAGCACCAAACAAACAAACCTCCATATCGTTGGTAAAGCGCTTGCATTTATCTTGGTAGCTTCTTCAAAAAGACGGAATATATGAATCTTTGGGTTCTACATCAGAGCTATATGAAGAAAGGCTCAACGAAACACAGCTGAACTTTTATATCATCTTGCTCATTGTTTTGATAGAACCCAGAGCACCAAACAAACAAACCTCCATATCGTTGGTAAAGCGCTTGCATTTATCTTGAGTAGCTTCTTCCAAAGACGGAATATATGAATCTTTGGGTTCTACATCTATATGAAGGTCAACGAAACACAGCTGAACTTTATATCAGAGCTATATGAAGAAAGGCTCAACGAAAACTGAACTTTATATCATCTTGCTCATTGTTTTGATAGAACCCAGAGCACCAAACAAACAAACCTCCATATCGTTGGTAAAGCGCTTGCATTTATCTTGAGTAGCTTCTTCCAAAGACGGAATATATGAATCTTTGGGTTCTACATCAGAGCTATATGAAGAAAGGCTCAACGAAACACAGCTGAACTTTATATCATCTTGCTCATTGTTTTGATAGAACCCAGAGCACCAAACAAACAAACCTCCATATCGTTGGTAAAGCGCTTTTGCATTTATCTTGAGTAGCTTCTTCCAAAGACGGAATATATGAATCTTTGGGTTCTACATCAGAGCTATATGAAGAAAGGCTCAACGAAACACAGCTGAACTTTATATCATCTTGCTCATTGTTTTGATAGAACCCAGAGCACCAAACAAACAAACCTCCATATCGTTGGTAAAGCGCTTGCATTTATCTTGAGTAGCTTCTTCAAAGACGGAATATATGAATCTTTGGGTTCTACATCAGAGCTATATGAAGAAAGGCTCAACGAAACACAGCTGAACTTTATATCATCTTGCTCATTGTTTTGATAGAACCCAGAGCACCAAACAAACAAACCTCCATATCGTTGGTAAAAGCGCTTGCATTTATCTTGAGTAGCTTCTTCCAAAGACGGAATATATGAATCTTTGGGTTCTACATCAGAGCTATATGAAGAAAGGCTCAACGAAACACAGCTGAACTTTATATCATCTTGCTCATTGTTTTGATAGAACCCAGAGCACCAAACAAACAAACCTCCATATCGTTGGTAAAGCGCTTGCATTTATCTTGAGTAGCTTCTTCCAAAGACGGAATATATGAATCTTTGGGTTCTACATCAGAGCTATATGAAGAAAGGCTCAACGAAACACAGCTGAACTTTATATCATCTTGCTCATTGTTTTGATAGAACCCAGAGCACCAAACAAACAAACCTCCATATCGTTGGTAAAAAGCGCTTGCATTTATCTTGAGTAGCTTCTTCCAAAGACGGAATATATGAATCTTTGGGTTCTACATCAGAGCTATATGAAGAAAGGCTCAACGAAACACAGCTGAACTTTATATCATCTTGCTCATTGTTTTGATAGAACCCAGAGCACCAAACAAACAAACCTCCATATCGTTGGTAAAGCGCTTGCATTTATCTTGAGTAGCTTCTTCCAAAGACGGAATATATGAATCTTTGGGTTCTACATCAGAGCTATATGAAGAAAGGCTCAACGAAACACAGCTGATCTTTATATCATCTTGCTCATTGTTTTGATAGAACCCAGAGCACCAAACAAACAAACCTCCATATCGTTGGTAAAGCGCTTGCATTTATCTTGAGTAGCTTCTTCCAAAGACGGAATATATGAATCTTTGGGTTCTACATCAGAGCTATATGAAGAAAGGCTCAACGAAACACAGCTGAACTTTATATCATCTTGCTCATTGTTTTGATAGAACCCAGAGCACCAAACAAACAAACCTCCATATCGTTGGTAAAGCGTTTGCATTTATCTTGAGTAGCTTCTTCCAAAGACGGAATATATGAATCTTTGGGTTCTACATCAGAGCTATATGAAGAAAGGCTCAACGAAACACAGCTGAACTTTATATCATCTTGCTCATTGTTTTGATAGAACCCAGAGCACCAAACAAACAAACCTCCATATCGTTGGTAAAGCGCTTGCATTTATCTTGGTAGCTTCTTCCAAAGACGGAAATATATGAATCTTTGGGTTCTACATCAGAGCTATATGAAGAAAGGCTCAACGAAACACAGCTGAACTTTATATCATCTTGCTCATTGTTTTGATAGAACCCAGAGCACCAAACAAACAAACCTCCATATCGTTGGTAAAGCGCTTGCATTTATCTTGAGTAGCTTCTTCCAAAGACGGAATATATGAATCTTTGGGTTCTACATCAGAGCTATATGAAGAAAGGCTCAACGAAACACAGCTGAACTTTATATCATCTTGCTCATTGTTTTGATAGAACCCAGAGCACCAAACAAACAAACCTCCATATCGTTGGTAAAGCGTTTGCTTCTTCTTGGGTGGCCTCTTCCGAAATCCAAAGAGATGAAAACCTTTGGGTCCTAGATCAGAGCTACTATACATGAAGAAAGGCTCAACAGAACACAGATGAACTCTATAACATCCTGCTCATTTGTTTATGTCTTGATGGAACTTAATGTACCAAACTGCTTGTTTGGTATCATTAATATCAAAGTGCATTCATGAGTTTTTGATGGCAGGGCTTTCTTAGGAAATAGCAAATTTTTTGCATTTCTACATGAAACCTCATTTCTTTTAGCACAACCATTTTACTATTTATATCCCACCATGTACTGGAAAGACCTTCACTAGACATTGATGAATGTTATGTTAATTGATATGTTTTACTGCTCATCGGGAAAAAAATGTGACTAAAAGCAGAATTTATTGTAATTGTGTGAACTGTTGATATATAACTTTCTGAATTGCCGTCATACAATTTAATTTTTCTTAAAAAAAAATACTCATTGCATTCGCGCTTTTTGTACATGATCCATGAACAAGCTATGTTGTTGAATTTTTTTTGATGGTGGACACTTCTTCGATGTGATGACACAAAATCGGAGAAGTAATGCCTTTCAAAGAGTTTTCAAGGATAACTGCCTCTCATTTACTTATTTTATTAGATAAAATTTAAAGAATTCCAAACAGACAATTCGACAGTTGGTTGGCGACTCTTTGTCCCAAACATAATCGAATCAACTCGTTTCTCAAAACTCTGATTTTAGTTCATGTCACCAGCAGAATCGACTCTAGTACAATGCACTATTACTCCCTAACGCGTGCACTATTATAAAAGTAAGAAAGTCAATATTCTTAAAAACAAATTACTACTTAATTCTCGTTCATATATAACAGAAAAAGCAATGAACCATTAATTATTCATCCAAAATGATCAAATGTCTTTATCTTTCAGTAATTATCGATTTCAAATGGTTTTAACCGATATTTGCTTTGAATGACAAAAATGATTATCAAAGTTTGGGAAGTTTTTAGAATCTTTCTGAATTTTTAGAAAATTTGTCTGAATTGTCTGTCGAGTGACAAAAATGATAATCAAAGTTTGATAAATTTTTAATATTTCTGCATTTTTAGAGTCCCTACCTTTACTCTATTTCATATTCTGCCGATTTATGGCCTATGGTATCTTTCGGTCGTCCTTTACAATTACCGCTTTTAGAACCACTGTGATTATATTAACTTGTGTGACCGTCGTCTCGCTTCAACGGTCTATTATTAATGTAAGAATATCAATTTTCTTAAAAATAAATTATTGTTTAATTCCTGTTCATGTATGCAAGAAGAAGCACTGAGCTAATAATTATTCATCCAAAATGACCAAAGGGTTTTATCTCTAAATAGTGATAGATTTTAAATGGTTGTAAACTAATATTTAATATCAGAAATTTTTTTTTTTTTCAAAAATGCCTCCAAAGAAATATAATGCTAACTAGATAATGAAAAGAATTTCGATTCCCGTCAAAAACACAGACGATTTTTAAAAAATATTTTTATTTTATGTATTAAATTATAGAAGAAAACATTGATTAATAATTAACATAACTAGTAATTAATTTGTTCAAAATCATATTAATATCAGAATATTTTTTTTTTAAAAATGCTTCCAAAAAAATATATTATTAAATAGAGATGTAGTGAAAAGAATTTTGTTCTCAGTCAAAAATTCAGACAAATTTAAAAATTTAAAATTTATTTTAATTATTAATGATTTTATATTTTTAAATTACTTATTTATTTTAATTATTAATTATTATTTATTTCTAATTAATTATTTATTTTAAAATTAATTTTTATATACTAAATTAATTTTTATATACTAAATTATAGAAGAATTTTTTAAAACATTTAAATTATTGTTTTAAATGAATTAATTATATTAGTTTTCTTTACAAAGAAAGCTTTTCATTTATTTAATAACACCCAAACTACATCTTAAAATTTACTATATATGGTTTGTATTGCATGAACTTTCGAATTCAGCAATAAATAAAACTAAAACAGGATTTCAATGTTAACTATAACTTTATTGTTTTCCACAAACCGGATATTGCATCAAAATCAACACAAATCCGTAAGAAACTGCTATGTTCTTTGAATAACAAACCACAAGGAAACAGCACGAAGAGTTATAAAAAAAGGCAAAATGAATGAATAAAAAGTGAATTTCCTAGGAAGCGAAAAACGCGCAGGCGGATTTTTCAATGAATTAAAGCGCAGCGAAAGACGACCTTGGATAGAAATTAACTTCCGTCAATGAAGAAACTAACTTGATTGAAAAATCTCTGTAACTAAGTCTGCTTTTCATTAAGTTCTTCAGCAGAGTTAAATTTCCAGATCCTTAGCTTTGATATTCTTACTTTTGTCGTGCTCTTTGCATTTGGCGTAATTGAATGAGGCTATTCATTGACTAAAAGGATACAATTTGCTATCGTTTTGAATCTTTTCCGAGTGATGTTTCAAGGATTTTGATAAAGTGGTGAAACGCTAAATTTATTTTAACGCGGTTATGGTTTTTTGAAAATAAATCGTCCAATTCTAAGCAGTTGAATTCATGCGTGAAAATTGTCAATCTGTGTGGTTTTCATGTATTTATATAAGTCAAGTTTAACAAAATGCACATACTACTGTGTCCAAAAAGTAAGACCAATTATTATTTTTTTCAAAATATCTTTATTTATTCTTCCAAATTTATTTCATCGCCTTCAAAGCAATCCCCTCCGGACACAATGTACTTATGCCAACTTTTTTTCCAATCCTCAATGAATGTTAAACAGTCATCGGCAGGGATGGCCTTCAAAGCGCGCGCCGATTCACGTTGAATATCTTCAATAGACTCAAAACGGTGACTCCGGAGTGGTCTTTTGAGTTTACTTAATAGCCAGAAGTTGCACGGTGTGAATACGGTGGTTGTGGAACTATGTGGGTTTCATTTTTGGCGAAACATTCACGAAGAATCAATGCAGTGGAAGCTGGCGCATTCAGTGTGTTCGGTACCAATAAAGATTTGACGCTTTTGAGGCCCAAAATGGAAGGAACCAATTGAGAATTTTGAAATTCCAACATCATCAGCAAGGTCTCTTGTATATTAGTCGTCGGTTGAGGTTGATGGTCGACCAGTGGGCTCTTCTTCTTCAACGCGTTCTCTGCCTTCTGTGAACTGTTTATACTACTTCTAAACATTTATTTTCGATATAGGAATGCTCACCGAATGTCTTCTACAACATTCTATACGTTTTCGCAAACAAAATTGAATGCAAGTTCTTTGCGCAATCAATTCAGACATTTCAAAAATCGCCGGAATCAGTTTCAGCGTCTGACAAAGCCAAGCGTAACTTAAAGACTAATGAATATTTTGACGTGAAATTTCACACAGATGTCAAAAACAGTGCCAGCAACCTAAAAAAGAAAAAAAAAAATCGAAATTCCATAAGCCCTGGGAATTTTAAATTGAAAATTGGTCTTACTTTTTGGACACAGTAGTAAATAATACTCGGGTAAGTATTCAATAAGGTCCACTTTAAATCGTAGTACTTGACCTAATAATATTATAGAGCGCAGGGCTGACAGTCTTACCCCGTACAAATAAATCTCCTATCTCGAAATTTGCCTGCAGACAGGTAGGCTTGGCCTACCATGGGGCTGTTGCGCCAATGAAGAAATGCCAATGAAGAATTTTTTTTATTTTTATTTATTTTATTATTTTTTATTATTATTTTTTTTTTTTTGAAAAAAATTAAGTTTTTGATATCAGTTTGAAAATGTTCTATTTTTTTCAATATTTTTCTTAAAACATAAAAAGTAAATTAAAAAACGAAGATAACACTTATTTTTACTGTAATTTGTTTGTGTGTGTACAAATGTGGGCCTCGTGTGCCGTTTACGATGCCGTTAGTTAGCCTGACAATTAATGTTAGACGTTTATACTAGCTGACACAATCACAGTGGTTTTTAAAGCAGTAACTGTAAAGGATGACCGAACGTTACCACTAGGCTTTAAATGAGCAGAATATGAAATACAGTACAAGGTAGGAACTCTAAAAATGTAGAAATAAAAAAAAATTTACCAAACTTACTTTGATTATCATTTTTGTCATTCTACTTAATATGATTTTGAACAAATAAATTACTCGTTATGTTAAATATTAATAAAATATTTTCTTCTATAATTTAATATATAAAATAAATATAAATTTTAAAATGTGTCTGAATTTTTGACTGAGAACGAAATTCTTTTCACTATATCTCTATTTTGCATTATATTACTTTGAAAAGTATTTTTTTAAAATTTATTCTGATATTAATATGATTTTGAACAAATAAATTACTCATGTTAAATATTAAACAATATTTTCTTCTTTTTTTTATTTTATGAAATATCACATTATACATTTGTTTACATTATTATTTTTATTGCTTTTAATCTTAAATGAATTTTCAGTAAAATTTTATCAACAATTATTCCTATACTATAAGATTTTTAATGTAAAATTTGTAAAAATTAAAATTTTTAATTTTTTAAAAATTAATTTAATTGTTTTAAACTAATTAATTTAATTTAAACTTAATTAATTAATTTTTTAATTTTTTTTTTAATTTCATAAAATCAAAAAAAGAAGAACGTATGGATTAATATTTAACATAATCAGTAATTTATTGGATAATTAAATTTCTTTGGACTTATTTTTTAAAATCTTATTAATATCAGAATAATTAAAAAAAAAAATAAGTCCAAAGAAATTTAATGCTAAATAGAGAAGAGAGAAGAAATAACTAATAGAATGCTAATAGAGAAGTAGATAGAACTAAATAATGAAGAAGCATTAAATTTAATGCTAAATGATTGCCTTTACCCTAATTAAAATATCTCTAAACTCATTCATTAAGTGGCATTTTTTTTATAAAGATTATAATGTGAAATATAATAGAATTTATTTATTATATTTCACATTATAAAACTCTTTTTGAGATTGAAATTAAGAGCTATAAAAAACTGCAGAATTTGATACAATATCGCTAAATTATGTTATTTTCGTTAATGTGCGCTTAGCTAAGTAAAACGCAAGGGCAATGAGGGAAATTTTTGATAATGTGCTTAGTTAAGTACAAAGCATGGGTAATGACGCAAATTTATGATCGTGGTTAGTTAAGTAAAATTCATGAGCAAATGTGAAATTTCTGATAATGTACTAAGTTAAGTAAAACGAATGAGAAATGAAGTAAATTTATGATCTTGGTTATATAAGTAAAACACATGGGCAATGGGGGAAATATATGATAATGCCCTTAGTTAAGTAAAATACACGGGCAATAAGGAGAATTCATGATAATGTCCTTAATTAAGTAAAATACATGGGCAGTAAGAAAAATTGTTGATAATGTGTATGGTTAAGTAAAACTCTGGGGTAATAAGGGAAATTTATGATAATATGCTTAGTTAAATAAAGCGCATAGGCAATGAGGAGTAAGATTAAATTTCTTTATACCGGCACAAAAAATTTTTGAAACAGTTTTTTTAAAACTGATGCAGTAGTGACAGTGATAGTAATGGCAGTAGAGTTTCAAAAAAAAAAAAAAAAAAAAAAAGAAAAGAAGAGAGAGAAAGGTCCGTCTGGTGAGCGGGTTCAACCCTCTGCTCAAGGCCCGTCCTTCGGTGCAAGGTCTTGACCGCCGGCTTGTCCCCGAAAGGGACACGTGGGCCGAAAAAGTCGGTTTCACGACGTCGTAAAATGCTGCTGCGTTGACAAATGTACCTAAAACCGTGGGTGGCGAACCTCCCCTTCATTTATGAATTGAATGCAAGTGAGACCTCACACCGGATGATGACAATGTGCTGGGATGTGGGTTGGGGAAAACATTTATCTTGTTATATTTGATAATGTAAAATTCATTCTTATAAGGGAGTAAAGTATCATGTTTTACTTGATTGCATAGCATATTTAAGAATTTTGCGATCTACTCTGTTCGTAACTCAGTGCTGACAGATTTATTCATTTACACAGGGTGGTCTGCAAATTTTGACCTGTTTTGGAAAAATGTAAATGATTGACATAAGTAATTAAAAAAATTTCTCGAAAATTAAAATTTAAGATTTTTATATACTTATAAATAAATAAGATAATAAAATTTAGGATAATGTGCTTAGTTAAGTAAAACGCATGGGTAATGAGGAAAATTTAGGATTATGTGTTTAGTTAAATAAAACGCATGGGCAAACGTTACGAGTTTTTTATACATGTTTTTAAATGAGAATGAAAAAGCATGTATATTTCCTCTTTCTTCATAGTATCAACAAACTATTTAAGTCCAATTATAGCATCCCTGTTTTCTAATTGATAATATATATCGTGCCTTAATTAGTGGCCGTGTGGTAACGTGCACAACTGTGTCAGGAGGACTCAAGGTTCAAATCCGTAGAAGGTGTCCATTGCATTGACTGCTTTCATGAACGAGGAGACTTCATAACGGTTGTAATAATATGAATTAAGCGTCTTTTCTACAGTCAGGCTGCCTATTGATAGTTTTTCTAGTTTTATTCCATACAACAACCAAATTTTGGTTAGCTACAGTTCCAAATGGCAATGTCCATCCCTCATCATTCATTGGTGAGATATTCGAAACATATAAATGGAACACGAAGCCCAACGATTTTCATTAAATAATATTAGATTAACAAAAAAAAAAACCGCATAACCAATATCAATATTAAGCAGAGTAGCTGCAACTTGGCCGTGAATTGTTATAAAACTGTAATTGAACTATAATTATATATATATGAATATAATTATATAAAATTGTTGAAACTATAATTATTTATTTTATTTTTTTATTTGAATGAAAATATTAAATAATAAACTTTACATGACACGCATGAATGAATGGTGATCTCACCATACTACAAAAAAAAATTTTGGTTATGTATTATGGCTGCTTTTTTAAAAAAAATTTGTAATCATTGGATTTTTCATACGTTAGCAAATTATACTGTCGATGTAAACCTGAAATATTACAAACTTGCTTAGAAAAGCAGATAAATTTATTAAAATAGGTTTCCTCAGCATTTCGAAATAAAAAGAATATTCTTGAAATTTTTCCCAAAAATATGTTCTCGGTGTATATTTATTGTAATACTTTAGCTTTGAATGAATGAATGAATTTGCAACATATGATTTATTATGATTTTTATTTATTACTATCCATTGTTGGCAATTTTTCGTATTTACAGATAATTTAAACCAGTTACAATTTACAGTTTTGCAATTTTACAGTTAATTTATACCATTTATGCAACACTTGGATGAATTGAGATAAAGCAACTTATACGGGGCATAAATTTCAAAGCACGTCATCAAATCAAGCCAACTCAAGGCTATATTTACTAATATTCATCGTTATAATCATTTGTCATTGTCATTTGTTATATCAAATCATATAGGTTTACAATTGCTGGATAATACTGTCATTCAAATTATTTCGGACACTCTTGGAGAACTAAATTTTTACCTTTTCTTGAATATTTGTTTCAGTTTTTCAAAGCATACTTGTTAGGTTTTTACAAATGTTTTTGTTTTAAATATTTCATTGAAATTAGAACTATTAGAGTTTAGAGCAAAAAAAAAAAAAACAGAAACAAAAGAGTTTGAAAGCTTGCTTAATGTTGCTTTCTTGTCACAAATCTGATCCTTTGTTGAATCAAGTTGTCATTTGTGTTAAGAAATGGATCGAATATGAAAACCCGAACGTTCAGGCCAGTGGAACAAGAATGAATCACTAAAACACACTCAAAGGGTAATATTCTTCAATAGAAGTTGATGGTGTTCCAGTGCAGCTGTGATCCATTATGATTTCATGAAACCTGGTGTATCGATCACAGAAGAAATTTATTGCAACCAATTGAACGAAATGACGCAAAAACTTTAAAAAAAAAAGCCTAAATTGGTCAACAGATCGACTCCTATCTTATTGCATGATAATACTATACTACACAGTGTAGAATGACTGTAGCAAAACTATAGGAATTGAAGTTGGAACTTCATCATCATCCCTAATCACCAGACTTAGTCTCCACTGATTATCACTTCTTCCGCAATTTGGACAACTTTTTAAAAGGAAAGCAGTTTAATTCCGACAATGCTGTAAAACTGATAGTTCGGGAATCCATTGCCTCTCGTCCACCAGGATTTTGTACCATCGGTCTGAACAACCTGCCTTTTAAATGGCAAAAGTGAATAGACAATATGGGTGCTTACTTTGAGGAATTGGGGCCTGATGGTCGAGTGACTAGTGCTCTCGCGTTGTGTCACAGGTTTTGGCTTCGAGTGCCGGTAATGTCATGTTTATAGTAATTCGGAATACGCTTTAAACCGTAGGTCCCAGTTTAATATGATCGTGGAGCGTTAAGGGGGTAGTGATACTCGCGTCCGCGTCCGTAGTGCCCTCTGGGTAGTGCTAAATGAGTAACAGCATTCGTCAGTGCAGTCTACTTTGGGTTGCTCACAGGGACATGGTCAATACGACCACAGTCCTCGACGCAATTTAAAAACAACTTTAAATAATTCCTTATATTTATAAGTTATCAGCCAACCTTGTCTGTTTTTCTACAAATTCTATTCTTTAAGACATAATATGATCGTTATTCTTTAAAAGATGCTTTAAACATGTAATGCTAACACATTACAATGATGCATCACACTAAAAGATGCCAGCAAACTGTGAAAACACACTTGTTATGAAAAAAAAATTTATTTAATTAATTAATTTTTCCAAATGTTGTCTTCTAACCAATCAAACATGTATGCTTTTTTGTACATTACACCGTTCCCCAAATTCCTTATACCCATCCCATAATACTTATCATCCTCTTAAATGCGCCCATAGCTAAAGATAAAAAGAAAGGAATTTTAATAGTGTGGTAAATCTAGAATTGATTACTGAATAATCTTGCTACAAAAGTGTAACAGTAGGGGAGGAATACCTAACTTGGCTACTTACTGAGAACGTGGGAGGCATTACCTCCTGAAGAAGTTGCATCGGACTGAGGTTGGGCGGTTGTTTACAGTAAAGTATCTAGTGGTTGGGAGCGGCAGGGTGACACTAGAATAAATGATGACAGTGGGCAACCTTTGATCTCCAAGTCGATTTATAAAATCCAGAAAATTATGTCATAGGATACTGTCTTCATCAACCCTGAATAATGTGATACAATTTATATGTCTTTGAAGGGGGACAGAGAGATGGAGTACCTTATTAGGTACAAATTTTAAAGATTATGTTATTTTCTGTGTATAACCCGAGGATTTTAAATGTTAAGGCCATTGTATATTAAAGAATTTTAAGCTTTCTCTCTTCTACTTCCCATTTGCGGTTGTTCGATTTTTTCTTATGAAAGTGTGGTTAACAATTATTTTTTGAAAAAGTGTACTTAGTTATAAATGTTTATTTTAGAAGCTAATAAATAAAACTTCCTTGTGAAAAAGGAATAAACAGATGTTTTAAACATAAAATAAGAAACTTATGTGAATAGCCATCATGGAATTGGAATGCCCATAAGTTGGTAAGGTAAGATCTCGTTGTGTGATTGGATAAAAAAATGATATGAGTGAAAAAGTTATGTGAGTGATTGGATAAAAAAAATAGCTAAAGAAAGAAATAGTAAAAACTTTTTTGGGAAGTTAAATTAATAATTAATTGTAATATTGATAAGTCAGAATATTTTTGAAATAATAATTTGACTTATCAATAATAACAATAAATATTTATATTCAAATCAATAATAAGAACATATAACAATTTTATATTTTTATAAATAATAAGAATATAAAATTTCAGAATAATATCTAATATATATTTTATAAAATAATCAGAATAATATTGATCTATTCTGGAAATTTTAAATAACGAGTTTTTTTTAAATTTTTTTTTTCATTCAAAAATGAATAAAAAATGTTTTAATCATAAAGTGAGAAACTTATGAGAAGAGCTATGATGCAATGGGAATATTTATGAAGTTGCAAGGTGGTTTACCGTTATTTACTTATGCGGGTGATTGCACGAAGCAAAGCAAAGGAATAGCGAAAATTTTAAAATATTTTCTGGAAAGTTAAATTAATAATTGACTGTAATACTAATAAGGCTTTCAACGGTTCAGAAAATTTTAAGTATTGATTTTTATTTAATTTCTTGCATTCAAAAAGGAATAAACAGATTTTTTAAACATAAAGTGGGAATTTATGAGAATAGCCATGATGGAATGGGAATAGTTCTGAAGTTAGCAAGGTGGGATCGCGTTACTATCAAAAATTTTTTGAAGTTTAAGCTAAATTAAATTATAAACGAAAAAAAAAATTTGTTTCTAATATTTTGCTTGTTACTGCTAAGGGTGTTACTTTCATAACTATATGTGATTTGATATATGTGTATAACTATTCCTTCGATTTCGTTTTCCGATAATTTATAAATCGTGTCTGTGATGGGAAAATAGAAATTTCAAAACAAAAAAAATTAAAACTTAATAAATATTTTATGTGCTCTCAGACATTTGAGGCATGAAATCTACTGAATAGTGTTATTTTGAGGTGATTTTTGTTTTTAATCTTGAGAACAGTAGTTGAAATAAAAACTGAATTCAAAAAACAATCTGAAGACATCCGCTTTCACGGTTGAAATTCAACTACAAGATTTAAAAGAAAGCCATTTATATCTTTTAATGCTTCTTTCAAGGTGAATTTGAATCACAATCGGTTGATTTGAAGGTCATTATTCATTTTGGTTAAAAAAGTGAATGGTTTTACGCTATGGTCAGTCCGTCAGCTTTATTTATTGAAGCTTTCTAAAATATTCACGACATGTTTAAACATTTGTGACACTACTCAGAAAGAAAAAAAAAAGCATACTGACATATATATTTTCAAGACAGAATATTTTTTTGCATTTTGTAGCTCTTCTACTAATAAAAACTTTTATTTCATCAATTTTCTATGTAGTTAATAATTTATTTCCAAGAACTTAAAGGATTATTTATAAGTTATTTTATAAGCATTTACGATTATTACCATGTTAAGCCGACAAAAAAAAATGATGCCTATTTCCAAGCTGATATTAAGCAAGAAAGCAAATAGTTATTGAGTTTGCATACCACGAGCATAAATGTTTTATTGTTTTCCGTATTGACACACTGATTCTTTGTGAATTAAGTACATAACTTTAAAGATCTAGTTCGCAGAAGAAAAAAAAAACCCTAACAAGAAATAAAATTTGCTTTTAACATCAAAACATAAAGTGCTAAAATATTTTTAACATTAATAAATAAACTTAGCTTTTTTAAACTGTTTTTCCAAAATAAAAGGAGTGCTAGTATTCATTAAGACGATTAACATGGTTTGGTTTGTCGCTCTATGGTCATTTTTTTGCACATTTTAAGCTAATTAGACCGAGAGGTGTAGTTAAAGATGGATTCCGCACCTTCAACAAACATACATACCACCGCTAGGGCATGAAGATGGAGAATATTTCTATTGAATTTAGGTTTGAAATCTACCCTGAGTGTCAGAAACCATAAAGTTAGCATCCAAGTTGAATTCTAAAATTGAAAAATTCTAAATTAGAACTCAGTATCATTAAGTTAGCTTGTCACTTTAAGTATCTGCTAGTCAGAAACTAAACAGATGCTTAAAGTGGCGTTAAAGATGTGGGAGATTTCTGGTGTCAGGTTTATTTTGTCCACAGCAACAATCTTCCAATTAGTCCACAGGTACACCAATGATTACCTGCACCTCTAGAAATACCAATGATTTTATGTACAAGGTAATTTGTCTCTTCAATCTAGGATAGCGCTGCTAAATTATCAGTCAATACAATATGGATCTTTTCAATGTGCTGTAGATCTATATTGCTTGTTTATATTGTCCACAGCAACAATCTACCAATTACCACACAGGTACACCAGTGATTTCCTGTATGTCTAGAGAGACCAATGATTTTATATACGAGGTTAATTTGTTTATTCAATCTAGGATAGCGCTGCTAAATTATCATTCAATACAATATGGATCTTTTCAATGTGCTGTAGATCTATATTGCTTGTTTATATTGTCCACAGCAACAATCTACCAATTACCACACAGGTACACCAGTGATTTCCTGTATGTCTAGAGAGACCAATGATTTTATATACGAGGTTAATTTATTTATTCAACCTACGATAGCGCTGCTAAATGATCAGCCAAACTATACAAATGTATCTTTTTATTGCACTTCTGTCCTTCACTGTACGCTAGCCAATTGGCCATCAGGCCACGTTCTTTTTGAAATCACACACACTGCAAGCCACCAGCGAAAATTGAGCACTTATTAACTGGTATTTCAGCTGTACGTTAAACTATCCAACCCTGAATAAAAAATTACCAAAATCAAGAAATTTTTTAATATAAATAATTATCGTGGTATGAGATTTCTTCTTGGAAGACTTTTAAAAATGTAATAAAAGCCAAGTATTTTAAATTTAATTAAAAATGTATTAATAATTTAATTTAATTAAAAAATTTCTGAATTGTATATTCAAGATATAATTTGTGTAAAACTGGCATTGAAAAATAATTTCTATTTCAAAAATTAAAGAAGAATATACGAATTTTCCATTTAAAAGTAATGAAATCAAAGCTATTGTAGTGTAACAAGACAACGCATATTACTGTTGAAAAAAGGGTCTGCCAAAAAACAGAAAAAGGAAGGAAACCCTGCACCCCATTAAAGAACTACAGCAGAGTTCCCACTCACGAAAACATGATACCCACTCTGTCTCGCATACGTTACTCGCCGTCTAACAGGACTTCCGAACACCCTTTCTATTTTTCACCCAATGTCATGTCTCAGATGTGCTAACACGCTTCATTAATGAATAAAGAATCGCCCGGGAGGATGTAAATGATGTCACCCAAGATGGAAATGATTAACACGTGAGGCACATCCTAAGAACGCGGCACCCATCTTCCCCGCATGGGTGGCGTCAGACCAATAATAAAAGTCCGGTAATTGCTACACGCGCTTTAATATGATGACTGCCCGCTACTACCAAATGATTTGTAATTGAAAACTTCTTGCTTGTGGGATGTTCCCATCTCTTAAATCAATTGGTGTTTTTTATCACAATGCTTGGGGGTACTTTCTTATCAGCATTGGACACCATGAATCGGATACTTTGTTGACAACTTCATTATGGGAACACTGTCTCAGTGTGTTCTTCATTGGGTGGCTAGGCCTTAGGGAAGCTAAGCAAGTTGCGTGTCATATGAAAAATAAAGTTTAAATTCTTTTCTGTTTTATATCTCGCATTGTGTTTTTATTAATATATGAGTTATTGCAGGAGATTGTAAAAGATATGTCCACGATGAAAATGATTAACACTTGGAGCACATTTTAAACGTTTCCACTTATATTGATGGCGTTAATCCAATCATGAAAATTGGATTCACGCCATCAATAAAAGTTGTTACACATGGTTTAATAGGATGATTACCCTATTCAAAATGATTTGCTATAGAAAACATTTTAGTTCCCATCTCCTAAATCAATTGGTGTTTTTTATCCAGTGATTGGAGGTACTTTCGTATCAGCATAGGGTTCCATGAATCCTCTACTTTCTTGACAACTTCATTATGGGAACACTATTTCAGTGCGTTCTTTATTGGATGTCAAGGCCTTGGGGAAGAATTCTCAAATAATAGTTAAGTAACTTGCCTGTCTCATAAAAAAACATTTAAATTCTTTTCTAGGTTATACTTCTTATTGAGTTGTAATTAATATATAAGGTATTGCAGAAGATTGTAAATTATGTCGTTGTGATGGAAATGATTAACACTTGGAGCACATTTTAAAAGTTTCCACATATATTGATGGCGTTAATCCAATAATGAAAATTTGATAGTTGTTACACATGGTTTAATAGGGTGACTACTAGCTACGGAATGAGTTGTAATTGAAAACTTTTCACTTATGGAATGTATTTTTTCCTCTTTAACAAATTAATGTTTTTTAGCTCAATGCTTGGGGGGTATTTTCTTATCAGCATTGGACACCATGAATCCGCTACTTTTTTGACAACTTCATTATGGGAACACTATTTCAGTGTGTTCTTTATTGGATGGCAAGGCCTTAGGGAAGCTAAGCAAGTTGCATGTCATATGAAAAAAAAAACCCATTTAAATTATTTACTATTTGATACCTCGTATTGTGTTTTTATTAATATATGAGGTATTGCAGGAGAATGTTAATAATATGTCCATGAGGGGAATGATGAACACTTGGAGCCATTTTAAACGCTTCTATTTATATTAATGCCGTTAATCCAATAATAAAAATTTGGTAGTTGTTACACATGGGTTAATATGCTGATTACCTTATTTGAAATGATTTGTAACTGAAAACGTTTTACTTATGGGCTGTTCCCATCTCCTTTGGTGTTTTTTAACACAATGCTTGGGGATAGTTTCTCATCAGTATCGGATCCATGAATCTGATACTTTCTTAACAACTTCATTATGGGAACACTATTTCAGTGTGTTCTTTATTGGATGGCAAGGCCTTGGGGAAGAATTCTCAAATAATGATTAAGTAACTTCATGTCTTATAAAAACATTTAAATTCTTTTGTATGATATACTGCTGCGTCCAAAAAGTAAGATCAGTCTTCAACTTAAATTTCCCGGTCATATGGTTTTTCAATTTTTTTTGTTTCTTGCTTATGGATTGTTCCAATCTCCTAAATCAATTGATGTTTTTTATCACGATGCTTGGGGGTACTTTCTTATCAGCATTGGACACCATGAATCTTCTACTTTGTTGACAACTTCATTATGGGAGAACTATTTCAATGTGTTCTTTATTGGGGGGCAAGCCCTTGGGGAAGAATTTTCGAATAATAGCTAAGCAAGTTGCTTGCCATATGAAAAAAAAAAAAAAAAATATTATTTTCCATTTTATACCTCGTATTGAGTTTTAATTAATATATAAGGTATTGCAGCAGAAAAAAAATGATATGTTCTTGATGGGAATTATTAATATTTGGAGCACATTTTAAACATTTTCATTTATATTAATCCAAAATCATTTATGTTACTCCAAAAATGAAAATTTGGTTTATAATTTAATTTATATAGAAGACATTGGCGGGCTAGAGAGTTGCTGCAATCGGCCTCCAGCGACTAATTTTCTTTTATCTTCATGTAGCGACAATTTTGATATAATTATTGTTATTGTTATGAGTTACTTTTTTGTTCTATCTTGCATAATATCTAGCTCCAATCTCATGCATCATAGATGCATGGAGCCAATGAAAACATCATGGAAACCAATGATGAAAATGTGCATTTGCAATTTAAAAAAATTTATATTTCTTTCGCAGTTTGTATAAACTTCGTAAGCACTGTCGCATAATTCAGTGAAAACTTTTCTATGGAATTGAAAACTTCTTTTATATTTAAATACACCAGCTTTGATTCTAACTCTTAATTAAGAAAACTAGTACGTTAACTTAAATACAAACCTTTTATTTGCATTTTTTTTTCCTTTTTACATAAAAAGATGTATTCTGGATTGTTTTTAAGAAAAGTATCTTTTCCTGTCTTAAATCAGTGAGAAAAAAAAGAATTAAAATATTTAATTACATTCCATTAAAACTCCGATGAGGAAAAATAGAACATGAGACGTGACAAATTATATTACGTGAAACGTAATGCAATAAGAAAAAGAAAAGAAAAAAACGGAAACTATAGGAAATTAAAGTCAAGTCGAAATAAAAATGAATTCTTTAACAATGTATCAAGTAGCTTTAGCGGATGGCGAAACTTGGTGAGAGATTTGATTTATTCGCATTGACGGCAACTGTAATTTCTCAAATTACACATCTGATTCACCCTCTACGCATCATTAAATACATCACACTGAAACAACTGTCGTGAAAAAAAGTTCATTTGATTTAATAACAGCTAATGAGTTTATTTAGTTAAGGTTATATAAATGTTAATCTTTCTTTTAAAATAACATTTATTAATTTAAGTAAACACAATTTCGTATTGCTTTAGAAGATTGATTTCTAAGAATTAATTTCTCTGTCAGTAAATGTTCAACTTTATTTATTTAATAAGGGACGATGTTTTAATAACAAAAATTTAAAATGTGTACTGGAACAAATCTGGATTTGTTTACGCATTGCATGCTATTGTTTTAAAAATCATATAACAATTTAAAAAGTTTCCGGTTTTTTTTTTTTTTTTCCGTTTTTTATTTAATAGACTTATGTTTCAAAAATGTTTTTACTTCTTAACTAGAACAAATTCCTATTTGTTCTGAATAAGAAGAAAAAATAAAAATTCTAATTTCTTATTCTTTAAGAATAAGAAATTAAAATCCTATTTTTTTTTTATTTATCCAATCTCTTAAAGATAGTAAAGTCGAATTTAATTTGGCTAGACTTTATTAGGTGTCGAAATTCGAATTTTTTTCTGATAGTTCTCGAGAGGTTTTAATATCAATAGATCATTTTCGTATCGTTTGTATTAAATAATTAATGAGGCATATATTTTTTTTCTTTTTTTATGTTTACAATTTGAATAAAATTATTGCTTCAAAAAGAAAGAGAGAAATTGAACTTAAATTTGCAATTGGGGAAACCTAACCACTATAGCCAACCGTTTCTCACATTTTACATTTAAACGCAATCACAGAACTTTTAAAAAGTCGTTTGGTCTGTCAATCAAATTTTATAGAATATTTTTATTTATATATATTATTATTATTGTTTGCTATTGTTTTATTATTTTTTATTGTTTATTATTATTGCAGCTGTAATTTATATTTATATATGTTCTTTTTATTTTTTCGCGATTCTTTTATATCTGTGCTTTACTTGTGGAATATATTAATTCATTCATAAATATTAATTGACAAAACAAATAGGAATTTGTTCTGGATAAGAAGAAATAATACAAAATCAATTTCTTATTCCGATTAGAATACGAATATTCTTAACATAATAAAGAATAAAATCGTTTTTTAATTTATCCAATCTCTTTCAGATAGTATAATCAAAATTTAAATTAACTAGACTTGACTAGATCTCGAAATACGAATTTTTACTGATAATTCTTGAGAGGTTTTAATATCAATAGATTTTCTTTGCATAGTTTGTATTAAAGAATTAATTACACATGTATTTATTTTCTTTTTTAATGCTTATAATTTGTACAAAATTATTCCATCAGAAAGAAAGAGAGAGAATGAACTTAAGTCAAGCTTGCAATTGTGTAATCCTAACCACCACGGCAACTAACCGTTTCTCACATTTTCCATTTAAACGCAATCACAGAAAGTTTAAAAAGTCGTTTGGTTTCTTTCGCGCTCCTCTACTCGCATAGAATATTCTTATTATTCATCGTTGTTGTTGCTATAATTTATATTTATATCCATTATTTTAATATTTTTTGCAAGACTTTTATATACGTACATTATTTGTGAAAAACATTCTTTAGATAAAAAATAATATTGTGATTGAAAAATGATTTTAGGTAAGGATAATTTATTTATTATATATTCTTGAAATAGATTTTAAACGGTTTTTTCGCTGAATCATGTAACAATGATTTGAAAATCGAATAGTAAATACAAAATTTAATTTAGACGTAATTTTAAAAATAACTTTCAATGCATTTGTAAAATATTACTGTTTACTGTTATATAATATTGTTACTGTTTATAAAATTTCCATCTCTAAGTTTATATTTATTCTAAGACTTTTGTCTAGACTTTATTAAGTGTCGAAATTCGAATTTTTCCAGATAATTCTTGTGCGGTTTTAATATCAATAGATCTTTCTCGCATCGTTTGTATTAAAGAATTGATCATACCTTTATTTATTTTCTTTTTTAATGCTTGTAATTTGACTAAAATTATCCCATAAAAAAGAAATAGAGAAAATGAACTTAGGCCACGTTTGCGACTGGTGAATACTGACCACCATGACAACCAACCGCTTCTTACGTTTTTCCATTTAAACGTAGCGTTTAAAAAGTCGTTTGGTTTCTCTTTCTCTCTCTCAACTCTTACATAATATTCTTATTCTTATTGTTTGTCGTTGTTGTTGTTGTAATTTATATTTGTGTATTATTTGTGGAAAATATTCTTTAGATAAAAAATAACACTGTGATTGAAAAAGGATTTTAGGTAATGATAATTTATTTGTTATACATTTGTTAAATAGAATTAAGCTTGTTTATACTGTACTATGCAATAATGTTCTGAAAACCGAATAGTAAATACAAAAAATAATTTATTAACGTTCAATGTATTTATAAATTATTACTTATTCGTATGTACCCATTTCTAAAATTTCCATTTATAATTTATAATTATTCTAAGAAAGATTGTGTACTTTACGTTACAAATCTAAAATACAAAAGGTGGTGAAGAAATTATAATTTGTCGTAATATATCATTTAAAATTATAGGACAGAATACTGTTAATTGTTTAAAATACGTTTCTTGAAAAAAATGTATTTTTTAATTGTGTGATTGGCATTAGTGAATTGAATAACACATTTGGTATATAGTATATGGGAAAAGGAAACTAATTAGGAAGTCCAAAAAAGTTTTTTTTAAATCATGAGTGTTCTGATGATCATAATACCAATTCACTTAGGATTGAAACATTAAAGAATTAACAACAGCAAAAAAAGTTTTAATGAAATTCTTTAAAATAGTTTAAATTATGGTTCTTAGTTAAAAATATTTTTTGTAGTTTCCTGTTCGCATACAAATATCTAAATAGCTTATTTTTTTGATGAAAATTAACAAATATTAATTAACTAAATATATATTATTTATATGAATATATTACAACATATATTTAGTTTATTTAATTATTCATGTTTATTAATATGAATGAACTAAAAGAAATGCACTTTTTATATTAAATATCTTTTAGTTGTTTAGTGTTTTAAGTAATAAAATAGAAATTTGATAAAGAAGAGGGAAAATTGAAAATAAAAAAAACGAAAGATTAAAAATAAAAAAGATTGAAAATAAGTAAAAGAAAATAAAATCTGTTTTAGTAATGAAAAAAGATATAGTATTGGTTGTATGTTTTTTGATAGAAAATATTGTGGATCAGAAATTTAAAAAAATTAGAAATCAACCGGGAAAAAAAATGTAATTTTTGAACATTACAAGCCAGACATATTCCAGTTATTATTAAATTCTCATTTTTTAAATAAAATTTATTGTTTGATTAGCAATTAATATTAAAATTTTATGTAATAAAATAGTTTCAAACATGAAACAAAGATAAAATATAACTTTTCTATCCTTAAGATTTTGTCATTCATGCTCTTAGTTTAAGGGACATACATATTGAAAAAATCATTGTTGCCAATAATTAAACCATATTTTATATTCAAAATATTCATTATGTCATTTTGCTACTCGTTGAGTTAAAAAATTAATTAGAGCGTAAATTCTTTTCTCAACTGAAATTGTAGAAAATAGAAATAACACACGAAAATTGAAAATTTTAAGCTCTTTAATTATAATTACGAAACCACAAAGCCTATATTGAATCGTGTTAAGTTATCAAGCATTTGCTAGATAATTACTGAATGAATAATAGCATATATTTTTAAATCTTCAAATCAAGTTTTTGAAAGGATTAAAAGCGTGACATTTTTTTTTATTATCATTGTAATTCATTTGAATGTCATATGACAATCTTATTTTACTTTTTTTTTTGTACTAGTAATTTTTTATTAATGCCATTGATATGTCACTTCATCATAAATTGATGTAAATTATTATTATGAAGTAACATGTAAAAATGTACGTGATGTTTACTGTTTCAAGCTTCAAATTGAATGACCCTTCGGACAAACCACACGTGCTGACCTCAGCCTGAACGGAACCACAGAAACAATACCGGTCAAGGAATTCCCACCAATAAATTTCCATATATGGTCAACCCCGATTCCTAAATATTCAGGGCGGGGAAAAAAAAGGAAAAGGGAGCTTCCCCAACACAATGGATAACTAAAAAAAAATATAATAAAATAAAATAAAAATACCCCGATCAAAACCACGTGACATCCCTACGGGTCATTCGATGATAAGCCTTTCACCAATGCCGGCCGGACAGGTTAATAAGTTTGAAGTGCGGTATGTGCGATTAATCATATTTTCGTGGCCACACCCTTTTAGAAATACGAATACAAGATGCTGCAGAATTAATATGCTGGTTGTGAAATATCTGACGAGTCAATTAGGAAATCTTGTGAAGTTAATACCCATTAAATGCTTTATTTGAATTGGATTCACATGTGCACTTGAACTCGATCTGAATACAGATGAAGACTAGTTAAACATTTAGCTTGCGTTAAAATGTTAAATATGTTTCTGACATTGTATATTTGTCTTGTTGCTTGAAAGTGGAACATATTTAAACATGTTATTTTGCTGTTGGGTTTATTCTGCGATTTTGTTGCACTAAGTTGTACCATCATTAATTTGAGGATCTAATAGTTTGATGTGGGATGTCTGACGAGTTCGGAACCTGTTGCTTTTTTATTTGTATATGAGCAACTGATTCTTAACTGAGTTGACCTGAGTAAAAAAAAATAAAACGGCCCTCCATAAAAATTTTGATAATTGATGCAGATTAAAGCGACATATACTTGCGATGCTGAATATATTTATAATTTCTTGAAAGTGTTCTTGTTTTTGAATGTTGTGTATTTGACCTGAGATTATTTGTGGCTTGGAGCAGCTTATGTGTAATACACTCACCGTTCCCCAAGGTGCATAGGGATCAGGGGTGGTTGATTTATTGCACTTGCACAGTGCCATTACAATTCAGACTGCATATCCTCAAGGGAGCCTTTTTTAAGGTTTTTTGCCTTCTGTTTGAAGTAATAGAACAGAAAAACTTTCTATTTTCCATATTTATCATGTCTATCTTCGATTTAGACAAGAAACTCACGTTTCATCTTCACTTCAATGCAGCCCACCTCAGCCTTGTATACTTGAAAGTGGAATACATAAATAGAATTTCTTAGCGAATATTTCTTAATTTTACTTGTGTTAAATTGTATGTGATTTATTTTATGAAATATTATAATGTATGATTGGGTATGATAACGATTGCCGATGATATTCTGTAATAGTGTCGTTTAAAATCAACTACCATTATACTAATAGTTTGATGGGGAATGTCTGGCAATTAGTCAAGAACTTGATGTAGATTAAAGCGACATATACTTGGGATGCTGTATATATTTGTTACTTCTTGAAAGTGTTCTGGTCATGTGATTGTTGTGTACATGTCCTGAGATCCTTTGTGGTTAGAAATTGCATATATGTACTATTTTCACCGTTCTCCAAGGTATGCACCTTGGAGAACGGTGATTTATTGCGCTTAAATTCTGCTACTACAATTTAGACAATTTAGACTGCACATCCTCAAGGGTGCCTTTTTTAAGGTTCGTATCCTTCGACTCGAAAGAATCTAACAGAAGAACTTTCTATCTTCCATACTTATCATGTCTATCTTCGACTTAGACTAGAGACTCCTGTTTCAGCTTCGCTTCATTGGAGACCGGCTCAGCCTTCTGTATTTGGAAGTAAAGTACATAAATCAAATTCTTAATTTTACGTGTGTTAAATTTTATGCTTTATTTTATGAAGTATTATAATATATGATTGGTCTGAATAATGCAGGATTAATGTATGATATAATGTATGATTGGAACTGAATGGCCGACTGTCTAGCGGTCTGGCCCTCGTGCCACAGTTTGCGGGTTCGGGTCCCGGCCGTGCCATAGATGTTTATAGTGATTCGGAATCCTCTTTAAACCGTAGGTCCCATCTAATATGATCGTTGAGCGTTGTCTTAAGGTTTTGACAGTCTTCATCCCTCGTGGTTCCTCGTTAAAAATGAAGCTGCTTACTACCCTTAACCATGAACCAGTCCCTGCGACGGGGCCTATCGGACCTGGTGAGGTTTTCCTCCACCGAAGAGATTAATAACAACAACATGATTGAGATATTCTGTAATACTGTTGTTTAAAATCAACTACCATTATAATAACATGTGGAATGTCTGGCAAATTAGCCAAGAACTTGTTGCTTCGCATAAACAACATGATTCCTAAGCAACTCTAATCAGTACAAATGAAAAACAGAAAGTTATAATTATCTTAATTTTAGTTAATAGCAATTAAAATAATATGTATATATGTTTAGAATATTTGTATGTTCGTTTTTTAACCTAAACGAAAATACGAATTTATATTCTTTTATCTGAAGATTTAGAGTTAAAGTTATGATTCTGTTATTAATCATTTTTCCTTAATTATTCGAATACAGCTAATTAAACACTAATAAATGTTGATTTGAAAGAGTGGAATTTCGATAATCAAACGTTTTTATGTAATGGAACATATATTATTTAAAATATATCTGGAAACCAAAGTTATTCAGTCTTTATGAGTAAATTTAAAGGTAATTTTTCATGCAGAATGGAAACTTCAAAAATCAGATATTTTAATATGTTTCTTAGACATAATGTAAAAATTATTAATACAATCACTTTATAAATTCTTCTACTTCATTGCCCTGCATTCATTGCAACACCGAGGCTATCTGCCTATTGGCGGATTTCAAGACAGGAGATGCTGTTTTACAGGGTAGGATTGTCAGTTCTAAGCTCTGCAGTCATATTAGACCGGGACCTACGGTTTAATGTGAATTCTGAACCACTGTAAGCATCCATGGCACCGACGGGACTAAAACCCTAAACCTGTGGTACCGAGCACCAGAGCGCTAGCGACTCGGCCATTCAGCCCCCCATTGCGAATCTATTTCTACAAAGTAATTGATATCAATTTTTACAAGAAAATTAAATAATTTATTACTAAATTGCATCATACATTTTTATAATACATTAGCTAAAAACATTATAAAAACTTATCTCATTTTAAATGCTTTAAGATTATATACCTATACTTAACATACAGCTTATCAGCATTAAAATATCTAATTATCTCTGCTTGTCTAATTGATGACATAACTCTTCTACAGTGCTAAGGGGGTGTACTCTGCCCACTAGGGCTTTTTGACAGCGAACTCTGCAAATGCTTAGTTCAATGATAACCTTACTGAAAGGAACATGTAACTTATTGCAATTTGTATACAGTTCCCCTTTTCTATTTTTCGCTTATCTGCGGGCTTCCCGAGAGCTGTCACTTGAATTCAGTGTAACTGTCACTTCTCATCTCTAAAGTGATCCGTTCTCATCGCTTCTTGTTGCTCTATTCTCCATCACTGTCAGATCAGCGGACAATGATGACATCCACCCACCTCCAGGACAAAATTCTCCTTTAATTAGCATATTTATTCCGATATTTCTAATGGATATGATCTAAAGAGATGATAGATAATGTCACTTTTTTTACCACAAATAATGATTACTAATAGCATGCTGTACTGTGATGAAATACATTGTAAAGAAATCATTAAGATATAAAATACTTAATAAATACTACTGTGTACAAACAGTAAGACCAATTTTCAATTTAAAATTCTCGGGCATATGGTATTTCAATTTTTTTAAAATCTTTTTTAGGTCGTCGGCACTGTCCTTGCCATCTGTGTGCAATTTGACGTCAAAATATTCATTAGTGTTTAAGTTACGCTTGGCTTTGTGAGACGGTAAAACTGATTCCGGCGATTTTTGAAATGTCTGAATTAAATGAGCAAAGAACTTGCATTAAATTTTGTTTGCGGAAACGTATAGAATGTTGCTGAAGACATTCGGTGAGCATTCCGATATCGAAAAGAAATGTTTAGAAGTGGTATAAACAGTTCAAAGAAGGCAGGGAACACGCTGAAGACAAAGAGCCCTCTGGTCGATTATCCACCTCAACCGACGAAACTCACGTCGAAAAAATTAAAGATTTGGTGCTTGTAGATCGTCGATTTACAATTATAGACCTAGCTAATGATGTTCGAATTTCAAAAGGATCGGTCAAATCCATTTTGGAATTCCATTTTCCGATTGGTAAGGAAAACACTGAATGCGCCAGCTCACACTCAATTGATTCTGCGTGACTTTTTCTCCAAAAATGAAACCCATATCGTTCCACAACCGCCGTATTCCCACCTTGCGACTTCTGGCTATTCCCTAAACTCAAAAGACCACTCCGGGGCACCGTTTTGAGTCGATTGAAGAGACATTAAAAAAAAAAATTAATATCTCACAAAACCAAGGGTAACTCAAGCACTAATGGATATTTTGACGTCAAATTTCACACAGATGTCAATGACAATACCAACCTAAAAAAGAAAAAAAATGAAACCCCATATGACCTGGAAATTTAAATTGAAAATTGGTCTTACTTTTTAGACACAGTAGTATAAGATGTTTATGAATTTCTTCTATAAATTAAAACATTACATAAGGTATATAATGTTAAATGACATTTTTACAAGATAGTTAGTGTAATGGCATTATAATTTTACTTATTATTTGGAGTCTTTTTTTTTAATTTTCACAAATAAAGGCAATTTTAAGTTTATTATGTGTAAAACCACAAATGCCATGAGAAATACGTTGTATTATTTAATATAATAAAATTACAGAGTGTGTCCGCAAGTGCTATGACACTTTAAAAGTAATATGGAATGTAAAAATAATTTCTTTTTATTATTTAATTTAGTATTTATCTTGAAGTATACGATTTTAAACAAGGAAATGACAATCATAATTGATAAAAGTTTTGACGAGCAATTGCAATAATTGTTCAAGTGTTGCTTCCCTCAATTCAAATATACACTTTGTAATACCGACATGCCAAATTGGTGCACATTTTTTAGCCCACTAAGTATTTAAGATGTTACAATGGCCAAAATTTTAGCGACAAATTCTTAAAAATGTTGGAGAGGTTTTCACATAAATTTTGTGCTCGTGATGGATAAATTTAACAATATTTTTCTTTTTCATACCATAACTTTTAATTGTCATATTGTTATGATACATCTATTTAGTTTTAAAAAATTAAATAAGTAACATACATCTTAAGTATATTAAGAAAGTCAAGTATATTAAGTAACATTGATCTAAAGTCGTCTATTAAGTAACATTGATTTGACGTCTAATAAATAACATACATCTAAAGTCAAGTCTAATAAGTAACATACATCTAAGGCAATTCTATCAAATTTACTAACATCTTATCACATTAACGCATGCTACTCGTTAGGTTCGTTAAAATTAATCAATAATATATATCTTCACAAAAATATATAAAAAAACCCAGCTTCTAATGGAAAAGGTGATTTGTGCTGTCAAAACCGGGTTTCATTGTTTATACTGAACATTCATGGGATATTTAGGAATATGAATAAGTGAGATGAGCCTTTACAGTATTCCGTCCTATGTTTTAAAATTTCGTAATATGTTTAAGTATTTAAATCTAAGGTTTAATTTGTCGCTCTATGGTTATTTTTTACACTTGGGTTAATTAGATCAGGACCTAAAGTTTAATATAGATTACTACTCTACTCTACTACACCACATCACTGTGTCTAGAGCTGAGTTGCCCCTATACAATTTGGGAATGATGTGGGTGAGAAGTCTCATTGGGTTCCGTGACGCTGTTACAGTCATATAAGATTGGGATTTACGCAGGGCCGGATTTAGATGAAAAGAGGCCCTAGCATATTCTACTTATGAGGCCCTTTCACCTCCCATTTTTAAGTTTTTGTAAATTTTGTAAATTACTTATCATGCTTGTTTATTATTCATATGTGTAGAATTTCTCCTTATTTTTGATTCAGTGTTTTAGTGTTTACTGTTTTTACAAGAGTGTAATTCAAATTTTGCTAACAATTTGAATGTTGGCCCCTCTTGATCTTGAGGCTCTAGGCTGAAGCCTAATTAGCCTATAGGAAAATTCGGTCCTGGATCTACAGGTTAAAGGGGCTTCCTAACCGCTACAAACATCCATAGCACCGCCGGGAAACCGAAACCTGTGGCACCGAGCCCCAGGCACTCGGCCATTCAAGCCTCAATTTAATGTGGATTCCGAATCCCTAACAAAAACCCATTCCACCTCTAGAATTCGAACCTGGAATCTGTGGTACTCAAGGTCAGAGCACTAGCCAATTGGCCATCAGGCCACTTGAAATCTAAGCAGAGAAAAGGGTTCAGGGATTGAAATGCTGGGAGAGGATGAAGCATTTTTATTTTACCGCGATATCGAAGTCTTGCTAGTATTTCAAGGGAAATTTTATAACCTCAGAAAAGAAACTAGATCTTCAGCACTGTAGTCCCATAGAGGGTGTAGTCCTGAATAAACTCTGGGAATAGAGGAGACGAGTGATAAAAATAAAATGATTTAAAAATAAGAAAACACCTTCGCGGAGTCTTCTAATAAACTGTTCACCTCGCAATTTACGACCATCAGAAGAAAGAAGAAGAAAAAAGATCCTCATCAAGCGTAAAGTAAAAGATGAATCCAGCAGCTTTGTATTTTTAGATCTCGGGTAACACCCAAAGTGAGAAGGCTGCTACATAATTTTCATCTCGTGAGTCAAGTGAAGCGTTAGAAATGGAAGGAAGAAAAAAAAAGAACATCGTGAGGAATGGATGTTGGAAAGAGATAAAAAAAAAAGTCACTTAACAGCTGTGAAAACTCACTTCATCATTTTCGTGTGATAGATGGAACACGCAGAGGTTAATCGTTCTTTGAAAACAATAGCAGGAAATAGGTATCAAAAGTATTTAAAGAAAAGTGCTAAATCCTTCTTAGGTAAAGGATACCTAAGTGTTTTTGTTAACCCAAAAAAGATCAGTAGCAAAAATAAGCAGTGAGGGGAAAAAATTATAATAATACGAAACATTAGGTTCTTTTTTTTAAATTGAAAATAAATTAATAAACTGAAAATAATATGGGTAAAAATACTTCTATTATTTTTTTAATAAGATAATTTACAATTCTGTGTCTAATTTATGAGCTTCTAAAACTTTTTCTTCTTTTAAAGCGCATCCACAACTTCGGCAGTCACTGTTAGGTGGCCTAATGGCCAATTGGCTAGCACTCAGGCCTTTGGTATCACAGGCTTCAGTTTCGAATCCTAGTGGTGGCATGGATGTTTGTGATTGATTCATGTTAAACTTTAGGTCCCTGTGTATGTACACAAAAGGACCGTAAAGCGACAAACCAAATCACAGCAGTCACCGTTAATTTGTTGCCTGTGTAATTAAACGTGGGTGTCGATATTAAGATGTTGCATAGTAGACCGCCAGCCAATCGGAACCGGAACCTCTCAGACTTCTGGCTGGCTGACGTTATACAATATGAGATTTTATTATCCAGTGGAAACCCACATTTAGAATGAATAGATACAGAGAGGTTGCTTATATACTTAGATAAACAATCTGATTTGACGCCATATAAATATTATTAAAATAATTATTATGTTATCAAAATGTTTTTATTAAATATTATCATTCCGCAGAAATATTATTTAAGATTCATGCGCATTTTTAAAGAAAACTTTTCAATAAATTTACATTAAGAATTCTTAAAACAATACGTTGAATTTTTCTCATCACAACCCATGATATATCATTTGATCAAATAGATATCTGTCTATCTTTTTTTAATATTCTATGTTTGACCAATCATGTAACTTACTTCTTTGATTTCAATGGCAAAATATTATATGATTTCTCCATTACGAGTGATCCATTTGTATTATGATAAAATATTTCTACAGAGCACGTGATTTTTAAAATAAAACTATCTAGTATCAAAACTAAAAAACAAACAAACTAATAAACTAGTGTAAAAATTGCTTTACTTTATATCTCTTTTAATTCAACATTAATAAACATTACTTCTTTTACATGTAAATAATTTTTATTTAAATGTCCCTTATAAAAATTTTTAAAGAAGAAAAAGTGGGATAAAGTAATATTATAGTAATAAAATTCAAGTAATTAAATTTGGTGTCACTAATTTGATAATTAAAAAAGATGATGTACAAGATGTGCAATTTTGCAAATTAACATGGCGATAAATGAAACCTGATATGAAGTACAATGACAAAAATATGTGTAACATCAATATTAAATTTTACATTTATAGTTAAATAGCAGCTCGTTAGTAGTCGTTTAATTCAAATACAACTTATGTTTCATTCGATAAATGGATGTTTCTTTTTTCCAATTTGGCAGCATTAATTTTCTGAATTCCATTTAAACAGCCATCAGCAAATCAAATGATTGATTCGGAATACGACATTTGGTTCAGTTAATCATCTCTTATTATTACATTCAACCAATAATGAAAAAAGCACTCATATAATTGAGTAACTAACTTGATACATATTTCTCGGAACTCATTTGTTGGTGGCTTAGCAATACTTACCATCAATAATACTTATAATCCATTTCAACAATCATTTTGCTCTGAAAGAGAGAAAACCAAGTTCAGCATGACAGCGTGTAGAGGTCAAGAAGCTGTTTTTTGAAAACGTCCAATTAACTTTCTTTTAGTTTCTTTTTCCAGGTCTTAACAGGACCAGGAGGCTGTTTAATTTCGCTCGTGTCTGTCAAGGTCGGTTGGTTACCTTCCCCAGATACTGCGAGAGAGATGGGAATTTTTTTCCTACTTCTTTCCACTCGAACAGGCGTGGTGTCTATCTCATACAATACTCTCTTCTTCTTCTTCTTCTGACACTAAAATGGTTCTTAAGAACCTTTTTGGAACATATTATTTGGGAGGTGTTACGAGAGGTCTTACTTGTTTAAGAGTGTAGACTATCACCAGCCAACAATTTAACGAGAGACTGATGAAACTAATCAAAAGAATTTCTTAACTATTAAAAAAGTGTGCAGTAAACAATAATGGTGTAATGTTGTTTTAATTATTGAAAATTAATTAAAAAAGAAGTTAATGCATTATTTTCAATTTATTTTTATTCTAAATAGTTCTAAAATTGTATAACAAAAATTGAATTATTTCGAAATCAAACTATCCAGTTTCATTAAATAATATTACAATAACAAATTAAAACACATTCGCTTCAAATTAACAATAAAATGCGCCACATTTTGTTATATTTTTGATTACTTTCTTCCTACTATTATGCTGTACATCCAAATATTTATCCTACAAATTACAGCTGCCTGATGACCAATCGGCTAGCATTCTGGCTTTGGGTACCGCAGGCTTCAAGTTTTTAAACTTGACGGTTTCATGCATGTTTGTGAGTGGTTCGGAATCCACGTTAAACTGTAGATGCCGGTCTAATTAGCCGAAATTGTACACAAATTGACCGGAGATCGACAAAACAAATCCAACTTAAGCCAGTTAATATATATCACTTGAGATGAACAATTTTGCAAATGACCATGTTGATAACTGAAATCCACTATGAAGTACTTTGACAAAAATATGTGTAAATAAATATTACCAAAACAATATGTGTAATTTCAGTATTAAATGCTACATTTATAATTAAATAGTAACTAGTTTGTAATCAATTCAAATACAACTTATGTTTCATTCGATAAATGGATGTTTCTTTTTTTCCAAATGTTTTTTTTTTTTTTTTTTTCTAATTTGGCAGCATTAATTTTCTCAATTCCATTTAAACAGCCATCAGCAAATCTAATGATTGATTTCGAATACAACATTTGGTTACTAAATCATCTCTTATTATTACATTTAACCAAGAATGAAAAAAACACTCTTATAATTGAGTAACTAACTTGTTACATGCTTCTTGGAACTCATTTGTTGGTGGCTTAGAAATGCGTTACCATCAATAATACTTATAGTCCATTTCAGCAATCATTTTGCTCCGAAAGAGAGAAAACCAAGTTCAGCATGACAGCGTGTAGAGGTCAAGAAGCTGTTTTTTGAAAACGTCCAATTAACTTTCTTTTAGTTTTTTTTTTCCAGGTCTTAACATGGCCAGGAGCTGTTTAATTTCGCTCGTGTCTGTCAAGGTCGGTTGGTTACCTTCCCCAGATACTGCGAGAGAGATGGGAATTTTTTCTCCTTCTTCTTTCCACTCGAACAGGCGTGGTGGCTCTCTCACACAATACTCTCTTCTTCTTCTGACACTAAAGTGTTCTTAAGAACCTTTTTGGAACATGCTCCTTGGGAGGTGTTACGAGAAGTCTTACTCGTTTAAAGAGTGCAGACTACCACCAGCCAACAATTTAACTACAGGCTGATAAAAAATAATCAAAAGAATTTTTGAACCATTAAAAAAGGTGTAATAAACAATAATGGTGTAATGTCTGGTAACTGGCGTACTGATTACGGTGAACCAATTTGGATAGACCTCTTAACCTCCTCATCTTAATTCATGTATAAAATTAAACTATTTTTAATTGGCTGCTTAATTCACTACTAATGCTAACTGAATTTTTAATTGGCTTCTCAGTATATGGTAAAAAATAAAGTTTCTAAAAATTTAAAAAATGGTACTGTAAAATTTAAAAAGTACTAAAAATAAATAAAAGTAAAATAAAAAAAATTAAAGTTAAAAAAATTTAAATTAAAAATTCGGTACAATTTAGGGACTATTGTCGATGCCATAAAAATATTGTATAAGATTAAAATTGTAAATTGCTGAACGTGTGGGTCGTAACAATGAAGCTGTAATAAAAGCATTAATAACCCCCCAAAAAAGGCTGTTCTCAGAACCAAAGTTCTGGTATTTTATTTATTGATTTAATTATTGAAAGTTATTGAATAAGTTAAATAATGCATTATTATTCTTATTAAATATTATTTTCAATTTATTTTCTCTATTCATGTAAATTGCATAAAAAAGTGAATCATTTAGAAATTGTACTATCCAGTATCATTTAAATAATATTACAATAACAAATTAAAACCCAATCTTCAAATTAACAATAAAATGCGCTATATTTTGTTATGTTTTAAGTTACTTTCCTACTATTATGCTTTACGTCCATTTATTTATCCTACAAATTACCACAAAAATTATTTCAGTTAAAGAAATTTATAATTTTGTTGTTGGTTCCATGGATAATGTCAGAGGTTAATTAAAGAGAAATCAAGATATCTTCGAATCTATCGAATGAAATACAAGTTACATTTGAATTAAACGTCTTCTGACTATTTGTTACACAATTATACTGATATAGTATTATGAAGGTGATAAAAGGGACCTGATGGCCGAGTTATTAGCGCTATGACTCTACTGTGCCATATTTCAGGCTCGAGTCTCGGAGATGCCATGGATGCTTGTAGTGATTTGGAATCCACCTTAAACAATTGGTCCCGGTCTAATATGACTGTAGAGCGTTTGGGCGTAGGACCAAAAACGCTACCCAAGTAAAAAAAATATCTCCTGTTTCGGAATCTGCCAGTAGGTAGACGGCAAAAGTCCAACATGGACTGTAGGGCCTAAGAGTTAGTTAGAAAGTGATAAAAAATAATTTTCCGAAATTTGTTGTTTAATGTATATTTGAGCATAATTTATTTTTAACTATAATTCTAAGCGTTACAAATAATGTGCAATATCTAACAACAAGTTTTATTGCTTCTACTCTTAATATTTAGATCTTTGACGGTTTGAGATTATTATTATCATTAATAATCAAATAACAATTTTTGGTGAAAACATTTTAAACCTATGTTTAAACTCTTAATCAAATAGCTACCGAATGGCCGATTAGCTAGTGTTCTGGCCCTTAGTACCGCAGGCCTCAGTTTCGTATCCCAGCAGTAGCTGGGATGTTTTTAAGAGGTTCGGAATCCAAGTTAAACAATAGATCCCGGTATAATTAGCCTAAAGTGTGAAAAAAATGACCGTAGAAACGACAAAAAACCTAAATGAGTATTTTCACCGAGTAAAAATAATAACTTTATAGTTCTAATTTCCGCAATACATTCTAGTCTTCATTTATGGATTATCAAAACACAAACAATACAGTGTGTTAAATTTCCGGAAAAAAATAATATCGATTATTTTCAGATTCCTACGAACAAGCAAAGTCTTTTAAGGGACATAAATCTTTAAATAAGAATGTTGTTGTTGTTAATCCTCCTGGTGCAGAAAAGCCTACACCAGGTTCATAAGACCCCGTCTCAGGTGACTGATCAATGTCTAAGGTTAATATGCAGCTTCACTTTAGCGAGGAACCACGAGGGCTGAAGACTGATTAAACCTCAAGACAACACTCTACAATCATGTTAGACTGGGACCTACGGTTTAAAGTGAATTCCGAACCACTACAAACATCCATTTCACAGCCTGGACTCGAACCTGAAACTTGTGCTATCGAGGGCCAGAGCGCTAGTCACTCTGTCATTCAGGCCCGAAAAGAAAGGGATAAATAGAAATAATGATATATTCTCATTATAATTTATACCAGTTCGTGAAATATCCCACAAAATAAAAAAAATACCTCACAAATCTATAAAAAAAACAAGGTATTTCATATTCTTTCTTTTATTAGAAATATTAGAAATTATTTATTTGAAGAAGACTAATCTAATAATGAATCGCGTGATAAAAGTTTTTATGTTTATTCTTTTTATCTCGGGTTCTTTTTAATAGATCCTTTGACTCACCTTCATTTTTAATGCATTCTAAAAGAATTCTGCCAAAATTCATTCCATATAATAATAAAAATAGGGCTTTACAATGACTAAGAAATAAATTAAGATTAACTTATAAGGTAACAAAATCATGTTCGAACGTAGTTTTAAAACTACGTATACTCGTGATATGATATATATTTTCCTGAAGTAATAAATCATATACATTGTTAAAAAAAGCACCACTAAATACTAAAGCCATAAATGTTTCTGCTTCATATTTTATTCATTTGATCTTTATCACATTTATGAGATGTTCGTATTTTATCTCGCCATAGCAATATTTTTTTAACCCACTCAGATTTTATTTATAACTAAACAACTTCATATCTCATAAATGGATTATGTAATAAAATAATTTCATGTTTAACATATAACTTTGCCATTGTGTGGGATTTGTTCTTGTAGCATCTGGCTCGTTAAATTCAGTTATAAGTTAATAACGGTAAAAAAAAATATTCCATGTAGGAGTTTTTCAAGGGAAACCTATATTTCCCAAGAATAAAAAATGTTAAAATAAATTCTCAGGTAATTCTATACATTCTGTCACAATAGTAACCGAATTTACACTTTCTTAAAAACAGCGACTAGAATGCATCCTATTAGTAGATGACTAGAATGCATTGATGTCTATTAGTATTCATTTGCACTATAGCATTGAGTGGAAAAGATAAATAATGTTATTACAACTTAGTAAATAATTTATTAGACAATTACAGGAAGATAAAAACATAAAATCACGAATTTTCTGAGATATCATGACCTCCTTATCAAAATAGTGATCATCATTTTAAATCAATAATTTTTAATCAATAGTTTTGCAAATAGCAAATAGAATTTTTTTTAATTAAGTGACAAAAATAGAAGTTATTCATAAGTGATGTAGTTTGATCCGTAGTTTTAATTGGTATTTTGATCCGTAGGTTTAATTTGTATTTTGATCCGTAGGTTTAATTTGTATTTTGATCCGTAGGTTTAATTTGTATTTTGATTCGTATTTCGATCCGTAGTTTTAATTGGTATTTTGATTTGTATTTTGATCCGTAGTTTTAAGTAGTTGTATTTTAATCCGTAGTTTTAGTGCGTATTTTCATCCGTAGTTTTAATTCGTATTTTGATCCATAGTTTTAATTCGTATTTTGATCCATAGTTTTAATTCGTATTTTGAATCGTAGTTTCAACGAGTTTACGCATAAGCTTGTTAAAAACCAGGGCTGTAAAGATTCTTTGTGAATTATAAAACATTTCAAGAACAAAAAAAAAGATGTTTTTTATTTTGCTTTATTCATCATAATTTTTTCTACATCGCAGAACGATATTTAATTAATGCTTGACTCGAACAGCTCACCGTTGATAATAGGATTACAGACGCTTTCGAATATGGGGAATTAAAGGGATGAATTTCATGCTTTTTAGTGTCATATTTCAAATCCGGGAAACTCGCAACAGGTAATTCGATTAGAGACACTTACGTTTCCCCACTAGCTATCTAGTTTCCTAGCATCTAAAAGCTGTAACAGTCTGATGTCCAATTGGCTAGCGCACTGTCTTTTGGTACCACAGGCTTCAGGTTCGAATCCTGGCTAGTGGCATAGATGTTTGTTAGTGATTCGGAATCTAAGTTAAAAACTGTAGGTGCCGCTTTAATTAGCTTAAAGTGTGCGAATTAAAAATACGAATTCAAACTACATCACTTACGAATATATGTTTATACTTTTTTTACTTAATTAAAAGAACTTTGCATTTACAATTTTCAAAACTATAGACTAAAAATTAAAAATATGATCACTGTTTTAATAAGGAGGTTATGATATCTCAGAAAATTCGTGATTTTATTTCATCTTCCCGTATTTGATTAATATATTACTTGCAAATTGCAGTAACATTATTCATGTTTTCAACTCAATGAGTTGCTAGAGTACGAGAGAGAGTCAGTGCTAGAGTACGAATGAACAAGTATTCGATTCCAACTAATATGACACATTCTAGTCACTGTTTTTAAAATAATCTAAATTCGATGATCATTGTGACAGAATATATAGCATTATCTGTTAATTTTTTTCCACAATTTTTTATATTGTATGGCACGTAAATGAAACGTTTCCCTTCAAATACTTCCACGTGGATTATTTTTACCGTTATTAACAAATAATTGAACACAATGAACCAGATTCTAAAAGAGCAAATCCCACACATTGCAAAATTATGTGTTAAAAATGAAACTATTTTATTATATAATACATTTATAAGATACGCTGTTTTTTAGTTATAGATAAATTCTGAGTGGGTTGTATAAAAAAATATTTGCTCGAACATATGTGATAAGGATCAAATGAATAAAATATAAAGCAGAAAAATTTATGCTTTATTATTTATTGAAATCTTTTTAAATGTCTATGAATTATTACAACAGGAAAATATATTTTATACCACTAGCGAATTTTTTACACAGACGATTTTACGATTTTTTATTTTTTTCTGCACGTTACGTTCGGGCATGATATTGTCGGCTTATAAATTTAAAAGTCTTGTTTGATTTCTTAGTCATTGTTAAGTCATATTTTTATAATTATTTTTTTTTTATCATTATACGGAAAAGTTTTTCGCAAAATTCTTTTGGAATGCCTAAAAGAACAAAGATGAGTCAAAGTATCTATAAAAAAGAAAAGGAGATAATAAAAAGAGGATAAACATAAAAACTTTTATCAATGATTTATTATTATAATAGTCTATTTCAAAAAATTAATAATTAACAGAAAGAATGTGAAATATCTTTGTTTTTTATAGATTAGTAAGGGTTTCTTTTTATTTTATGTGATTTTTCACAACCTAGTATAAATTAAAGGAAGATTATATCATTATTCCTATTTGAAGATTTATATCTTTCAAAAGACTTTGTACAGGCTTCAGGTTCTCGGTCTAATTAGCCTTAAGAGTGTAAAAAAAAAATGACCGTAGAGTGACAAACCAATAAAAATCTAAAATCTGTATACTAGCTGTGTATATCAGTGATGAATCACGACTCCGGTATTTATCATATATTGCTGTAAAATAATGATAAATCACATAAAGTTATTTCATCATTCGATTTGATTTTCACAGCAGCCAATCACAAATTCTAAATTTCTATTAATTCAGCTGTTCCAATTTATAGATTTTTTTAACATTCTTACGCGAAACATATTGTTCACAAATGACGAATGAATTAAGTCATTATCTAACAATTATTTTCTCTCAACACAATTGCAAAAATGTTTTTCTAAAAAAATTATTACATTTCGCCGGTTCTCATTGTAGTTTGCATCAATGAATTCAAACGTTACTGATTCGAGTGCTTTTATGTTTAAAATGGCATAAAGAATAGCCAAATACTTTCAGTAAATTTTAAACATTTCAAAATACTAGTAAATTAGAAAAATGATTCCTGAATGCTGATATCAAAATTAACTTTTGCAGTATGTAAAATAGGTGAGAGCAGCAAAGTAATTTACGGGCCAGCCACATGTGGCCCAAGTGCCGCATCCTTCATCTAGAGAAATACATTGTTCAAAAAACAGAAAATTGAGTAAAAAACATTCGAGTAATTAAAAAGTCTCAAGTTAGTGATTTATCATTATTTATATACAAATGAAAATATTTATGCTAAATATTTTTGGCAGCTCAATGTTCAGAGTCTAGAGTTAAATTGCAACAACAACTTTTCCAATGTTTTTTATGTGACAAATGTTTAAGTTAATTCACAGAGGCCAAAAGCGTTGGAGGGATACGAAATTTTAGAGATTGTAGTGCCAAGTCACGTATTTACTTTAAAACTTGTTCATGGTTCTAAATTAAAAACCTAAGAAACAAGATATAAATAAAAAAAACTTTTAATATTTTAGAATTCCATATGAAATTGTACTGTTAAGTACTCCAGTTTTTATCAATAGTAGTTTAACAGTACTCATTTTATTTCAGCAGTAGTAATTGAAAATCTATGTAAATCTATCTTACAGTTTTATACTTTTTCGTAACATATGATTGAAAAAAATTTTAAATTATTTATATTATTTACTGCTTCCATTAAATTAAATTAAATCTGCATTTGATAAATAATTATGTTGAAATTTGAATTTTATTATTGAATTAATTCATTTATCTGAATCAACTAACTAATTAAAATTAATTTTAATATTTTTAATTAAATACTTAGCCAAATCGTAAAATAAGGGCCGTTGAGATTTGGCGAAATTTTTGTGGTTCTAACTGAATGATAAGTCGCCATATGTGACAACCGGGTTTCTTATACTGTTTGCACTTACAATCACAACCCGACCTTGGCGTATTTTGGCGAGAAGATTTTTTGATGTCAAATCGCAACGGCCTCTATTCTACTATTTATATACGATAACATTATAAACGAAACAAGACATAAAGTCTATAATTATGATAATAAAGTCTTTTCCCCTCAATTATACACGTAATTAAATATTTTTATCAATATCATTTTTCTTTATATTTCCATTTTTTGTTTCTAATTTCTATATCCATTTTTTTCTTCAGAGTATTTATAGAATTTTTTTCTTACACTTTAGGCCTAATACTTGTGCTGTGGAGGAAGTGCCAGGTACCAATCAAAAGTACTGGACAGAATGCAAATATTGGATGAATAGAGAGATATGTGGAGTTAAAACGTGAGTTGTGTTTTCTTAATATTAAGATCATTTAATTTTTATTTTCGGCTGAAATTCTCCATTTGCTAAAACATCAAGTTAATAAAATTACTAATATAAAAAAGAAAACTCGCTGATAATAAGATCAGCAGTGAAAAATTTGATAAAATCGCAGAATATGATCCTTTGGGTTTTGGCGTCAAAAAATATTTTTCGCCAAATGAATGGTGACATTCTAAGTGAAGAAGATTGCAACCTACCAAGATAGCTCGATTTTGGCGAAACCGAATATGTATGTTTAATGTAAAAAAATGAACAAAAATTCCTGAAAATTTAAGGAAATTTTATGGAAAATGTACTTAAACCAGGTTGATAGAATATTGTTCTGTTTTACAATGACGTTCCTGCAGATTTCTCCTACAAAACTTCCAATCAGTCACGGTATTCAGCTCACATTCAATCTCATCAGCTATGTCCGCATTCGAATGTCTATGCCAGTCATACGTAATTCTCATAATATCGTACAAACTCATTTTTTGTTTGCGAAAACCAGAATTTTGACAAATGGATCTCCTCGTACATTTTGCTTCATCATTAAATTTCGCTCTGCATATTATGCTCCGCAATTTCAGTCTATAATATGAGAATTGCGTATGACTGGATCCGTCAGGCTTTGGTGATTTTTGTTCCCTTAGGGTAAAAAAAAAAAGTCATCAAATCCCAACGGCCCCTATTTTGCTATTTGGCCGAAATTTTAAGCAATGCACACATTTAACATTTAAATACGTAGGAAGCAAATCAGAATAAAATTTAAATTTTTTTCAAATTAGCTAATTTTTTCCGTAATTTGTCAATAGAGAATTTTTGCATACCGTATTTTTATAATAAGCTATTTTTTTCTCCTTAGCGCGCATGCTCATAGGAAACATTATTACAGATACCCATGCGCAATTTCCTATGAGCATGCGAGCTAGGAAGAAAAAAATACCGTATTATAAAAATACGGTATGCAAAAACTCTCTAATATCTTCATCCTATTCAGAGAAAATGGGTGCCAAAAGTGTATTACTCCAGCCTAATTATTCTTAACCATACATCCAATGAGATTAGAGGTTCCTACGTTTAAATAAAAATATTTTTTCGTCAGCTTTATTTTTTCACTCTCTAATTAAATTTATATTACCACTCTCATACAAATACATGTAACAAATTACGTAAGCATAATACATGAAAGGGTTATATTGGGATATACTGCGCTATGTATCTTGGCACTGTTACCTCATTTGTGCGCTAGTGCGACTCTGTCGTGAAATGTACATAACTGGAAGAGAAATTCGCGGCTTTGAACATTTGATGAAGGATAAATAATAGACGCTTGACGTATGGGTCCTTCAATGTCAGAAATAGCTTTAAAATTTAGGTTATCTTGTACCATAGTATCAAGACTGTGACAAATATAGGCTAGCTGGAAATGAGCAATTGGTTAAGTTGTAAATGACAGACTTGATTGATCATATTTCTCAAAGATTCAGCCATAGCACGTGAAGCCAGTACATTAAGACTTATCAAGTGACCACTTGACTGAATTAGGGTCCAGTCGAATAGTCAATAGAAGGATTTTGCAGCACTCATTACAACATGTGGACTTTCAGAATAAATCCATAACATGAGGTTCAAAGACCCATGAGAGTATAGTTTCTCGCTTCACGTCTTTTAAGGTCCTGAAAACCGTAAATGGAAAAACAACGAGGAAAAGCAAGTAAAATGAATTAATGTCTTATTCAGCCATGAAACCATGAATTCTTTAACTAATTTCGCTCATTGACAGGTGTTTTGTTGATAAATTCAATGTCGTTAGATTGGTTTTTAGTGTTGAAGCAACGAAAAGGGAAATGAGCAAGCAAACGAAACAGCATAAGAAACGAATCTTTGCTGAACCAGTTAATTTTTCTTACATGCATTTCTAGACGAACTGTGTTTAAAAAATTTCTTGTTAATCACTTCTTCCGCAGAGGATGACATCAAAAGATGAAGACATATTCTTTTAGTAAAAATTTAGTAATATTGGTTTATTTTCTCTAAGAGAAACAGCTATGTCATAAGAAACGAATCTTAAGTTTTGCTGAACCAGCTGATTCTTTTTGCATGCATTTCCAGGCGAATTATATTAAAAAAAATTCTAGTTAATCATTTCTTCCGCAGAAGAAGACATCAAAAGATAAAGACATTCTTTTAGTAAAATCGTCAATAAATTCAGCGGATTTTCTGGTGAATGCTCGGAATCAAAAGGAAATAAAATAATAAATTAAAAAAAGCATTAACATTTTTTTATTAAAAATACATTTGGATTATTTAAAAAAAAACATTTCGTCCTTACTTGCAATATTTGAAAAAAAAAAAAAATTAATAAAATAGACAGAAATATCAAAAAGACAAAATGATAACATCCAATACATTTATGTTTCAAATAAATTATAAAGACCTTGTACCACATAAAAAACTTGCGCTAGATTAATAATCAAGGCTTTGTGAGGATTTTGTTTATATAAATTACTCCAGAACTATTACTTTTCTAAACTTTGCTATTTACATGACACATGTATTTAGACAGTCTTTTTGTATCTTGGTACAAATTGGAAAATTGAACTTCAGAAATAGGTCCCTGGCACAAGAGTAAGAGGGGGATGAATTTCTCAACAAATCGTCAAGATGTAGCAGCTGACGTGAAAAAAAGGTCGAGGAACCAATTTGTCTGCCTTGAACGTCTCAATTCGTCTCATCTCTCTCAGGGATGCTCGGAAGAACGCCGGAGCGATGTCGTCTCGAATGATTGGTTAGGTGTCTTTTGGAACATGGCGTAGGTCCCGGTCTAATATGACTGTAGAGAGTTGGGCTTAAGCTGACAACCCTACCTCGTATAAAGAAAACCTCTCCTGTTCCGAAACCTGCCAATAAGCCGATGGCCTTGGCCACCATGGGGATGTTGCGTTATTGAAGAAGAAGATCTTTTGTCGATAGCTCCAATGCCATTAGATTGGCTTTTAAACATTTCGCTAATTTTTCTTATGATCATTTTCAAAGCAGACGAATTGCGCTTAAAAATTTTCTAGTACATCACTTCTTCCACAAAGGATGACATCAAAAGATAAAGACATATCCCTTTAACAAACTTATGAATGGTGTCATTCGGATTTTCTGGTGAATGCTCGCAATCAAAAGGATATAAAACATTTGTTTAAAATTAATAAATTAAAAAAAGAAATTTTTCTGTTAAAAATACATTTTATGATATTTTTGAAAACAAACATTTCGTCCTTACTTGTAGTATTACGATAGATTAATAAAGGTGACACAAAATATCAAAAAAGACAAATGTTACACATTTATGTTTCAAATAAAAACTATAAAGACCTTGTACCACATAAAATGCTTGCGCTAGATTAATAATCGAGACTTTCTGAGTTATATTACTATAGAACCATTATTTTTCGAATCCATGTAAATGCATGTGTCATGTAAACAGCAACATCTTTTTCTATCTCTGTCCAAATTGGAAGATTGAACTTCAGTTTAAGAGAAGTAGGTCGCTGGCACAAGAGTAAGAGGGGGGATGAATTTCTCAACAAATCGTCAAGATGTAGCAGCTGGTGTAGAAAAAAGGTCGAGGAACCAATTTGTCTGCCTTGAGTGGCACATCCACTGTTTTCTTCCGAATTTCAGGTCGAAAGAGAACGTCTCACAATTCGTCTTGTCTCTCCCAGGATGCTCGGAAAAACGCCAGCGCGATGTCGTCTCGAATGATTAGTTTCGAGTCTTTTGGAACATAAGCCTATAGTGCGGGATTTAGCCAAAAAAATGTAAAAATGGTTTAGATTACAACATTTTCCAACGTATAAGAAACATCATTTATATTTAAAAAGTTGGGGGGTCTGAATGATCGAGTGGCTAGCGCTCGGTTTCTGGTTCGAGTTCCGGCGGTGAAATGGATGTTTGTAGTGGTTCGGAATCCACTTTAAACCGTAGGTCCCGGTCTAACATGACCGTAGAGCGTTGCGGGGGTATTGTTACTCCGCGTCCGTAGCTTATCTGCAAGCTAAAAGCACCTCCTGGGTAGTGCCAAACGTCGGTGCAGCGCTTGCCTTAAGGCTTAAAAGGCAACTGTCTAAGTGTTTGCCAGGAGCATTAGAAAAAAAATATTTAAATAATTGCTTGTTTATATCCTTCTTTATTAAAAGTATAGTGTAGTGTGCAGATTGTGCAAGTGAAACGTAATTATATTTGGTTGGGTGGAAATACTTGAAATACTTGCACAAGTTACAGAACACATAACTTTATTTGCACATACAATATTTAACACATTAAAGATATTTGTTTCTGAAACAGCTGGCAAACGCTTAGACAATTGTCTTGGATGCCTTAAGGCAAGAGCTGCACAAACGTTACGCATGAAGATAAGCTACGGACGCGGAGTAATAATACCTCCATAACGCTCTACGATCCTGTTAGATCGGGACCTACGGTTTTAAAGTGGATTCCGAACCATTACAAACATACATGGTACCGGCGGGACTCGAACCCGAAACCTGTGGTACCAAGCGCTAGAGCACTAGTACTATAAAGACCTTGTACCACATAGAAATCTTGCTCTAAATTAATCAAACTCTTTCTGTGTTAAATTACACTAGAACCATTACTTTTCGAATCCATGTAAATACACGTGTCATGTAAACAGCAACGTCTTTTTGCATCTTGCTCCAAATTGGAAGATTGAACTTCAGTTTTAACAGAAGTAGGTCGCTGGCGCAAAAGTGAGAGGGGGATGATTTTCTTAACAAATCGTCAAGATGTAGCAGCTGGGGTGAAAAAAAGTTGAGGAACCAATTTGTCTGCTTTGAGTGGCACGTCCACTGTTTTCTTCCGAATTACGGATCGAAAGAAGACATCTCAATTCGTCTTATCTCTCCAAGGATTCTCGGAAAAACGCCAGAGAAATGTCGTCTCGAATGATTGGTTGTGTTTCATTTGGAGCATGGCGTAACATACGGGATTTAGCCATGGTAGTGTATGGATGGTTTCGATTACAATATTTTCCGACATATAAGAAGCATCATTTATGTTTTTAAATAAATCCATATTTATAACTTTCTTTATTAAAAGTATAGTAATTTTATTCAATACATTTATAAACCATATTTTAATGAGGTCTTATTTTAAAGACATTAATCATAGTTAAAGTATAAAATGAAATTACATCCTAACTTCGTTATCTAGAAATTCGTCAAAGTTAAAAAACTTATTAGTTTGTCACTAATCATGCTAAATTACAATCTGTCAATTATTAGTATCTGAGTATCAAATAAAAAATATAGAGTGCAATCAGAAATTGTAAATTTTTTTATTTATTTCCAATGGCTAGGCAAAATGTTACATAGAACAATAGAACTATCAATAACTAAGAACAAAAAAAAAAAGAACAAAATGTTTTCCTAATGAGAGATCTTGCTTCCAATATCGCGATTCCTCTGTAAGTCCACGAAGAGCCCCAGATGGGAGCAGATGGTCATTACTTCCCCAGAGTCACAAAGTGAGCAAATAGGATCGGTTGAAATTGCTATGCGGTGCAGATGGGCGGCAATGCAATCGTGTCCCGTAGATAAGTGAAAGGCCGCCCCTGCTTTGTGTCTTGGTTTATCTGGAATAAGAGAAAGGGATTAACCTCCTCCAATTTTTAGGACTGTACGAGTCTGAAGATCCCGCAAGAAATTAGATGTAAATAATATTTTGAAACCAGTTTAATCCTCCAATAAGGAATGGCTGTATTAGGATGTTGTAGTAAGTTTTCACCTCCTTTTTTCCAAGGAAGTACGCTTGTTCATTGCCCCAAAGAGCACAATGACCAGGTATCCGTTGAAGAACGATTTGTTTCGCCTTTAAAGTGTAAGTTCTCAACAATTCTTTACATTGTAAGATCTCAGGTGTCAATGGGTATTCAACAGAGATAATTGATTGGATGGCTGCTTTAGAATCTGTAAGAAGGACTGCCCTTTCAAACTCACAATGGATAGCTAATTATAGGGCTATACAAAGGGCCGGGTTTTACTATAGGCTAACTAGGCTTCAGCCTAAGGCCTCAATATCAAGAGGGGCCTCGAGTCAAATAAGTGTTCTCGACTTTTTTTTATTTATTATCTGTGCCACATTTTCTATAAAGATTAGTACCAATCACAACATGTTTCATTTACCTTATTGATAATATATCACAGTAATGATGTATTTTATTATCTCTCATGTACTTAACTTAAAAATGGGAGGTGAAAAGGCCTCATAAGTGGAATAGCCTAGGGCCTCTTTTCATATAAATCCGACCCTGGCTTTACGTATGGCCACTACTTCACGATCGAAGGTTGGGGTCTGAATGGCCGAGTGGCTAGCGCTTTGGCGCTTGGTATCACAGGTCTCGGGTTCGAGTCCCGGTGGTGCCATGGATGTTCGTAGCGGTTCGGAATCCACCTTAAACTGTAGGTCCTGGTCTGTTTAGCCTAAAATGTGCTCAAGATGACCGTAGAGCGACAAATCAAACCAATCACTATCGATGGTAGTACCACTGTAACTCTAAAAGTACTAGTGGTACTAGTAGTAACATAAAAAGAAAAAAAAATTCGAAACCACACCAGATCCTGCATTTAAGTGCAATCATACTGAGAACCATCAGTAAAAATATGCAGCCAATCAGTCTGGCCTCAATGGTCTCCAATGCGAGACATTCCAAAATACTTGGTACAACATTTCTGTTTTTTTAAACATAATCAAAAGACAAAAATGAAAAATCTGTGAAAATCTGTCTTCTTCAAAAATAATTTTTGCCTTTACACTGCATTTTTTTTTTTTCCTATTTATGCAAACCAATGAAACATTTATGTGATAGATGAATTATAATTTATTTATTTATAACGAAAAAACTCTAAAAGCAGTTAATGATTTCTGTAATTCTTTTGTAATTTTTATAAACCAAATACTTCAGCATACTAATGCGTTTTTGTAGATTCATATAATCGCTTTTTTTTATCTAAAACTATAGATGGCGATATTATATTTTTTCTTGTGTAATCTAGTTCAAAAAAGATTTCGGCATTGCAATTTTAGTTAAATAAAATACATTTATAGTTATTTTTAAAGTTATTTTGCTTAGTTGAATAACTAATTAATAGGAAGGAAAAATTTATTTAAATGTGGCAAAACTACATTTATTTAAAACTATTTAACTATGATTTCATACATGATATATTGTTAAAATATTTTATTTAAAATACCTAACTTAACTGTGAAACTTATTAACCAGTTAGTCCTTGGTGATCTTTTTATACATTTATTTTGTTTAAAGAATATCAATATGAATGTCTAAGGTTTTCAAGAGCCAAGAAATTACTTACTGAATTTTAAAAGAAAACTTACACGGAAGATACTTATTTAAAACTTACGTATCATTAAAAAAATATTAAAAGTTCATAGGTTAATGAGTAGGTACTGAAGGACAAATATTTTTCTGCTCTTTCAAGGTGAAATATGCCTCATACCCTTTTATAAACGCAAAATAAAGTTTCTACAAAAATATTACCTATTTAGTCAAAAGAAAAATATTGTCTTGAGTTTAGTAGCTTCTACAAATTATCCGGAAAAAAGATTTATGTAACGCGTAGGTGTCGGAACCTAACAAGAGGTTAGAAAGGTTTGGAAAGTAATGAATTATTGAAGAAGTAGCGAACTATAATTACAATCTCAAAATTATTCGATGGCTTTTTTGACAGGGGTAAATTTTTTTTTTCATTTTAACATCATATCTAAAAATGTATTGTTTCTCCAGCATGTAAAAATCTCCAAAATGTATTATTTTTAAATTATTAGTTAGTAATTTCGTAACTTTTGCACATTTTTAAAATATATCATTATCATCATCATCATCTTTGGCACAATAATCCTATGGTGGACCAAGGCTGTCAACCTGCTGACAAATTTGTAGACAGAAGATGTTCTTTTTTTACATAGTAGGGTTGTCAGCCCTACGCTCTATGGTCATATTATACCGGGACCTATAGTTCAAAGTGGATTATGAACCACTCCGAACCAAACATTCATGGCACCTCCGATACTCGAATCCGAAACCTATGGCACCGAGAGCTCGACCATCAGGCCCCTTTTTTAAATATATAATAAAAAAAATATATACTTCATAGGTAGCATAGGTAACAATACTTCAATACTTCATACTTCATGTATATTATCGCTTAGTTTATTTTTTTAAGATATCTTGTTTGTTGTTTGTTGTTGTTGTTGCTTATACCCTTGATTTAGAACCCTAAATCAAGTCCAGTAGATCATGCTGCATCAATAGATCGTAAACTGCCCTCCCCTCATTCAACAGTTGCCTCACAGAGGCACCAATACAATCTATGAGATGAGAGGGAGATGCGATGGTCGAACAATGACAAAGGGCATATGTCTTCTCGTCTCCATTGAAGGTCAAACTCTTAATGTGGCCAGTCCTTAGTCTAGCTAAAACCGTCTGAGCAGGTCTAGGACAGGAGCACTGTATGGACATACCAGGATATTTAGCGGCGTACCATGCATGAATTGGTGGCGACCTCCAAGAGGTATTCACTCTGGCTAAAGCCATGGAATGAACCTCTGAAGCTAACAGATTGGAAGAAGAAGCTTTGGGAAGTTCGCAACCTTCCCTAGCGAGCAGATCAGCAATTTCATTTCCGTAGATGCCCACATGGGAGGGAATCCACTGCAAGCACACCGATCCGATCTGGTCCAAAACAGCTAGTTTGGAAACTATATCCTGCCCCAATTAAGATATCTGATTGCTTTAATAGATTTCGCCATTGAGTTTCTTCGTTTTTTGAAACAGTGTCTATAACAAAGCCACGAGAGGATGGAACTTCAGTCCTAATGCTCACCAGAGATTTAAAATGCTTTTTACAAGCATATTTTTCAGTTAAAAAAAACAATTATTTAAGTGAATTATATCCAAAATGACCTATTGCAAGAAATATTACACTCATAAAAATTGTATAGTATTTTTTGTTGGTTTACACTTCAAAGAATTTAAAGTATGCTGGTGTTATTATTCATTACAAATTCATCTGTGCAGATAAATAACAGTTTCATGACCATTACATTAGATTCAATTTTTTTTTTTACTTCAAACACCTGAAAAGGGTGCATATTTTATAATAGCAAACCGCATTTAAAATAAGAGACAAATTATAAAAGTTCCAATTTACATTATATGGCATATTGTTGTTTTAGAATATCATACCCTTTTTTTATTTATTTTTCCCAAAAAAAGATAGATAGGTAGCAGATTCAGCATTACCCTCGGAGGAAACAGCTACGCTACACTCACATTTTGCTACTATATTTTTGAGGGACGCTCCAAAGTATGGCATCTGGGAATATGCACCCTCCTTTCCGAACCTAACGGAAGCACAATCTATGAATTTAAAATGCCCTTTCCCTATATAGATTGGGAAGCTTTCGAATTTAATTACCAAATTCAAAAAATTGAATGTGATATTCATCAAGCAACCCCCTCTCCTATATTTTATTTCATAAACTGAAATATGCTTTGTTGGCTTGTAAGCAAATTATATAACAAAAAATGTTACTGAATTAGCCATAACGATGCTTTATGTCAAGTTTTTATTTTGATAATATAATGCATATATATCTATTATATATAATTCCCGTGTCACGATGTTTGTTCGGGATGAATTCCGAAACTAACAATCCGATTTTAACTTTTTTTTTCCTAAATGTGTGTTTTGTTCCAACTTGAGAGATAGGATAGTTTGTAATCAGATTTTTTTATTTTATTTAAATGCAAAATCGACGATTTTCATATTTCGTCATTTGGCGCCATTGACGTCATTTGGCGCAACTAAAATTTGCGATTTCTCATCCGATGGACGTAATTTTGAAAGTACATTCAAAATACAAGGTCAGGTGTACCATAAGATCGGGTCGTTGATGTCAATACCTAACGAAGAGCCAAAATTTCTTCAAATTTATTTTATGAGCGGTTCTGAAGAACGTGTGACAACTCGATGTCAGTATAATTTTATCGAACAAGCAGTACAAAGAGCTATTGTAGAGTTGTTGGAAAATCTTTTAGAAAATCACAAAAAACTTATTAAAGTATTTAACGAATTTATTTATTTTGACGAAAGACAGATTAACAAGAAATAGTGTTCATCTCTTAGTTCTTAGATAAATGAAAGTAATGATTATTAAAAATTAAATTTGGTAAAATAATTATAAAACAGTGTTAAAAATCACCTTTATCTACCTCATTCATTAAATGAATAAAAATTAAACATTTTCTATTCTTTGAAGCTTAATTTGAACTTTTCATTATTATTTTTTACCAATCACTTCCTTAACTATACCAATTATAGTATCTAATAATTGAACGAAATACAAGAAAGCCACAGCAACGCGTGGCCGGGTCTGCTAGTAAGATATATTATTTAGACTATAATTATTTAGATATTATTTAGCCATTTTTATTTTGACGTTAATATACATATAATAAGAGAAGATAATGGGGCATTATGTTTTATTTTCCTCTGCGACACTTTCCGTAAGCAAAATTATTACATTCGATATCTTTGTGCTGTAATTTGAAAAATAATTATTGTTATAAAACTGCTCACTTTATTCAAATTACCACTTTATTCAATTAAAAGAATAACATGAACTCCTTTTTTTTTTAATTCAGTGAATCTGATATTGCAACATAATTGTTTAAAAACACAATATTTACTTTTATGTGTTTGACAATTACCATTTTTTAGTAACTTTCTGCTAGAAATTTCATACGGGTGCTTTATTTATTTATTTTTTCTTTTGTAGTGTTCTCCGATACGAATGCTGCGAAGGATTTCATCAGATCGGGAAAAATGGTGGCTGCTTCGGAGGTAATTTGATAATATTTGATTTTGACTGTTTCCATTTGATATTAACAATAATAGTTAAGTAACTAACAGTAATAAGTTTTAACTAAACGAAATTATATAAAGAGAATTATTCTTATCTGCCGCATATTAATTTTTACTTAAGTTATTAAAAACCAAGACATTTTATTTTAATTAAAAGAAACGGGCGAAATACTCTAATGTGCGATATAATGAGAGATAATAGAGAGTTTTTGCATACCGTACGTTAGTTACCGTAGGACGTCCGTTAGCTTTTTCTCCCTAGCGCGCATGCTCAGTTTCCTATGAGCATGCGCGCTAGGGAGAAAAAGCTAACGGACGTCCTACGGTAACTAACGTACGGTATGCAAAAACTCTCTATTGATCGTTTTATGTTGCAACGAGTCGCATTAACATGCACTGATTAGAATTATCACATACGAGTGCAGATCCGGTTTAAAGGTCAACTCGGAAGGCATATTACTATTCTGTACCCCTTTTTTCCGTACCCGAAAAACAAAAAATATCTGCAAAAAATAATATACATAATTTAAAACAATATGCACAAATTTTATTTAAATTACAAAGTTAAATTTACAATTAGAATTAAATGTGGGCAATGTTATTGCATTTATTAAGAGCCTTGCATTTAGCCCTGATTCCTGCCTCAGTGGTAACGCACGTCACTGGTGAGCATTAAGGCCGAGGTTTAGTCAGCTGGTGGCATTGTTATATACACTATTTCAAAAACGAGGAGACTCGATTTGGGATGTACAGCATCATGCCTCGTTAGTCAGACCAGTTAGTCAGACTGGTGGGAATTTTCCTAAGTTTTCTCCCATAGGATACCAAAAGTGCGGGGTAGTTACCCCTAAAATTTCTCCCGGAAGGCAATTCCTATCTTTTTCAGCAACTCGGAATCAAGTCAGACTTCCACCTACTGATACTCCACTGAAGTTGCCCTCATTCCATCCATCCTTGAGTAGATTATTCGTGAAGTGTCCGTTCCACACTGCAGAACATTGAGGATTAGACACAATAACATAACATTTCATTATGGTTCTAACTAAAAGGTATGATATATAGGAATTAGGGATTTCTCAATTTTTCTTAAATTTTAAGAAGTCCCTCATTGAAGAGATTCTTACATTTTTATAAATTAATATTAGTTTGCTGAAATGACGTCTAGTAATATAGTATTACGTTACATCTTGTAATACAACACATATGATCCATCACAACAGAAGCTGTCCCCTTTTCCTCCCGAGTGGGCTTCCCTCCTCTTGGGGTGTCCATGTCGTGCTGCAGGACAGTGAGGATTTGTCACAAAAAAAAATCTGGATGGTATTTACAAAAACGTTGGATGGCATCTATTCGAAAATCTGGTTCTAACTCGAATTTATTTCTGTCCTCGGTTTAAATTTTTGTATTTGCAGAAAATACTTCACACAAATATGTAGAAGTAAGATCGCAATCTCAAATGATCGTGAACCTACGGCTTTGACGTACCCTCTAGTACCAATTTGTGTACGTACCCCACTTCCCAACTCTACCCTTTGGAGCAGTTTGTCGTATACTACGTTTAGCACGAGTTCGTGCTGGTCTCTAGCTGACGAGTTTTCATTTGCATTTAAAAAAATTTCCGAATCCAAATAATGTTTTTAATAGTATCAAGTGTAAATTTGGCATACTGTCTGTTTTTGTTTACAGTGAAGCCTATGACAGACGTCGTGAAGACAGCCCGCGACCTAGGAGCCACTGTCTTCGTGGATTACCTCAACGAAGCAGGGTTGACAGAACGTCTGAGAAGGCCCGGAGAAGCCATCACACTTTTCGCACCCACTAACGAAGCTTTTGAGGTAAGTTCTCCTCTTAGTTTTCGCATCTCCTAAATTGCTGTAATTTGATAAAATCTGATAATTAGTTGAAACTGTTATATGTATCAAGTCATAAAATAGTTAGTTTTTTTTATGTGTCTGATTGAATTACGAATTTAGACCATGTGTGACCTTCAAACATTAATTTTTGATTCTTATACAATGCAATGTAGAAAGTCAAGGCAACTTACGTAATAAATTTAAAAAATAAAAAATGGCATTTGGTTACTTTATGTCATTCTTTTATTTAATACGAAATTTCAAATGTAATTCGTGAGGAAGAACTTTTATGGGCATTTTTTAAGAAGCAATTAGTAAAAAAAAATTTTTCAATACAATTTTTTTTATATTTTTAAATAAATGTCAAATTCATTATAAACTTTTTTTTCGTCATCGTATATTAGTATCTAACATCAAATTCTGGGATAAAATCAGGGATGATTGGAATATTTGTTATATATTTGTTATAAATAGATATTATATATTTGTTAATTATATATTTGTTATAAATAGATATAAAGAATTTAATATATAAGTATGTTATAAGTATGCTACACTGCACTAAATTTCAAGAAATTAAAACGATTACTGTAAAGAGGGATGTTGATGTTCTGGTAATCCTAGAGGCAAATATCACAGAAAAAAAAGTAATTAAAATAAGATATCATGTTCCTTAATGAAAATGATAAATATGTCATTTTCCAGTGGATTCCATCACATGTTCGAATGGATGGATACGAAAGGGCAGATCTTCTGGCAAAAAAAAAGGACCAGAAGAAATTCGTGGAGAGTGTCCTATCCCTCTTGACTCTTTTAGGAGAGCTTTGCGGGACAAAATCAAGTCATCATATATTAGTATCTAACATCAAATTCTGGGAGAAAATCAAGGATTATTGGAAATAATTCAGTGGATAAAATAGCAAAGAGGCTGTTGCCAATTTTAGATTAAGAACTCGTCACGACTATCTGGCAGAACATCTGGCCAATATAGGGATTATGAACACTGATATATGTGTTTTATGTAAGGCAGAGAAAATGAACAAGGCCCATCTACTTGCTTGCTCGGGACTGGACTGTAATTTAAGATGGTGATGTGTATACTCTTTACTGGCGGGCCAGAGAAAGCATGTCCTGATCACACGGGCTTTTAATTATGGGGCTTCTAGCTTTTTAAATTTTTAACCTCAGAACATTTAACTTTGTTTATAACTGTTTTTAAGGTCTTTTGGTTCTTTTTTGTTAAGAATGTCTGTCCGTTTCCCTTTGCAATTTTGATTCGTTTATATGTTCTTTTTTTTGTTTGTTTGTTTCTACGGTAAGTGGGCAAATTTGAATGGATTGAGTTCTACTAAAATCAAATATGGCATTTGGTTACTTCGCATCATTTTTATTTAATCCGAAATTTTAAATGTAATTTATGAGGAAGACCTTAATCTAATTTAAAAGCATTTTTTGAAAAGCAATTAGTAAAAAAAAATTTATATTTATGTAAATTCCAAGTAAATATAAAATAATTTTTCAATAAAAAAAATTCTTATGCTTTTCAGATAGGAATTTTTTAAATATAAATTTCAAATGCAACATAAACTTCTTTTAATGCACAAGTAAATTTTATATAAAATTATATTATAGGTAGGTATTTTTTAGAATAGCTAGAATGATTAGAATAACCCCAGTGTAGCCCATGCATGTCGTAAAAGTCGATTAAAATGGGCCCCCAGTGCCCGGGGTATAACCGAGTGTAGTAAAGTCAGACTTGTCACTCTCTGTGGCCCATGGCTTTGTGCCGCAAGCTCAAAAACAAAAAGAAGCTGCATTATTTACCCTTTATCATGACTCGTCGGATTTTCTTACACGGGTTCATGGATTTGGTCAAGATGTTGCTGTCCACCAAGTGGGATAAGAAACAACATTTTATTTATTTACTTTTTAAATTATTGTAATTACTTGCCTGTAATCCACGTATTATCTGTGCGAACTATAAACCACTGCGTACATTCCATGAATGTTTTTCTTTTCGAAAACTTCGTAATCATCAATTTTATAATACCTCCGGAAAATATTTGTGCTGAAAATGATATTGTTGTTTTGACGAAAAATAAACAGTTTTCTTAACATTAAGAGTGAAATTTATACTAGCAACAGTACGATACTAAATATTAATTTTAGTAATTTATACTAGCAACAAAAAAACCCCTTCTTTTACAAAAGTAGACAATATCCTATATTAGCTTGCGCTAGTAAATAAAAAAGCCCATAAATGATATCATAGATAAGAATTAAAAACACTTTATAAAGGTTGTTTAAGTTTTAAGTTAAAGGCAAATTGTTACTTTCACCATAGCTCTTATATGTAGCGTTTACAGTCTTCCTGTTTTCATTACCACAAGTTTATAAATAAAAGTTATATTTAGTTATATAGACATAATTATATAGAAATACCTATATACATAAATTATAAAAAATAATGAGAAATTTCATTCTTTGTTTTAAAAATAAGAAGTTCAAATATAAAGACAAAAGAATTGTTTGAAGTTCCTATGCAACACAAATATTTTTTATTTTTTCTCAATTCAAGGTATTGTTAAAATGCATGCTCCTTATCTTATCAAAAGTTAATATATATTTTTTCTTTTCAGCAACTGAGCCCTGCCGACCAAGAGTCTCTGAGGGTGAGTCTTCTGGAGAGAGAGTCGCCGTTCCTCCTGCACCACGTGGTGAGCGGAAGGAAGCTCCACTCGAAAGACTTCCGGGGAGAACAGGAAGTGGAGACTGTCAACAGAGGGGCGAAACTGCGCATCAACAAGTACAATCATGGCGTATGCATTGCATTTCACTTTTTATGCCCACAAAAAAAAAAAAAAAAAAAAAAATTCCAAGAAAATTTATTAATTATTGTAGATTCGTGTACCATCCTTCTTAGCCTTTTATCACAACCTGTCAAACATGCAGGATCAAATTAATCAGATCTTTCAAATTATATTTTCGTTAAAAAAAAGCCCTTTAAAACGGAATATTTAACAGTTGAGGGATTTATTGTTATTGAGTAGTTATCAGTGAGCAGTTGAACTCTCAACTGTTATTGAATAGTTATCAGTGAACAATCATATGCAGGCTCTGATAGCCGAGTGACTAGCGCTTTGGCGCAAGATGCCACAAGTTTCGGGCTCGAATCCCAGCGGTGCCTTGGATTTTTGTAGTGGTTCGGAATCCACTTTAAACAGTAGGTCCTGTCTAATAGGATCATAGAGCGTTGTGGAAGTAGTATTACTTGCGTCCGTAGAATATCTTTGCCCCTGGGTAGTGCTAAATGAATAACAGCGTTCATTCGTCAGTGCAGCCTATTATTGGGCTGCTCACAGCGTCATAGTCAATACGACCCAGTCCTCAATGGAATTTAAAAAAACTATCAAAATAGAGGGTCTGATGGCCGAGGGACTAGTGCTCTGGCATACAATGCCACAGGTTTCGGGGTCGAGTCCCGGTGATGCCATGGATGTTTGTTGTGGTTCGGAATGCTCTTTAAGCCATAGGTCCCAATCTAATAGGATCGCAGAACGTTGCGGGGATATTGTTACTCCGCGACTGTAGTTTATCTACAAGCACCTCCTGGGTAGTGCCAAGTGGGTAACGTCAGTGCTGCGCTTGCCTTAGGGCTTAAACGATAGGGGTGCCTTAGGGCTTAAATCCTGGCGGCTTTGTTGTAGATATTGTCTCATTGTCTCATAAAACGAGGAGAATTCATGGCGTTTGGGATGTTCAGCATCTTTCCTGATTAGTCGGACTATCTGGTGGGAGTTTTTCAGGTTTTCTCCCATATGATACGCAAATGCGGGGTAGTTAATCTTAAAAGTCCTTCCTGGAGACATTGCTCACCTTCTTTGGCGTGACGGAGCCAAGTCACACTTCTACCTACGGGTGCTCCAGCACAACAGAAACTGCCCCCTTTCCCTCCATCCATGAGACCGCACGGATTCAGGGACTTTTTCTAGTTGTTGCCATCAACCCCACCAAGTGGGATAAGAAAAAAAAAACTTTGTCACATCAAAATGGTGTCCTTCAAATTGACAAAGATTAGGAGTTTATGGACTAATTAATGGCAAATCACGTGTCCGACATTGAAAAAGATAACAAATTTTTACAGATTAATAATAGAAATTTCTTATCCGACTTTCAATGATCCGTCTCAATTCACAGGTAGTTTTTTTTTTTTTTAAAGAATTTAAAACATTTATCTTTAAAATTTGATTAACCATTTAGATAAAAATTTCTGTTTAATCAAAATAAGAAAATTATTTACAAATTAATAAGAGAAAAAAATTCTTGACCTTCCAGATGACGACAGTAAACTGCGCCCCGATGGTGCGCAAAGACCAGCAAGCCACAAACGGCATCGTCCACCTGATAGACAAAGTGCTAGTGCCCCCTCCCCCAACGGAGCTCCCTCTCTACCGGAAGCCCTCTTCAGCGACGGCCGCTTCCGAGAACTGTCTCGTATGATGCTGCAGTCCAATTATGTCAACGAACTGAGGAGGGGAGGACCCTTCACAGTTTTCGCTCCTGACGATGAAGCCTTCCAGAGCATCAGTGCTGAGGAGATGGAACGCATTTCTGGAGATCCAGATGCCAGGATAGGTAAGAAGTCATCTTTTAATAACATTCAACTAATGTTGTGTCTATTCTATTAAATAATCCACTCAGGGACGCATCTTCTTTAGATGTGTAAGGGTATCCCGACCCCGGGGCGACCCAGTGATCGTTTCGTACATGTCTTCTGTTTTTTTTCCCCTTTCCATAGTCTAGATCTCAGACCTCATTGTTATATTGACAATTGACTTTTTTTTCCCCTTCCCATCCTTTGTTTAACGCAGTTTGGCCCAAACTGGCTCTTCTGCCATAAAACTCCCCTCAGGAGTTCATCTTCTTTAGATCTATACAGGTGTCATGCCCCCGAGACGAGCCAATAATTTTTTCCTTCATGTTTTTGTTTGGTTTGTCGCTCTAGGGTAATCTTGTGCACACTTTAGTCTAATTATACCCGGACATACAGTTTAACGTGGATCCCGAACCACTAACAAATGTCCATGCCACTGCTAGTATTCGAACCTCAAACCTTTGATACCAACGGCCAGAGCGCTAGGGGCTTTACCATCAGGTCGCTCATGCTTTTGTCTTCTGTTTTTTTCCCCCCCATTTTCATTGTCTAGATGCAAGACATCATTTTTATATTGCGTCAATATGTCTTTTTTCCCCTTCCCATCGTGTGGCTCAGGAGTTCCCTGTCTCAATTGCAATTAATAGAGTATATCTTCAATTTTTCAATGTGAATTTCAATAGCAATTCTACAAAAGCCCAAACGATATTTTGCCAAGTTTTAGTAGAATTTGTGTCATTTAAACTACTGCAGGTATATCCTCTTTCAAATAATCCAAATTAAAACTTTTGGCTGATACACATGTTTTAATCAAACCTCAATAAAAAAAACCCAATAATCTTAAGTCTAAAACTCTGCTCATCCGATGCCCATGGTCCCATTCATAAACTTGGTAGCATCTCTATTAAATCGTACTTTTTGAATGATGAAATTTTGAGAATTGAACGAACAACATTTTTACGAAACAACAAAGTTCTCCAAAATCTTAAGGTTAATGTGCCCTTTAACTGTCAATTCTAAAGAATAATTCTATTTGGGGACATTCATAATCACTCATATTGATGTGTTTTTTTTTCTTTTCAATATAGTGAGAGTTCTAATCATACCAAACACTGAAGTTTTCTTTCCAATATAATTTTCGTTTATCTGTTAACGTTTTCGCATCGAAAAAGACAGATTCACTACTAAATAATCATTGCACAATTCCTATGATTATCATCTTGGACACAATTTAACATATTAGCATTGAAATTCAGCTCTTAAGTTGCAACGATGAGAAAAGTATCCTAAAACAGCCATTGATAGTGCGCATATGAACTCGGTACACAATTTCATGCAATCCGTTTTTGACACAATAGCACTTTCATAACTATCATGAGGGGCTCTCACAGCATAAAAAATTGCTTTTAGATGCCTTTAGTCTGGAAACTTTATATATTAAATCGACAACATTCTTTCGATCAGATTTGGGTACTATACAAATAGGATTTCTTTCATTATCGCTGATCTATTCTTAAGTTTGTCTAACATGAATTTCTAAATAAATACATAGATTTGCAAAATAATTTAAAAAATCATAAACGTAAACAATAAAAACAAATTAGCAATTATAGATTCCATAGGATCAGAATGTATACAACAACCATAGGGGGTCGGATGAATAATCACAAAATGTGTCAATTGGAGGATGAACGAAGCTCTTTGCTTGAAAGAGTTGTCTTTGTCTATACCCATCGAATTGTTGTGCCTCATTATTACTTTTTAGTATTAATATAAAAATTCAATGTAAGAAGAAGAATAGGAACATATATGAATATAATCAAACGGGAAAAGTAGGGAATTTAAATTAATACAATGAAAAAAAAAGATCAGAAGAAGATTAAGCTGCCAAAAAGACAACCGCAAAACTATCGAAAAGAAAATATCATATAATATGGAATTTCGCGTTAATCAACAAGTAATTAACCTCGGAAGAAGAACTATAGTAAATTTAAAAATTCTGTATGATTTATGTTTTCTGGAAATAATTCAATTAAGATAAGTATCATAGTTTAATTATTATCTGTTAAATAAAAAATATATTTCAAATAAAATAAAATAATTTTAAAAATCTGAATTAAAAAAAAAATGGAATAAGAGGAAAGATATAGTCCGACCACGGATCGCATAGAATGATAAACATCCGGTGTAACAGCGGAAACGGACGAATCGATTACTTGTTTGGGGTGCTAGTCAGATATACGTGGTGCAAATCTGCTTCGAAATATATATATATATATACATATTTCGAAGCAGATTTGCACTAACTATATATATGATCATGTGGTTTTCCTTTATTATGTGGAATTTTTTTCACTTAATTTAATTTTTTCATTTGATTTTTAATATTGTGTAATCTAAAATTTTAATTATTACATTTCTTATTGCAATTAAAATCCCTACGAAATGACGGAGAACATTTCGGAGACTCCTGGAAAGGAGAGTAGGAGGAGAGGAGAGAGCCTCCTACGAAAAGAGAACGGATACTCCTACAAAAAAATTTTTTTGAATGAGCCTACTTGGCCGCATATTAATTTTCTACACGATCGATGGTCAGACTATCATTTAAGATATATTCCCAAGAATTCTACTATTTGTATGCGATAATTTTGTTTTTCTTTGTTATTACTTACATCATGTTGACAATCTGATATTATGTTTTTTAACACATTAAGGAAATAAAATTTAAGTTTCTCCTGGTTTTGTATATCTTTCAAAATATCGTTTGTTATAAATGAGAATTGTTTAAATTTATTTAGCGTTCATAAATATACATATTTTTGTTCTCTACAAATTTCTCCTTCATCTACTTTTTTTGTATTGTTTACATAAATAATAGGTATATTTTATTTAAATAAATGCTAAATTAAAGTGCCATGGTTGATTTTTCATCAAATTAGTTTATTGTAAAAAAATATTGCTCAACAGAAACTGAAATGCAATGCTTCAATTCATTCGCTATGGTTGAAAGATTTCACATTTTGTACTTAACATTTGAATTCTATTAACAATGGACCTTTTATTTATCACTGACTAATACTATTAACGCTTCTTCAACACGGAAAAAAACACTCCTGCTCTTTTGGATGAAGCACAAGTGGTTTAAAATATTGCATCAACACTGTGTCTAACCATCCTTCTCTTCCTACAACACACTTAAAGTTTTTGGAAAACGCCCAACTGAGTCACGTTACCCAAGTTAGCTATTATTTAAAGATTACTATGCCTCACTAATCGTTCCTTCAATTTGTTTACCAATATGATATTATATTTATCGTCATGTTTCACACAATTTGTCTAAAACTATTGATTATTTTACGATGCCTTATTAATAGTGTTTCTTGTAGAATTGGGAATATTTCATTCTTCAACTATGCCTAGAATTTTCAAACTTTGATATATTGTTTTGGGTATTGTATATGATAACGTTTCTTGTAGAATTTGGAATACTTCATTCTTCATTTACGACTACATTTATCTTACTTTTGTATATATTTTTAGAGATTCTTGAACAGTTTCTTCCTCATGAAGTTCTTGATCTATTCAATATTGCCATATTCATGTGGCTATTTGAATTTGGCCCTTCTTGTAGTATTCCAATCAATTGCTTCATATATCTTGTGCATTATTCATGGCACATTCCTGAGTTTATTCATCCGCTCTCCAATGTTCACACATAATAAGTTGAAATTTGCCGAGCAGATTTCAGTTTTCTATTTCAAGCTGGTTTTCATCGTTATGTTTCACACGATTTTTCTAAAACTACTGATTATTTTACGATGCCTCACTAGTCGTTCCTTCAATTTTTTTACCAACTGATACTATATTTATCGTTATGTTTCACACTATTTTTCTAGAACTACTGATTTACTGACAAAACTACTTTCTTTTACGATGCCTCACTAATTGTTCCTTCAATTTTTGCGAACTGATATCATATTTATTGCTATGTTTCACACAATTTTTCTAAAACTATTGATTATTTTACGATGCTTTACAAATCGTTCCTTCAATTTTTTTTAACATCTAATATTATATTTATGATCACTTTTATGAACAGTTTTTCTAAAACTACTAATTATTTTAGAATGCCTCACTAATCGTTCCTTCAATTTTTTTCCCAACTGGTATTATATTTATCGTTATGTTTCCCACAATTTTTCTGAAATTTATAATTATTTTACGATGCATCATTAATCGTTTCTTCGGCTTTTTACCAACTGATATTATATTTATCATTTTATTTCACACAATTTTTATAAAGCTACTAATTATTTTAGAATGCCTCACTAATCGTTCCTTCAATTTTTTTCCCAACTGGTATTATATTTATCGTTATGTTTCCCACAATTTTTCTAAAATTTATAATTATTTTACGATGCATCATTAATCGTTTCTTCGGTTTTTTACCAACTGATATTATATTTATCATTTTATTTCACACAATTTTTATAAAGCTACTAATTATTTTAGAATGCCTCACTAATCGTTCCTTCAATTTTTTTCCCAACTGGTATTATATTTATAGTTATGTTTCCCACAATTTTTCTGAAATTTATAATTATTTTACGATGCATCATTAATCGTTTCTTCGGTTTTTTACCAACTGATATTATATTTATCATTTTATTTCACACAATTTTTATAAAGCTACTAATTATTTTAGAATGCCTCACTAATCGTTCCTTCAATTTTTTTTCCCAACTGGTATTATATTTATCGTTATGTTTCCCACAATTTTTCTAAAATTTATAATTATTTTACGATGCATCATTAATCGTTTCTTCGGTTTTTTACCAACTGATATTATATTTATCATTTTATTTCACACAATTTTTATATAGCTACTAATTATTTTAGAATGCCTCACTAATCGTTCCTTCAATTTTTTCCCAACTGGTATTATATTTATCGTTATGTTTCCCACAATTTTTCTAAAATTTATAATTATTTTACGATGCATCATTAATCGTTTCTTCGGTTTTTTACCAACTGATATTATATTTATCATTTTATTTCACACAATTTTTATAAAGCTACTAATTATTTTAGAATGCCTCACTAATCGTTCCTTCAATTTTTTCCCAACTGGTATTATATTTATCGTTATGTTTCCCACAATTTTTCTGAAATTTATAATTATTTTACGATGCATCATTAATCGTTTCTTCGGCTTTTTACCAACTGATATTATATTTATCATTTTATTTCACACAATTTTTATAAAGCTACTAATTATTTTAGAATGCCTCACTAATCGTTCCTTCAATTTTTTTTCCCAACTGGTATTATATTTATCGTTATGTTTCCCACAATTTTTCTGAAATTTATAATTATTTTACGATGCATCATTAATCGTTTCTTCGGTTTTTTACCAACTGATATTATATTTATCATTTTATTTCACACAATTTTTATAAAGCTACTAATTATTTTAGAATGCCTCACTAATCGTTCCTTCAATTTTTTTCCCAACTGGTATTATATTTATCGTTATGTTTCCCACAATTTTTCTGAAATTTATAATTATTTTACGATGCATCATTAATCGTTTCTTCGGTTTTTACCAACTGATATTATATTTATCATTTTATTTCACACAATTTTTATAAAGCTACTAATTATTTTAGAATGCCTCACTAATCGTTCCTTCAATTTTTTTCCCAACTGGTATTATATTTATCGTTATGTTTCCCACAATTTTTCTGAAATTTATAATTATTTTACGATGCATCATTAATCGTTTCTTCGGTTTTTTACCAACTGATATTATATTTATCATTTTATTTCACACAATTTTTATAAAGCTACTAATTATTTTAGAATGCCTCACTAATCGTTCCTTCAATTTTTTTTCCCAACTGGTATTATATTTATCGTTATGTTTCCCACAATTTTTCTGAAATTTATAATTATTTTACGATGCATCATTAATCGTTTCTTCGGTTTTTTACCAACTGATATTATATTTATCATTTTATTTCACACAATTTTTATAAAGCTACTAATTATTTTAGAATGCCTCACTAATCGTTCCTTCAATTTTTTTCCCAACTGGTATTATATTTATCGTTATGTTTCCCACAATTTTTCTGAAATTTATAATTATTTTACGATGCATCATTAATCGTTTCTTCGGTTTTTTACCAACTGATATTATATTTATCATTTTATTTCACACAATTTTTATAAAGCTACTAATTATTTTAGAATGCCTCACTAATCGTTCCTTCAATTTTTTTTTCCCAACTGGTATTATATTTATCGTTATGTTTCCCACAATTTTTCTGAAATTTATAATTATTTTACGATGCATCATTAATCGTTTCTTCGGCTTTTTACCAACTGATATTATATTTATCATTTTATTTCACACAATTTTTATAAAGCTACTAATTATTTTAGAATGCCTCACTAATCGTTCCTTCAATTTTTTTCCCAACTGGTATTATATTTATCGTTATGTTTCCCACAATTTTTCTGAAATTTATAATTATTTTACGATGCATCATTAATCGTTTCTTCGGCTTTTTACCAACTGATATTATATTTATCATTTTATTTCACACAATTTTTATAAAGCTACTAATTATTTTAGAATGCCTCACTAATCGTTCCTTCAATTTTTTTCCCAACTGGTATTATATTTATCGTTATGTTTCCCACAATTTTTCTGAAATTTATAATTATTTTACGATGCATCATTAATCGTTTCTTCGGTTTTTTACCAACTGATATTATATTTATCATTTTATTTCACACAATTTTTATAAAGCTACTAATTATTTTAGAATGCCTCACTAATCGTTCCTTCAATTTTTTCCCAACTGGTATTATATTTATCGTTATGTTTCCCACAATTTTTCTGAAATTTATAATTATTTTACGATGCATCATTAATCGTTTCTTCGGTTTTTTACCAACTGATATTATATTTATCATTTTATTTCACACAATTTTTATAAAGCTACTAATTATTTTAGAATGCCTCACTAATCGTTCCTTCAATTTTTTTTTCCCAACTGGTATTATATTTATCGTTATGTTTCCCACAATTTTTCTGAAATTTATAATTATTTTACGATGCATCATTAATCGTTTCTTCGGTTTTTTACCAACTGATATTATATTTATCATTTTATTTCACACAATTTTTATAAAGCTACTAATTATTTTAGAATGCCTCACTAATCGTTCCTTCAATTTTTTTTCCCAACTGGTATTATATTTATCGTTATGTTTCCCACAATTTTTCTGAAATTTATAATTATTTTACGATGCATCATTAATCGTTTCTTCGGTTTTTACCAACTGATATTATATTTATCATTTTATTTCACACAATTTTTATAAAGCTACTAATTATTTTAGAATGCCTCACTAATCGTTCCTTCAATTTTTTTTCCCAACTGGTATTATATTTATCGTTATGTTTCCCACAATTTTTCTGAAATTTATAATTATTTTACGATGCATCATTAATCGTTTCTTCGGTTTTTTACCAACTGATATTATATTTATCATTTTATTTCACACAATTTTTATAAAGCTACTAATTATTTTAGAATGCCTCACTAATCGTTCCTTCAATTTTTTTTCCCAACTGGTATTATATTTATCGTTATGTTTCCCACAATTTTTCTGAAATTTATAATTATTTTACGATGCATCATTAATCGTTTCTTCGGTTTTTTACCAACTGATATTATATTTATCATTTTATTTCACACAATTTTTATAAAGCTACTAATTATTTTAGAATGCCTCACTAATCGTTCCTTCAATTTTTTTCCCAACTGGTATTATATTTATCGTTATGTTTCCCACAATTTTTCTGAAATTTATAATTATTTTACGATGCATCATTAATCGTTTCTTCGGTTTTTTACCAACTGATATTATATTTATCATTTTATTTCACACAATTTTTATAAAGCTACTAATTATTTTAGAATGCCTCACTAATCGTTCCTTCAATTTTTTTCCCAACTGGTATTATATTTATCGTTATGTTTCCCACAATTTTTCTGAAATTTATAATTATTTTACGATGCATCATTAATCGTTTCTTCGGTTTTTTACCAACTGATATTATATTTATCATTTTATTTCACACAATTTTTATAAAGCTACTAATTATTTTAGAATGCCTCACTAATCGTTCCTTCAATTTTTTTCCCAACTGGTATTATATTTATCGTTATGTTTCCCACAATTTTTCTGAAATTTATAATTATTTTACGATGCATCATTAATCGTTTCTTCGGTTTTTACCAACTGATATTATATTTATCATTTTATTTCACACAATTTTTATAAAGCTACTAATTATTTTAGAATGCCTCACTAATCGTTCCTTCAATTTTTTTTCCCAACTGGTATTATATTTATCGTTATGTTTCCCACAATTTTTCTGAAATTTATAATTATTTTACGATGCATCATTAATCGTTTCTTCGGTTTTTTACCAACTGATATTATATTTATCATTTTATTTCACACAATTTTTATAAAGCTACTAATTATTTTAGAATGCCTCACTAATCGTTCCTTCAATTTTTTTCCCAACTGGTATTATATTTATCGTTATGTTTCCCACAATTTTTCTGAAATTTATAATTATTTTACGATGCATCATTAATCGTTTCTTCGGTTTTTTACCAACTGATATTATATTTATCATTTTATTTCACACAATTTTTATAAAGCTACTAATTATTTTAGAATGCCTCACTAATCGTTCCTTCAATTTTTTTTTTTCCCAACTGGTATTATATTTATCGTTATGTTTCCCACAATTTTTCTGAAATTTATAATTATTTTACGATGCATCATTAATCGTTTCTTCGGTTTTTTACCAACTGATATTATATTTATCATTTTATTTCACACAATTTTTATAAAGCTACTAATTATTTTAGAATGCTTCACTAATCGTTCCTTCAATTTTTTTTCCCAACTGGTATTATATTTATCGTTATGTTTCCCACAATTTTTCTGAAATTTATAATTATTTTACGATGCATCATTAATCGTTTCTTCTGTTTTTACCAACTGATATTATATTTATCATTTTATTTCACACAATTTTTATAAAGCTACTAATTATTTTAGAATGCCTCACTAATCGTTCCTTCAATTTTTTTCCCAACTGGTATTATATTTATCGTTATATTTCCCACAATTTTTCTGAAATTTATAATTATTTTACGATGCATCATTAATCGTTTCTTCGGTTTTTTACCAACTGATATTATATTTATCATTTTATTTCACACAATTTTTATAAAGCTACTAATTATTTTAGAATGCCTCACTAATCGTTCCTTCAATTTTTTTTTATTATATTTATCGTTATGTTTCACACAATTTTTCTAAAGCTACTGATTATTTTACGATGCCTCACTAATCGTTCCTTCAAATTTTTCACCAACTGATATTTTATTTGTCGTTAGGTTTCACTCAATTTTTCTAAAACTACTGATTATTTTTCGGTGCAAAGTACTATATAATGATTTATGACGGTTAATATTATTTATATTGTTACGAAGATAAGGAGGATCAAATGACAGGGTCGTTAAATAAAACATCAAAAAGATTCTTTAAGGAAAACCCCAGTGCATCTAGACCCAGAGGAAAACCAAGAACTAGATGGGGTGATCAAGTCCAGGAGGACTTGAAGACATTCAGTATTACTAACTGGAAACAAAGGGCAACTAGTCGTATGGAATGGCAATAAGTCTTAAAGGAGGTTAGGGCCCTTCAAGGGTTGTAGCGCCGATGATGATCATATTCTAAGTTTACCTCATTTAATAATATTATACTTATCTGCATATAGTCGTATTTTTTTTAATGAAAAAGCAATTTATTTGAGAAAAATTGCAATTATAAAATTTACAATAATAATAAAATAACAGATTCGATTAATAAAATTTTATAAATGATCGCCCTTTTTTAACGATTTGAATAAATAACTTCTTCCCCATTGGCACAGCAGTCCCATGATGGGCCAAGGCTCTATGCCTACTGGCAAATTTCGAGACAAGGGATGTTTTAGTTTTATGGGGTAGAGTTGTCCGCCCTACGCCCTACGCCCTACTGTCATATTAAACCGGACCTGGAGTTTAAAGTGGATTCGGAACCAATACAAGCATCCATGACACCGCCTGGACTCGAACCTGAAACCTGTGGTACCGAGCGCCAGAAAATAACGTACTACATCTTACTTTTTAAGTTATTGCAAACATTAAATATTCAGTAAATTTTAAGCTTCCATTGCAATCGATCGGGCCTGAGGGCCGAGTGACAGCGCTCTGGCTGTCGGTATTTCGTGATTTCGTGTTCGAATCGCGGCGTTGCCACGGTTGTTTGTAGTGGTTTGGAATCCACTTTAAACCGCAGAACCCGGTTTAATATGACAGGTGAGTATAGTAGTAGTAAGTGGTGTAAGTAACTGGCGCAGACTTACAACCCTACCCCTTAAAAAGTCAGCGTCATGGAACCAAGTCAGAATTCTACCTACGAGTGCTCCATCCCAACAGAAGCTGCTCCTACGCCTTCCCTTCTTCCATGAGACCACACGGGTTCATGGACTTGGTCTAGATGTTGCTATCTACCAAGTGAGAAAAGAAACAACAAATATGTTTGAGAAGATAAGATTTTTTGAAACAATAGTTTAAAAATCGCAATTTAATTACAAAAACTTACGGATTTTATTTAATCAATACAAAAAAAAATAATTAATGTGAAGCTTTCCGTGAATTTCGGATGTGCAACAGATTTTTAAAACACTAATGGATTCAGAAGAAATAGTTAATGACATATTTTCAATGTACGTTTAAAAATGTTGTTCTTGTGACTCATCTTTAGTGTCTTGCAGTGCGGGACGGACATCCCATGAGTAGTTGTTGTTGGCCTGTTGTGATGGTGCACCCGTAGGTAGAAGTCTGACTTGGCACCGAGTCACCGAAGAAGGAGGGCAGTGTCTTTACGGAAGACTTTTAGGAGTAACTGTAATTATTCAGTTGTTTATCGTATAGATGAAAAGTGAAAAGTTCCCACCAGGTAGTCTGACTAGCGAGGCAAGATGATGAACATTACAAAAGACATCGAGACTCCTCGTTTTTGAAATAGTGTCCACAATAATGCCACCAGTGGATTGAACCTCGGCTTTCATACTTACCAGCGGCGCATGTTACCACTGAGCCACGAATCGGGCATTTAAAACTGTATATTGGTTTAAAGATGTTACAACATTTCAGTAACAATATCCGATAAATTAGATGATGGGCGAGTGGCTAGCACTCTGGTGCTCGGTACTATAGGTTTCGTATTCAAATCCAGGCGATGCCATGGATGGAATCCCCTTTAAACCATAGGTCCTGGTCTAATATGACCATAGAGTGTTGCTGGGTAGTGTTACTGGCGCCCGTAGCGTATCTTCAAGCTACATGTGCCTCCTGGGTAGTGTTAAATGAATAACAGCAGTGCAGCCCTTGCTTATGGCATAAATATTAAATGTATCTATATGTCCATCTGGATTAGAACAACAACAGAGTAGCAAAGATAAGAAACGATAAATTAAAATTACTATATTTGCAAAAGCGCAGAACTAAAAGCTATTTTTCAATTCCTACTATTAGTTCACACTCTCCCTATATATATTTATATATATTGTTCAAATTTTCAATCGTTCATAAAATACTTTTTATTCATCCGTTCGAGTTCAAATACATTTTTTTTTAACTTGTAGTAGATGACACTGGATGTTAATACAGTTTTTTTCAAATATTAATTCAGTAATTAAATTAAATTAATTAATTTTAGTTTTCTTTTAGATGTAAGTTGCCTATATCTACCAATAGATGGCGCCAGATAACTTAAAAAAATGAATGAAAATTATTGATAAAGGACTTTCTGCAATAGAGTGAAAAAAAAGTAGGAATTGACTTTAAAAATTTTTTTACATTACTTGATTTCTTTGAAGAAATACATGCGCAGAGACATATCTGTTCCAATAGTGTACACAGTTACAGAGACATATTGCACTCTAATATGCTATATTTGTTATATTTTGAATAAATTAAAATTACTCTATTTGCAAAAAAACAGAACTAAAAGCCCTTTTTTCTCTGCAGCTCTGTTGAAGAATCACATCCTTCCTCACACCGTGTGTCTGCCCGCAGTCATCGACACGCACAAGATGAAGAACGTTGATGGCCAGCGACTGGAGCTCTCCTGCAACCAATCCGGCGTGTATGTGGAAGGGGCGAAAGTGGCACAAGATCAGATCATTGCTCAGAATGGCGTCATCAGTGTCATCTCTAAAGTAATCATTCCTGACAGAGGTACCTTTCTTCAGTTGTTTAAAGTTATTAATTAGTTGGAAGCATAGTTTCATTAACACATTGAAAATAAATACTTTCGTTAAGGATACTGGCTCTATCTTTACCATTGTTAAATACATCTTCTTTAGGTTAATCTCCTTTTTTTCCACTAGGCTAATCTCCCTTTTTACCATGTTAAATCAATCCGCTAGGCTTTGGGTTAATCTCCATTTTTCTCAGAAACTGTGAAGATTAGGAGCATGGAATTTCTATGCGACAGGAGGGACATCTTTTAATTTAGCATCAATTTTTTTTAAAAAAAACTACAATTTAATAATAAAAAAATAACTTTTTTTATTTTCCTCTTTATATTTTCTTACACTAAATTCATAAAAAAATAGACAATAAATGACAAAATACTTATGTTAAAAATTTTGATCACTATAATAATTTGCAACATATATGACGGGAAATCAAAAGGTTCCCGGAATTTTGTTGTAACTCTTTATTACCAAAATATAGGTAGGCATTTATTTCAAGGCCTTCAAAGTAGGCTCCTTCAGAACACACACACTTGCTCCACTCCTCCTGCCATTGCGCAGCCTGGTGGTCAATGGTCTAGCACTCTGGCCTATGGTATCACAGGCTTCAGGTTCGAATTCTGGCGGTGGCATGGATGTTTGTGAATGGTTCGGAATTCATGTAAAACTGTAGGTCTCGGTCTAATTAGCCCAAAGTGTTCAAAAAATATTTGTAGAGCGACAAGCCAAAGCATATCTATTTTCAGTGATGTGTTATTATTATTATTAATAATAATAATACCACATCAGGTAGTAGTAGTAATACGGTAATACCTAACATTCGATATTGGAATCACACCTTGCAGAAGTCGTTTAATATACTACAGGTCTAGTTAGCCTAAAATGTGCAAACCAAACCAAACCTGCCAATGCTGGAAGCAACAATGAAAGTCCTGTTGTGGTATCTTCCTAAATTCAACCATCGTACTGGTTTTGATGCCTTCTATGGTGTCAAAACGGTTACCTTTAAGGCCCATTTTGATCTTGGGGAAGAACCAGAAATCCGATGGTGCTAAATCCGGTGAGTAGGGAGGCTGATGAAAGAGTGGAATGTTCTTTTCTGTTAACTGTATCTGTACAATAATCAATGTGGGGGACGGAGCATTGTCATTATGCAGTGATCATCCTCCTTGCCATTTGGTGGAAAGTTTTTCCTCATATTGCCGTCTTTTCAAAACTTGCATGTATAAAAATTCGTTAACAAATCTGTTCGCCTATTCAGGCTCATGGTGTACCACACACCTTCGTTGTCAGAAAATGCAATGAGCATCACTTTTGTTTTGGATTTGACATGATGGGATTTCTTTGGTCGAGGAGAGGACGTTATGTACAATTCTAATAACAACGTCTTTGTCTCCGGGTCGTAAAAGCACACGCACTTGCAACGATTCTCTCAAGAAACGTCGGTGGCCAATTAGCTAGCCCTCTGGCTTTTGATACCACAGGTTTCGGGTTCGAATCCCGGTGGTGCCAGGGTTGTTTGCAGTGGTTCGTAATCTACTTTAAACCGTTGGTCTCGGTCTAATATGACTGTACAGCGTCACAGAGCCCAATCAGACTTCTCGCCCACATCATTCCCAAACTGTAAAGGGGCAACTCAGCTCTAGACATAGTGATGTGTTGTGGTGTAGTCATAGTAGTAGTGGTTCGGTATCCCCGTTAAACTGTAGGTCCCTGTCTAATTAGTTTCGGGTTCAAATCCCGGCGGTGCCATGGTTGTTTGCAGTGGTTCGTAATCTACTTTAAACCGTTGGTCTCGGTCTAATATGACCGTACAGCGTCACAGAGCCCAATCAGACTTCTGGTCCACATCATTCCTAAACTGTAATGGGGCAACTCAACTCTAGTCAGTGATGTGGTATGGTGTAGTTGCAGTAGTAGTGGTTCGACATCCACGTTAAACTGTAGGTCCCTGTCTAATTAGCCCAGAGAGTGCAAAAAATGACCGTAGAGTGACAGATCAAACCAAGAAACTTTCCTTTGTGCTTTAGTCAAAACGTTTGGCAGCAATTACACTGCCTGTTATGAATTCCGGTAGTATAAAAGTATAGTGGTAAAAAAAATAATGTCATTATATTATGGTAATAAAGAGTTGCAGCGAAATTCCGAGAACTTTTTGACTGTCCCTCTTATTTCTAAGTTAAAGGCTTTAACAAAAATTATTTCGTATTTCTAAATGAGGAAAATGGTACACGAAACTTAAAAAAATATATTCTGATAAAAATTTATTTAAAATTTATATATAGTTACCGTATGTATATTTTATCTCTTAATTGCCTTGGAAAACTTCACACTTTTTTTTTCTTTGACTAACTAATGTGATAGACAGTTGGAAACAGTTAGTTACCGTTTTGCGCTATTTAATTCAACAATAAAGTAAAAAAACCAGTGTTTCAGTCTATAAGCTATTGTAAATTATTCAATGAGGGAAAATAATGGTATCTGATGTAAGAAAAATAATGGTATCTGAAGTAAGATGTAAGATGATAATGGTATCTGATGTAATAAAAGTTACGATGTAAATTTGTAAAGCTAATATCCATTCCATTTTACTTCAGTAGTCATCCAATCTTTAATTCAAACATACCGAAATGAAAATTTCAGTGCTGCCATCTATCGGTGTAGATACAAACTAGTTTTTATCATATTAGTTCAGTGATGCAATTATTAAACTAAAAAATAATGTTTAGGAAAAAATCATACGCAATTTCTATACAAGTTAAAACTTCTTAGTAATTCTCCACAATATGATGTTTTTTTCTTTAGCTCGCAGTGTGATGTCTTTACTGGGACGTCGACCCGAGCAAGTATCCACTTTCAATCGTCTGCTGAAAAAGTCTGGAGTGGAATCCTACCTGAACAAGCCCAATATCACTGTAACCGTGTTTGCTCCATCCAACCACGCCTTTAATCAAATGCCAGAAGAGGAATTCTCTTTGCTGGATGATGACCAAAGGTAAAACAATCCTTTGTCTTGAATGAGTATAAGCCAAGATTTTTTAACCATATATATGTGTGTGTGTGTGTGTGTGTATTAAAAAGAATATAATATTTATAAAATATCAAAAAGATTAATATTTACCAATATTAAGAAATATTTTGCAACATCAATAATAAATATTACTAATTTTAATTAAATTTTATTGCTATTTCTTTTCAATTTATGAAAACAGCATTATGATTGATATATACATATTACAATTTTCCTTATAATAAGCAAATAGTTAAAAGTATATAAGAATTTAATTTTAAATAATTTTAAAATCAAACTAACTTTAATATATTATGTAACAATATAATATTATTTTTTTAGTTATCATGCTTAATATGGTTTTTAAAGAAACAATACTATCACCAATCAAAATTTTGTTATAAATATTTGTACAATTCTGACATGACAGTATTGGAAAATTTACAGTGTATAAGAAAAAAATAAACTTGTAAATCTTAAATTTTTGTACATAACTGTGAATTTTAAAGAATGAAAATAGCTGTTAATCAGGTGTATATTACTAAGTAAACACATCAAACATCTTTCGATTTTTTTTATTTTTTAATGCTTGTTATTTTGACTTGAAATCATTTGTTACTACAATGGTAGATATGTAGTAAATTCATCAATTATCCAAGGGGCTCTAATGAGGCCTGTTACATTACATAAATATAATTATTTCAAGCCTACTAGTGACTCAGTAGTAACGTGCGCCTCTGGTGATCATTAGGTCAGTGGTTCAAACTGCTGGCTGCATTGTTGTAGACACTGTTTCAAAAAACGGGGAAATCGATGGCGTTTGGGATGTTCAGCACCTTGCTTCGTGAGTCAGACTACATAGGTGGGAATTTTCCGGATTTTCTCCCATACGATACGTAAATAAGGGATATTTTTCCCTAAAACTCCTCCCCGACACGGAGTCAAGTCAGACTTTTACCTACGGGTGCTCCATCGCAACAGAAGCTGTCCTCCCTCCCTCCTTTCTTCCATGAATATGAGGATTTTGGGACTTGGTCTAGATATTGCTGTCTACTAAGTGGAATAAGAAAAAATAATAACAATAATAATAATATTTATTTAAATATAAATTTCTATTATATGAGAAGTTTGTAAGTCCACTCCATTATCAAAGTTTTCTGATGAAAATACTAGAAAAATTTATTAAGTGAACGTTTCTTTGCTTACAGGAAGTTAGAGGAACTGATGAAACATCATGTGGTTGTTGGCCGCGTGAAGACTGAGAGTATTTCTGATGACCAAAAGATGGTCTCAGTGGACGGACAGAACGCTTTAAGGCTCAAAGTCTACAGAAACGTAAGCACTTATTTTCAACATGGAATATCCAATTCACAAAATATATTTTTTGCCCTCTTAAAGGGCTATTAATCTTAACCATGAGAAAATATGACTTAAGTTGTAAAGATATTCAAAACGATTAGTTGTTTGATCATTATTACTTGTAAAGTTAACTAATTTATTGTTCATTGTGTCGTAGAATATAACATATTTAATCAACTAAACCTATAACAAATAATATGAAAAAAAAAAAAATTTTAAGTCAATTCCTACTTTTTTAGATAAAACTTTTCTCTTACATCTGGCGCCATCTATTGGTAGATACATGCGATTTAAATCTAAAAAAAACTATAATTAATTAATTAAATTTAATTAATGAATTAATATTTAAAAAAACTGTATCAACATCAAGTGCCATCCACTACAAGTTTTAAAACATGTATTTGAACTTGAGTGGATGAATAAAAAATATTTTATGAATGAAAATTTGAACGAGATATATATAGGGAGAGTGTGAACTAATAGAAGGAATTGAAAAAGAGTGACTAGGTGCATGTATATTTTTATTCTATGTTCAAATTAAAAAGAGATATCCTTTTTAAGAGGAAATCATCACCATCATCATCATCATCATCATCCTCAATAGCGCGACATTTAATTTGTCATTTTAACATTAGAAAAATATTTTATTTGAAGTTCACTAACTTATTAAACATCAAGAGATAAGAAATATCGTCAATAACGCTCTAGGCTTAATTCAAAGTCTATCTGTAATATTTCAAAACTATTTATTTATTATCCAAACACAATAATTGTTTCTGTGTTGGCTATCACGGTACTGGCCAATGCAAATTGGGTAGTTTTTTTTAAAAATTCATTACGTATTTTATAGGGTTGTTAAAAATATGTTTCATTTTAAAATTGCACTCAATGAAATTATTGTCAGATAAAGTATTGAATCTGCAAGCCTGTAAGTTGCATCATCAGATCATCATCATCAATAGCATGACAGCCCAGAATGGACAAAGGCTTTCTTTTGAAGAGATTTCTATGCATTCCTCTGGGTGACAAGGATCCTCCAATTCTTAACTTTCAGAACAGCAAAATCTTTTTTAACTACGCCTATCCAACGTGGGTCGTCCTCTTCCTCTTAATATCTGCGCCTTTGCCAAAACGAGCCTTTCTACAGGGTTTAAATCAGTCATTCTAAATACATGAGCAGCCCAGTTTAATCTACTGATCTTAATAAATTTTATAATATCTGGGTCTTTATAGCCTTTATAAACTTCTGCGTTGTCTTCTCCAACAATCACTTTGCCTAACACCTCCAAGAATAGCCCTTAAAATCTTCCGCTCAAATATACCCAAATGGGCCTCATTTAAAAGGAAGTGTCTTTCTTTAATTTTCGTTCGATGTCATACTTGTGATGATAAATACCAAACGTCTGCTGTCACTATTAAAACACTTCCAACTGTATGTATTATTCTAGCTGAAATTTACTATCCTATCTTTAAAAAATAATAATAATAATGCATTTTTTCCCTTTTTTATATTTTTATCCCTTTTTTTAAATGTGTGTTGTAGTAGATGTGTCGTCGTTTGTTTGTGCAGCTCGATCTGGGTGTGGCCAAGTTACAAGAACACGCATTTAAAAAACACACCACTTTAATTATAAACACACAAACAAGAGAGCACAACACACTGCAAAGATTAATATACAACATGTAACGCCTTTAAAGACATATACTTACTACTGTGACCAAAAAGTAAGACTAATTATTTATTTTTTTTCAAAAACTGGTTAATTACTCCTCCAAATTTATTTCATCGCCTTCAAAGTAATGCCGCCCGGACACAATGCACTTATGCCAACTTTTTTCCAATCCTCAATGCATGCTAAAAAGTCATTGGCCGGGATGGCCTTCAAAGCGCGCGGCGATTCCGTCTGTTGACTGGCAACTGGCAACTGGCGTACCGTTTACGGAGTACCATCAGGGGGAAATACCCCTTAAACCTCCTCATCTTAATTCATAAATATGCTTGGCATTTTAAATGGCTGCTTAATTATTGTTAGTAAGATAAAAGATAAATGTTTCTAAAAATTCAAATTAAGTAGGTACTCAAAAAAGAAAAAATACTATTTATAAAAAGTAAGATAAGAAATAAAAGAATTTAAAAAAGTTAAGTTTTAAATTCGGTACAATTAGGGACCAGTTGTCGATGCCGTGTACTATTACAAAAACGTAAACAAACCCACCAACCCTTTGCTTACGAGATCACTGATTGTAAATTATGCATGAACGGTGAGAGCCAATAGGAGCATCTGAAAGGTAAATGGTGTTGTTGTTGTTTCTTATCCCCTTGGCTGGCCAAGCCCACGAGCCATATGGACTCATGATTGAAGGGGAAGAAGCAGCTTCTGTTGTGATGGAGCACCCGTAGGTAGGCCTGACTTTGGCTCCGTGACGCTCTTACAGTCATATGACCGGACCTACAAAACTAAAAGTGGATTCCGAACCACTACTAACATCCATGGCACCGCCAGTTCGAACTTGAAAAGACCTGTGGCACCGAGCGCCAGGCGCTAGATGCTCGGCCATTCAGGTCCCAAATTTGCCAACGGCACGCAGTGTTCCCAGGTGGTCACCCACCCAAGTACTGACCGCGCCCAATGATGCTTAACTTCGGTGATCTAACGAGAACCGGTACATTCAGCATGGTACGGCCGTTGGCCAAGGTAAATGGTTAATACAATATACAAAAAATCCCCCACAAAAAAAAGGCTGATCACAGAACCGTGATTCTTTATTTTTCATTTTATAATTTTATTTGTTTTTCAAATTTTATACTTTTTTTTGATTTTCGATTTTTATAATTTTTATTTTATTTTTATAATTTTTTATTTTTATTTTTATAATTTTTATTCTAATCCTTTTTATTTCCTAACAAAAAAAAGGGTAAAAAGCGTACGAAAAATAAAATAAAACCTAAGATTACTAGTCGGAAAGTCCATATGAATAAAGTTAAAGCACAACATAACGGTAAAAAGGGATAGAAAAAGGAACAGGAGGATTCTGATCAAGACCTCAACTTCGCGGTCAAGATCCGAGAATCTTTTTCCCCCTACGCCAGTTTCTTCCGTCTGTTGATGGTCGGCCCAGAGGGCTCTTTGTCTTCAACGCGTTCTGCTACTGGACCTGTTTACCACCGC
>BPLQ01014651.1:0-19892 GCA_021605075.1 Caerostris darwini
TGATAAAATCAGGATCGAAATTAATAGTTCAAAAGAAAATTATTATTTTTATAATGAGCTGGCAATGAAAAAAAAAGTGTCTAGGTCTAATATGATCGTAGTGCTTTGTGGGGATAGTGTTATTCGCGTCCGTAGTATATCTTCATGTTACACATACCCCGTGGGTAGTGCTAAATGAGTAACAACGGTGAAGTCCTCGCTTATGTCATAACGAAAATTAATGTTACAAATGTGTGCAATTCATGATAGATTCCTATTTTTCCTTAGACCCTGAAATATGTTTCACGTTAAAAATCCATTACTCACATTAAAATAGAATCCTATTACTTTTAGCTACTTTGCAAAGTTTTCTTTTAAACAATATCTCACACATTAGTAGGAAATTTCATGAACGAAACTTACATTTCATGAGAAAAATGGTACAACACGAACTAATGGAGACTAAAGACTTGATCACGGTTGAGAAATTTTTCAGGCTCCTTCACCATTTTCCCCCGCGTATGACTACCCCAGAATGTTATCATCGCCGGTTAAAACTTCAGTCCGTTAAAAATCCATTACTCACATTAAAATAGAATCCTATTACTTTTAGCTACTTTGCAAAGTTTTCTTTTAAGCAATATCTCACACATTAGTGAATGCCTAAGATGGGAGTCTATTACTTTTATTAAAATAGAATCTTATTACTTTTAGCTACTTTGAAAAGTTTTCTTTTAAACAATATCTCACACTTTAGTGGGAAATTTCAGGAACGAAACTTAACATTTGATGAGAAAAATGGTGCAACACGAACTAATGGAGACTAGAGGCTTGATACGGTTGAGAAATTTTTCTGGCTCCTTCCCCCTCTTCCCCCGCGTATGAATATCCCAGCATTTTATTACTGCAGGTGAAAACTTCAGCCCGGGTTGTATACTGAATGCCTAAGATGGGAGCAGAATTTCAATTTTTAAACCGGGTGAAATACTCGCTTAACTTTCCACCCCTAACTGCAGCGTTCTCTAAAACAAATAAAAAGTGTTCCGAAGTTATTCTATAAACAGTTTAAAGCTTGAGCTTTTAAGTCTTTCCGTCGTTTAATAAGTGTAGGGAGTGTGTGTGTTTGTTTTATACTTTTTAAATCTTTTTATAAGATAAAAATGTTAAGCTGTTATATTTAAAATACTTTCTTTTTCTAATCCTATTTTGCGTTAATTTATGGATATTTGGAAATAAAATTGTTGTTTAGCAATTCTTACTTTTGAAGATCCATAATGTGTCCCCTCTTATGAGCGATTTTGACAGCTAACATCTGCATATTATTTGGGAGAACTAATACTTCTCTCCCATTAACGAGTTTGAAAAGTATATTTCTTTAAGGGGATACTCATCAGGATTTAAATTTCTTAATAATTTTTTTAATATGACAATGTGCTTATCGTATCATTGTGTGGTTTTAAATATAGTAGTTACATTTTCTTCTACCATGTTTAAAACTGGACTCCTTTTTAAAGACGTCAACAAGCATCATATTTATTTATTTACGGCTGGACGACGAGTTCTTTCATAGTTGAAATCTTTGAGGAGTAATGCTCCTCTATCAATGCTAGTTGTTAAGTGTTTTTATCCATTGTCTTTTGGGAAGCGAAGCAATCTGTGACAATTTTAAAATTCTCGCTAACCAAATATGGTAATGCCTTTAACGCTTCAATAATTGCTAAAATATCTAGTTCATAGTTGCAATATTTTTCTTCAGTTACAGTGCTTTTTTCCTGGTGTAAAACAAAAATGTACATGTAATATGCATCTGTGCAATACACATGAAGAAATTTATTGTCTTTTGCTTTTTAAAGTAAAATCTCCCCAACCTAATACTTACTTGCATCTGTGTGAAATTTAGTCTGACTTATGTTGAAAAACATAAAACACCGGGGAACTGGCAAATAGTTCTTTCAACTTAAGGGAAAAAAATTCAGCTCTTCTTCAAAGATAAATCGATCAGGATTTATCTATAAGTGTCTCAATAGGCATGAGCGAGTAAAAAGGTATATATTTCTGGAATTATTTAGTAAATCCCAGAAAACTATAAATCTGGGTTAAATTGGTTCGTGGTCGATATTTTTGAACAGTTGAAGTCTTTGTTGGGATGGCTGACAGTATTATTTTGCACAAGGCAGTCTAAAACTTGACTTTTTGTTTTAAACATTGGCATTTTTTAATCTTCAGCTAGAGTGACGATGCCCTCTTTCCTTGAATTTCGAAAGCTATTGGAAACATTTCTTTGAAATACATTAAGACTGAAAACCCAAAGGGAACTTTGAGAAATTCTTACTGACCATTGTAAGTTAAAAAGAATGTATATTTCTTACTATATCCGAAACATCTACATTAAAAACTCCTTTCTTCAAATCGATGCATGTGAAAATTGACATTTTGCAATTGATCTAATGTATCTTTCATTAGCAGCAAAGCAAAACGATTTATGATTACAAACGATTTTGTGAATAAGTTGCCTGTAATATTCACAAATCTTGATTTTATTGTCGTTCTTACTTAATAATACAATAGAACTTGCATAATCATAAGAATAAGCTGCAGTTATTCCTTCCTTAAAATATTCACTTGTTTCTCAATCTTGACTTTTTAGTTTTTTTTTCGTTGGTTATCAGAATGAATTCTAAAATAAAAATCTTTTATTTTTAAATGACAAAAAAATAAACCGCCGATAAAAAAAAATTTCTTCCAAAAAATTGATTTATTCCCAAGAGTAAAATTCTTCTTTGCTAGCTATCAACCAAAATAAAAAACTCGAGTAATAATGGAGCAAATTATATTCAGAATAATGCTTTCTAATAAAAGAACAGAGTGACATTTATTTAATTTAGGACCATTTCCTTCACAATTGTTGTCTTCATTTCCTTTTAAGCCCTATTCTTTTGAAAGAATCCATGAAGTAGTCACAAAATAAAAATCTTCTTTGCAACAATCTTTAAAAAACATAAAGAATTAGATTGTATTAATTTAATAAGTTGTAACTGGTTGCATTTCATTACCTAGATATATTTGAGGTTAAAAACACTAAGGTTACACACGGAAAGAAAACACGTAGGAAGATAGTCCATCGCTTTGCCTAAATGTCTCGGGTGTTCCATATCGATATCCGCACGCAACTGTGAGGTATGTTTTATTTCTTATATTCGATACATTTTCGTTCACTTTTGAAACTATTTTTCTAAAAGATCGTTATCTATCATTTCTGACTTGCTCGCTCTAAATTGTAATCGATCCTCTGAATTATTTTCTGGTGGCGATCGATTGGATTTAATTGCAACAGTTTAATAAAATATAGTATCATTATACTATGGATTTTATAAATATAGATTCTTTTGGCAATGGAGAGATTTAAAATGGGTTGACATTATTGGGAAAACGATATATATGCTTTGAAAAAGTACATAATTACTTTACGATATTTAAACATTTATTAAAAGGTTTTGCTTCTAATGAGGTTAAGTCACGCTCTATTCATAATTTATACTCCATGTCCAACGAATTTTAAAAGCTTGTTGACTAGCCTGGAAGGAGAATACTACTTCGGTAAGTGAACATTTGTTTTGTGAACCTCACAGAAATTCGAAACAAACACCCTTAAGTACGACAGTTGAAAGGTTCACACCCTCTCTTCGAACATATTTGAGGAACTTCTCAACCTACTGATTTCTCTTGCGTGTCCATTATAAAACACAAATTTAAATTCGCTTTGTATGTCGGTTTTCAAACTAAAGCTCCTTAATTAAAAAGTCTTAAGTATGGATGGCTTAGCTGATAATCTGGTTTGTATGGCCTGGTGTATAGTGTATTGTTTTCCAAAGTATCTGAAACTTAATTATCAATACAACCAAAATATTCTAAATCTGTGCCAGAGGGACAGAGGAAATAGTGGTGAAATGTGAGAACATCACGACTTTGAGAGAAAGAAGTGTCCATTCAAGGCTGCAATGGTACTACTTCATCCACATAATTGCCAAAGATTTCATAACATCTGTGTACTTATCTAGGCCCTTATAGCAATAGTTTGTTAAAGGTTTCAATGACACGACTTCATCTCCATCATTGCCAAATATTTCACATCAGTACACGTATTTGTATAGGCATTTATAGCAACTGTTCATTCAAGGTTCAAGATTGCAGTGGCACGAATTCACCCACATCATTCCCAAAGATTTCACAGTACCTGTGTAAGTACTTGTCTAGGCACCTCAGCAACTGTTTACTCAAGGTTGCAGTTGCACGACTTCACCCACATAATTCCCAAAGATTTCATAGCACCTATGCCCATACTTGTCTAGGCACCTCAGCAACTGTTTACTCAAGGTTGCAGTTGCACGACTTCCCCAACATCATTCCCATAGATTTCACAGCATCTCTGTACTTGTCAAGGTACATACAGCAACTGTGTACGTCATATACCAACTATGTAACTACAGCAACTTGTTTAGGCAACTACAGTAACTTGTCTAGGTACCTACAACAACTGTGTACAGCAACTGTTAATGTACTTGCTTAAGCATCTACAACAACTGTGTACGTACTAGTCTAGGCATATAGAATGCCTAGTAGAAGTAATAATTCAAAATTTTAATGAGTTAAATATCATATCTACCAGAATATCTATTTAAAATTTATCCTTAAACTATCAAAAATAATCAATTTTATTTGAACCACAGAAAAGAAAAGGAAATCCAATAAAATCCAATACAGTTATGGCTATAAAGGTTTTGACAAATTAATAAGTAAAACAAATAAAATAAATAGAAAAATGTAAAAATTGTTTTTTTAAATCGATACAAATGTAGAATTATATTCATATGTTTAATGTTAGAAAAATATATTTACTGATATCAAATTTTAATACTGATTAATTATAAATTTATAACAGAAATATATTTTTAAAAATCTAATTACATGATTCTCTCAATTACATGAACCGAATTTCATGATTTAGAAAAAAATATCTCGAAATTGTAAAATCATACTATAATAAGCATAACCACCTTTAATTACATAATTTAACTCCATCGTCAAAGTTTCAATTGATATACTAGTTATGTTTTATTATAGCTGCTACTTGAAATTAAATTATTAGCGAAGAAAAAAAAAATAATCCATCTTAGTGCTTTACTTTTTAAGAAGCATGCTACTTCGAAATGTCAAAACTATTGATAACCTTGTAATTTAAATTGAAAGCATAAATTCCATTATTAATTTTACTAATTTTAATATATTCTTTCACAAGAAAATATAATTCCTTATTTCTCAAATAACATTTTTTTTCTTTCTCATTACCTCAAATCAATCAGACAGAAATATTAAATCTCCAATAATTTAATTTAAAATATAAATTTCATGAAACAATTCGTGGTGGTTTTTTTCTTCACAAACTATTAAATGATATGTGGAGATTAAATAAATTTTCTGAATTATTTCATTACGACGTTCCTGGGTACAAAATTAAAAGTATTAAATTTAAAATAAAATTGATGTAATAGTTATTTCTTTAGAAGCAATTTGGTTATGCAAATAGATACAATAAATTAAAGTAGAGTTATATCTGTGATCCAAATATAAAGAGAAGAATTAATTCATGTAATCAATATTATATGAATAAAAAAATTCTTTATTTCATTAATTTAAAATTAGATTTAGCATGGTGTTTCTAGACTGCTGTTTTGCCAAGTACGGTTTTTCGTCTATTATAAGCAGATTGGTAACTAATAAGTAAATGTTATTCATTTACTAAATTTTGTATTCTCATTATAATTGTATTGTGACGATAATATAACCAAAGATCTTTATCTAGCTCAAATATATATATTTTTCTTGTTAGTTGTTATTAATTTGAATAACTATTAACAATTGTTTGATTAGTTTGTTTTTTTAGTTAACTATTACTTACTACTTACTTAATCAAATGACTTATTTAGTTTCAAATTTTAATGTATAAATTGAAAAATAATATTCAAAGAAGTAGTTGCTGATTTTTTTTTCAAATTCCTTATGAAATTAAATAAGTTAAAATTTTCTGAAATAAAGAGAAGGGAAAAGTATTTTTAAAGAAAATTTGTTTTTAGAAAAGAGTTAAGAGATAGATTAATTTCTATAAATTGGTATAATCATTTTTATATGAATAAAAGTATTCTTTTTTTATCTGTATTTTAAAATTAGATAATTAGTGTTACTAGTTGTTGTCTTGTTAAGTACAGATATTCATCTTAAATAGTAATATAAACCTATTTCTATTATCTTTATAATTGCTTTGTGATGGCAAATATAACGAAAGATTCTTATCCACCGCAAATATATCTTTCTTTTTGTTAACTGTTATTAATTTAACTGCCTGTTAACAAACCGTTATTCATTTGAATAACTGTTGATAAATTGTTTATTTAGTTAACTAATACACTGAAGTGACAAAAGTCCTGGGATACCTCTTAATATCGTGTCGGCCCTCCTTTCGCCCAGCGAAGTGCAGCAACTCGACGTGGCATGGACTCAACAAGTCGTTGGAAGTCTTCTGCAGGAATATTGAGCCATGCTGTCTCGATAGACGTCCATAATTGTGAAAGCGTTGATGGTGCAGGATTTTGGGCACGAACAGACCTCTCGATGATGTCCCATAAATGCTCGATGGGATTCATGTCGGGCGATCTAGGTGGCCAGATCATTCGTTGGAATTGTCCAGAATGTTCTTCAAACCAATCGCGAACATTTGTGGCCCGGTGACATGGCGCATTGTCATCCATAAAAATCCCATCGTTGTTTGGGTACATGAAGTCCATGAATGGCTGCAAGTGATCTCCAAGTAGCTGAACATAAGCATTGCCAGTCAATGTTCGGTCCAGTCGCACCAGAGGACCAAGTCCATGCCATGAAAAAACAGGCCACACCATTACGGAGCCACCACCAGCTTGAACAGTGCCTTGCTGACAGTTTGGGTCCATGGCTTCGTGGGGTCTGCGCCACACTCGAACCCTACCATCAGCTCTTACCAACTGAAATCGTGACTCATCGGACCAGGCCACGGTTTTCCATTCATCTAGGGACCAACCGATATGCTCACGTGCCCACGAGAGTCGCTGCAAGCGATGTCGTTCTGTCAGTAAAGGCACTCGAGTCGGTCTTCTGCTGGAATAGCCCAAGAAAGCCAAATTTCTCCGCACAGTTCTAACAGACAAGTCCCTTGTACGTCCCACATTGATTTCTGCGGTTATTTGACGCAGTGTTGCTTGTCTGTTAGAATTTACGACTCTTTGCAGACTTCGCCGGTCTCGGTCGTTAAGTGCAGGCGGTCGACCACTGCGCTGTCCATGGTAGGATGTTATGCCTGAAATTTCATACTCTCGGCACACTCTTGAAACAGTGGATCTGGGAATGTTGAATTCCCTAACGATTTCCGAAATGGCATGACCCATGCGTCTAGCTCCAACTAACATTCCGCGTTCAAAGTCTGTTAATTCCCGTCGTGCGGTCATCATCACGTCAAAACCTCTTCACATGAATAACTTGAACAGAAATGAAAGCTCTGCGAAAGCACTGTGCATTTATATCTGTTCTACGCGATGCTGCTGCCATCTAAAAATTTGCATATTGCTATCCCATGACTTTTGTCACTTCAGTGTATATACTACTTCTTTAATATATATATATATATGTAACTAATATATACTACTTGTTTAGTTTACAATTTTAAATTGTGTATTTAAAAATATTATTTGAATATGTGTATCATGAAATTCGTATTCTTAAAAAAAAATGCCTTATGGAATTAAATAAGCTATAATTTTTCAAATAAAGAGGTGGGAAAAAAGACAAACGAAAATTAATTTTTCGAAAGTAGCTGACAGACAGATTAATTCCCATAAATTCCAAAGTAATCATTGAAATTAATCCTTCTGCCAGATTAAATATATGGATGGAGTCTCAAACATTCCCTTAAGGGAAAATGTATTGGTATTTTAAAAGAAATCTTCGATTCCTGCCAAATTCTAAACATTATTTTTCAAGCTTTTCTTCGATATTAATACCACGCCAAAAAACGGTGTTAAAACTTGTCATCCTTCCTTGAGCTACTAATCATTATAGAATATTTTCTTATTTATTATTTTTGTCAAAGCAATGACAACATCAAGAATTATGTTCCCTGCTGTTAACTCTAGGAAAATACACGTGTAATACGAATTTAACTGATAGTAATATTATCTCGAATATAAACTCATAGACAAAGCTATCTCTGCATGCTTTCTCTATAACCCATATTTAAAAGAATAGTTGATAATATATTTGTTTAATGTGTTAAAAGTTATTATGTAGTCTTATTTTTTAAAAAGAAACGCAAAGAAAAAAAAATTGAGATAAATTATATTTTATTTTATAAAAATTGTATTTATATTATAAATTTTTTTATTTGCTTTTTATTAGAGATCGTTTTCACTATAAAGTAAAAGTCATTATTAAAAAAATATCAGCCATTAAACTACTTTACCACGTTGTTATAATATAAATTTCAAATAAACGTGGCAGTCATAAACAAAGTATTTTTAATACAATTATATTACTTGCTTTTCTAATTTCAACTTTCTAGATCGATGTCGATAAACGTTTCACAGCTATCTTTTCCATGAAGGATATCTTGTCCTCTTGGAAAAACTTTCGATAAATTAAAGTTAATATTAGATGTTTAATTGCTTTTTGCGCTATATTTCCCTTTATTTACTTCGATGGTGCCATTTTTCTAGACATGAATTTTGAACGACACCTTTATTTGGAATATTGGAACATTATTACATAACATCCGAAAAATTAAATTAATTTGCTAAAAGAACTAGCTTTTTCAAACAGAGACTGTATAGTAGTTGCAAATAAAATCAAAATATCGTCCTTTTGGCTGCAATATTATAGTAGGTCAAAAGTAGAACATCAAATAAATTTTAATTATCTGAAACAATACATAACTCAAATTAACTTACTTTTAGACACGCTATATTGAATTTCACAAGTTTTATTGAATTTTTTTGAATTTGAAATTTTTTTTTCTTTTTATTGAATTTTAAAGTAAATTGATCTCAACAAATGCCGACTCAACCGTACAGCAAAACTAAATTAATCAAAAACGCATGCGTTTTAAATTGTTTCCTACATAAAAGCTACGTATTTAATCAGTGTTTTTCGTTTACATTCTCTTTAACAGTGAATAAGAATATGCTACAACTATTTAAACTATCAATCTGTTAACAACCAGTGTACGAGCGAAACTCAAGTTGAATTTTCACTTTAGCGATACGCATTTTAAGCCTAATATGTACTCTAAAATACTTAAGTTACAGTAAACATTAATATTTGTAATTTGAGAAGTCATTCATTAAAATAATCTAATTCTAAGCGTGACTTACCGTCTTCTGAGATTTCACCACTGGCAAAGTTGGCCATTAAATGAAGATATATCAGTTTACTTTCTTCACTTTCCGTAGTTAATAAGTGAACGTAAGTAAACCCAGACACACGAGAAGGAGCTGTTTGCTTACTGGCATAATTTCAAATTAAATGGCCATATTAACTATGTGATAGTAGATGAATAATGGGAAATTTAAGCGTTCTTTAATAATGTAATTTGATTGTAATAACTTAGTTTTATGTTGCATACAGTTGACGATTCACAATCATCTTCTCTTGTTACATTGGTAAATAGGATATAAAAGGGGTTGTTATTTTCTTAAAATCAATTGCTGCATTACCAAACTTAGATTTCTGTTCCAATGTGTAACGATGCACTATTCTTTCACTTCAGCATTTAAACTGTAGAGTATTATTTCTTTAATTTAATTAATTTTATACAGCTGAGAGATATATATTTGAAATGGATTTGAGATACGCTATAGTATTCATTCCTTCAATTGATGAATTGTACTTAAAATACCTAAATAATAATTGGGCAATTAAAATGTAGGAAATTTAAGCCTTGATTTTATAAATATTACTTATTTAATTTGTAATAATTATGTTAATAATAATTATACAAATTAAATAAATAAAAAACAATAATAAAATTAATAAAATTGTTACATATAATATTTAATTTTATATGTTAAATATAAAGATATTAAAAATATAAAAATGTATCTTTAAATAAAAAAACAATTTTAATATAATAGTTTAAGCAATCTGAATTATGTTTATAATTATCTAATCTATATTCTGTAGTATTCGTCATGTGGTAGGTGTGAATACTTTAGTAATCTATTTAGCTATTCTCCCTTTGACTTGCATCGAACTATTTGCTTCATTTGCTTGTGTTGCATTAAAAAATTTCTCAAATATTGCTTTGTGTATGGGTTTATGGAGATATTTGCGAACGGATTATATTCACAAGGATATAAGTGTTTACATTTTTATAATATTGAATGAACATGGAAAGTTTTAAGTTATTTTCTTGAGTAAATTCAATTCACAACATATTTATATTAAAACTTATATCGGAATGAGAAATGTATTGTTTTGAAAAATCTTATTTGAATTTATCTTTTATTTAGAAAATTAAATAAAGTACTCATTTATTGATCAGAAATCATTATAATTAATTTAGATTCAGTTTTACGCAGGTATTTCAGGTTATTATAGATTAACCTATGGCTATCTATAATAACCATCCGTCCGATATGATCATCCAAATAAACATCCGATTTTTCGGATGTTTTTACGGCCTGTCTATACTACTGGCGAAATGGGAAAGGGTCATATTTACAATGCTTTACTATTTTTTTTAATAAATAAATGTAAATTTAATATTTCCAAAGATTTGTCCTTTTCTACTATCAAAAAATAAAATTATATTTAATATATCGCTCTTTTTAAGGTAATTAAATATATTACGTTAATTCTTATTTTTACTCTGTGGAAATAACCTTATTCTCAAGCGCACAAATGTAAGAAAACAATATAAATAAGGATATATTTATAAGGATATCAAAGGATTCTAAATAAATGACTTTTAAATCCTAAAACGCTTGGCATGAAATCGACATCAGAACTCTGAAATAAACCATTTTTAATCGAAAACGAGATATTAATTGTATTACAGTTAGATTGCGAAACATATTTCTCTCCAGTTACAAGCACTTGATTTGCATTATGACACAAGATTAATTGAATGTATGAGGGGCTTTTAGCACCTCTTTAGCACTAAGCGAGCGCACCTCGCATTGGCTATTATTTATCCTTTTAGGGCACCGGTTCTGTCAAATGCACTGCTCTTTGATGTACAGCCTTGCGCTACTTTGAAACTTTGACTCCTAAGAATACAAACTATATTCTCCAAGTTTCCTCTCTCAGTACAAGTGAGAGACCGAATTGGCATTTTACCAAGAATTGGAGAGTTATTGCAATACGTGTAATTGAAATTTATTTCGTTCGGATATTCGTCTCTAAAGAATAAATTTCAAAGTATCTTTATCCATTATTTTATCTATATCTTGCTTTCTGTTAATTCTTCAGTACAGCTTATGCAGAAAATATTTAACAGAAACCGCAAAATATGGACAGGGAATAGATTTGTTATAAAAAAAATAATCTTGCATGGGTTTTCAAAACGTTTTAATCATTAAAAATTCAATTCAAAAATTATTCCGTTAGTTTTTATAGACACTTATAATAAAATAGCATTGAATATACACAAAAAGTATCATCAATCAAATGACATTGTTTAATAAAAACCATATTATTTCTCGGAACATATGTTATTTTTATCCGTTTTCAACTATTTTGAACCTGCCATTCATCTAGCAGTAATATTCAGGGTCAGATAATTGTGTTGCTGGATGAGTGAAATCAAATATCATAAAATGTCACATTTACAGTATAAACTCACATCATGACCAAATATCTAAGTGCTTAGTTCATTATCATCATCATCAGACGACGAAGTATGATCTCTCTGCTCTATCAAGACAGTTTATTAAGTTAGAGACACAGATGTAAATAAATAATTAAAAATACAAAATGTATTGTACACATGCATTGTATTTCTACTACACTGACGCACATGAATTGGTTCCATTCAAGAAAATAAAATCTAAGTACTCAAAATCAAATATAAAAAAAAAAAAAAAAATCTTAATATTTGTGCGTAATTTAAAAGTTACAATGGCACTAAAAAAGGATAATTTGCAAACATAAAACACTTTTTATAAACGGAAGTAATTATTTTGGGCCGGAAAGATAAATTAAATGACTTTTCGGGAGAAAATTGAGTTGCTTTTATTATTTAAAACCAAGTATTTCAATATATCTATTTTAAAAATAATTTTTTTATGGATATCATTAGGATTTTTTTTTCATCTATATTTTTTCCAAACAGTTAAAAAATAGGTTGTGTTGCATGATTAGAATAAGAATAATGCATTTTTCAAATAAAAAGAAAACGTTATGATTTCTGCTTAAAGAATAAAATAAACATTAGCAAGCTGAAGTGAATAATAAAGAAAATAATATTTAACACCAAAAACTGAGCAAACAGAAAACTGTTATCTAAAAATGTCTTTTTTATAAATTTTTATTTTAAGATCTGAAGAAGAAAATAACTAAAATACCACAATAAGGCAATAGATAAATTAACAAAAACTTTAAACAGCAAATATCATAGCTAGAATTTTAGATAAATATTGATGAATAATGATGTTGTTGTGTTCATAAATTTAAAACTAATTTCCAAAACTTGACACGGCATCTAAGATAGGTCGGAGAAAGATAAACAAACTGTCAATAATATTTTGAAGAAGGATTAAGATGTCATTTTTTTTCTTTGTATAATGAATATATTGGTTTATGATAGTTAAAATGTATTAATACCCTTTTTAACATTTTCTTTATGTTGCTGTCAAGTGTTTCAAAGAAATTAACAATAAAGTAAACTACAGAAATATATTTTTAAAAATCTTTTACTACGAGTTTTCATAGCTTTATGATACAAATAAATGACTTCAAGGAAAAACAAAGTAATATGGCGACAATGAATAATTTATTACGTTTTTCATGAATAAAAATATTGAAAAAAAAGTGAAAAAAGATTAGAAAAGGGTAAAAAAAAAAATGAAGGGGACAAAGATGGAAGAATGGCGAAAGAAAAAGAAAAAAAAAGTATTAACAATCGCTTTATTTGTTCTATAAATTCTCGTAAAACTTTTTGGCAAAAATTGAATAAAATACTTAACAATATAAATTATTTATTTCATATGTATAAAATAATTTTCAATGTTATTTCTTTGTAAATTTGTAATATTTAATTTTATCGTCAATGTATAATAAATTACTTCCAACTATGCTTTAAGTATTCGAGAGTATTAAAAAAAATAAAACTTTCGGTTAAAAGATCATTTAATTCATATTAAAATTAATACAGTTACTAATTATCCCAGTTCTTTTGATTTTTTTAGCTATTCCCCAAGTTAAACACGGTTTACTTTAATAACACTCTAATTAAATCACTGGAGTCGCTGTGAGACATCGCTAGAATTATAATGTTATCTCCCTGCACGAAAGCAATAGATCAACTAAGTATGTCGTAATTACGTTTTTAAGATTTTTTCGGCTTTCTAGACTGCTAACAAAAGAGTACAGATATCTCCAGAGGAAGGCGAAGAAAATGATTAAGGAAAGAGTTTTCCTCCGTTAAGTATGTGCCAAGTTAATGGCCATTTTATATTCTTCGAAATCTCAAGCAGATCTGAGAAAAATTCATTAACCAACATTGCCAAAACTATTGCCCAGTTTGCCAATTTGGCTATATTCTTGGTCTTCAGTTTTTTGCAGTATGCATAACACATATTTATGCAAAATATAAAAAAAAAAGTTTTAAATTAACAAATCATGAATCGTTGCAAAATGCAAATCGAAAAAAAATAAATGCGAAAATGCAATCGTTATCTACAGACTTACAACAAGGTTTTCTTAAAAACATATATTCGTTGAAATCTCAAGTAGTTCTGAGAAAATTCCCTTAACCAACATTGTCAAAATTGTTGGCAAATGTAAAAACTGAAACCTAGATTGCCAGTTTGGCTATATTTTCAGTCTCCAGCTTTATGCCGTATGCATGTAATATATTTATGGAAAAAACCTCAAAGTAATAAATCAGTTAAATTGAAGGATAAATAAATATGTAAGAAACTAATAAGAAAAAATAAGCAATCGTTATTTACACACTTACAACACAGCTTTCTTAAAAACATATCACCAGAAATATTTTCAAACATTATGAATGTATTACACAATATTATGATTCTACGTTACACCAACTGCACTTTCTATCAAACTCAACAGAAAGAGAGGAAAACGAAATCATGTGAGGAAAATACCCAAATTTAATGAATGATCTTTATTATATAGTGAAAAAAAAAAAAAAAATTAGTACATTATTTGAAAGGAAGTCTGCTTGGTTGAATTAACGTTACAGTATAACTGTATATGGCGATATTCCAATTCAGTCTCAAAGAATTCTTGAAATGTGAAGAAAATGCCATGTCACCATCCTTGGCGCCATTTAATTGACATTTCCACCTGAGATCACCTTTTTCTTTGAAAACCACACGATCTCTTACATCCCAGTCATTTTAATGGCATAGGAATGGAGAAATAATATTGAAATATAGTCATTTTATGTTGCAAATCATCATTAAATAAGGGTTTATTTTTTAAATTAAACTTAAAAAATGAAAATAAATAAATGTAATTTTCTTTTGAAAACGTTTTCAATGATAAAATTATAATACAAATTAATAATTCAAAAGAAAATTGTAACTTTTTTTCTGATGAGCTGGCAATGAAAAAAAAAATGTTCCGGTCTAATATGATCGTAGAATGTTGTGGGGATAGTGTTATTCGCGTCCGTAGTATATCGTCATGTTACACAAACCCCCTGAGTAGAGCTAAATGAATAACAACGGTGCACCCCTTGCTTATGTCATAACGAAAATTAATGTTATAAATGTGTGTAATTCATGATAGATTCATATTTTTTCCTTACTAAATCCTTAGTAATAATAATCTTCTAAAAGAATACAACCATCTTTCAAGACACAGTGCAAAGATTTAATATTAGCAAAATAGGTCACAATTGTGGCTTGCTTTCTGATTTTTCGTATATACAACCAGTTGATCCCATCCAGAAACATGTTTCACGTTAAAAATCCATCAATCACATTATAATAGAATCCTATTACTTTTAGCTACTTTGAAAAGTTTCCTTTTAAACAATATCTCACTATCATTTCTAGTGTAATTTTAAGAAAGACAATTATGTATATAGTTTAGTTGGGCCTGTTTCCAAGTCACAAATATTTGAGATGTTAAAACACAAGTAAAAGTGGTTACAAGAATTGTGAATAGTTTTTAGTTTTTAGCTCTGTTCCAGCCTTCTAATATATCCAAAAAACGTGCTTAAAGTTGTTTTACCTGACATGATCTAAATAAAGAATTTGAATGAAGTTTTCATGTAGTACTTTTTACAAGTAATTTTTAGTTGTGTATAAAAATATCTCAAATTGTATACAATAATATATATATATATCATTTACTTTTAATTATGAATGTGTTTACCTCAATATTTTTCTTTTTCTTTGACCTAATTGCTCATGTAATTCCAATTAAGATTAATTATAAACAGCTTTGATACAACCGTCTTTTAAGACACAGTACAAAGATTTAATATTATCAAAATAGGTCACAACTGTGGCTTGGTTTTTGATTTTTCATATATCCAACCAGTTGATCCCCTCCAGTAACATGTTTTACGTTAAAAATCCATTACTCATATTATAATAGAATCCTATTACTTTTAGCTACTTTGAAAAGTTTTCTTTTAAACAATATCTCACACTTTAGTAGAAAATTTCAGAAACGAAACTTACATTTCATGAGAAAAATGGTATAACGCAAACTAATGGAGACTAGAGACCTGATCACGGTTGAGGAATTTTTCAGGTTCCTTCACCATTTCCCCCCTGCCTATGATTATCCCATAATTTCATTATAGCAGGTTAGAACTTCAGCCCGGGTTGTATTCTGAAAGCCTGAGAGGGGAACAGAATTCCAATTTTTAAACCGGGTGAAATACTCCACCCCTAAATGCAGCGTTCCCTAAAACAAATAAAAAGTGTTCCGAAGTTATTCTATCAACAATTTAAAGCTCGGGCTTTTAAGTCTTTGGGCAATTTAATAAGTGTAGAGAGTGTGTGTGGTGCTTTATACTTTTTAAATATTTTTTATAAAATAAAAATGTTAGGCTGTTGTATTTAAAACACTTCCTTTTTATGTAAAATTTATGAACTTAGAAAAAATTTCTCCATTTACTATTACTGGAATGTTTCCTGGTTTGCAGTTTACTATTTAGAGAAATTTGCCAGATGTCTTATATCTTACGTCACCTATATTGTGTTTAAAATGTTATAAATTTTTCCAGTTATTTAAAAATATAACAAACGGTATAGATAGATTCAATTACAAATTTAAATTTTCAAACTTCATTACAATAACTATGTTCGAAATCTTAAAGGTAGTTTTAAAAAACAATATCGTTTTGAAATATTTTTTATGTTATTTTCCTGTGTAATAATGATGATTCTCGCAAATTTCTTTTTGTGACTTTTTTACATCGAAGGCATTTAAATAAATTAGCATTAAAAAAAGTTTTTCACATAACAGGCAAAGATACAACTAAATCAGCAAAAAAATGCATACACATAAATATTTTTGATGCGAATTGGATATTATTATATTTTTACGAGCTTTTTATTCATTTATCGTACTTAATTTACTGGCTAAAATCTCATGAACGCATAATTTTATATATATACGTATACCACATATTGCAAACATAGTTTTCTTTAATTTTACAATTAGCTATCTGTTTTCTGTAATCTTATTGGTTTTATTTGACTTAATTCTTAGTTTAGATTTATGGAAAAACAAATATAAACATGCTGATTACTTGCATGGGTTAGCATAAACTTGCATGTTTAATACTTGCATTTTAGTACTTTTTACGTGTCATATTTAATTGTATATAAAATATTAAAAATTATATACAATAAAATATTTTTATACTTTTATGTAGGAATCTGTGTACCTTAAACTAGTTAATTTATTTGACCTAATTATTAATGTAATTCCAATTAAGAATAATTATAAATAACTTTGATACAACCTTCTTTCAAGACACAGTACAAAGATTTAATATTGAAATATAGGTCATAATTGTGGCTTGCATTCTGATTATTCATACTTCCAACCAGTTGTTCCCCTCCAGAAGCATGTTTCGCGTTAAAAATCCATTACTCATATTAATAGAATCATACTACTTTTAGCTACTTTGAAAAGTTTTTTTTTAAACAATATCTCCCACATTAGTAGGAAATTTCATGAACGAAACTTACATTTCATGAGGAAAATGGTACAACGCGAACTAATGGAGACTAGAGGCTTGATCACGGTTGACAAATTTTTCAGGCTCCTTCACCATTTTCCCCGCGTATAACTATCCCAGAATTTTATTACCACAGGTTAAAACTTCAGTCCTAGTTGTATACTTAAAAGCCTGAGATGGGAGCAGAATTTCAATTTTTAAACCGGGTGAAATACTCGCTTCACTTTCCACTCCTAACTGCAGCGTTCCCTAAAACAAATAAAAAGTGTTCCGAAGTTATTCTATCCATAGTTTAAAGCTTGGGCTTTTAAGTCTTTCGGCAATTTAATAAATGTAGGGAGTGTGTGTGTTGTTTTAAACTTTTTAAATTTTTAAATCTTTTTATAAAATAAAAATGTTAGGCTGTTATATTTAAAATACTTAATCTTTATGTAAAAGTTATGTTCTTAGAAAAAATTGTAATACTGCTATTTCTGGAATGTTACCTGTTTTGTAGTTTACTTTTTAGAGATATTTGTCAGAAAAAAAGTAAAATAAGCAATGTGAGGAAGAGTCAAGCACAGTTTACTAATTGAAAACAAAAGTAGTTATAGGAATTCCAATTTCTTAATGTATACTGCAATTTAATGTTTATACCTAATGTTGGAAAATGTGGAATCATAATTTAAAACAAAATATTCTTAGTTTTCATAATGATAATGATTAATAAAATATGCAAAAAAAGAACTGAATTCTATTACAATTCATCCGTATCCAAATTTTGCTAATTCTTTAATTAATTTGAAAGGAAAATCAAGAAAATTTCATATATTTCGGGTTTTCTTAAAACATTACAAATTACACTAAGTAAACCAAAGCCATTGTCTAAAAGGTATATTTCAGCAAAAATTTTTTTGAAGTAATAAGAAAGTTAAACAAAATCTTTCAATAAAGATGTTTCCAAAGTAAAGATAACAGCTGCCTTAAAAGTGAAAACTTAACTAATTAAGTTTTAGAAAATGTATGCCCAATGAAAAATATCAGTGAAAATTTCGCCGTAGGTGGGGAATAGATTTTTATTATGAATTAGTGATACTTAACTTAATTTTCTCCTTAAAAGCTCCATTCTGTAAACAGGAGCCAGGTAGATGATTACTTTCAAATTTCCAAACTACTAATATCTCCAGAGGGAAATTTTGTTATGGCTCTAATTAATCACGAGTCGGTAAGGATAAAAATAGTAACACTACATTCACATAGCGGCGAGGTGTTTATTGTTTTTAAAAATATATTGTCAATACTAAGTGATCATTCTAGTAAAATAGTAATAAGCTTAACTATAATGAGTCCATTCACTGTTTTATCGAATTTGTGGATCCATTGATTGTAAATTTTATTCCATAGAAAGGAGTTGCTGTTTTTTATTTTTCGTCAATAAACCCCTAATTGAACACAACATGTTGAAGTGAAAATGAAAAAGAATTTCGGATTCATAATGAGTTGTTAGTCTACCAAAGCAGTACCCTTGGCTATAAATTTAATTGTTAAGTTTCTGCTTAAATTTCCAAAATTCTCTTTAACCATCAGTTTTTAAGTTGTAGTAAATTTTATCATCACTGCATCTTCTTCATAGTATTTTAATATTAAAATAAGGTTGCGTGTGAGTGTATCATTTTTCCCATGGGAAGAGATGTGACATTTCATTTCCAGGAGAGAGGAATTTATATTCTTTGACAAGTACATAATAACAATATATCAGTTAAATTTTACAGCAGATAAAGAGTGTTGTGAGTAGTTATATTACATGCGATTATTGTTTTGTACTAATGAGAACAACCTGTCATCCAAATCTGTTAGCAGATTTTCAATGTTATAGATAATTAGATATTACCGATTGCCATGAAATTACCGATTGCCTGTGCTATCTTTAAAACACTTTGGTAATATTTTTAACCTTTTTTACACTTTTTTAAATGGTGAAAATAGGTTAAATAGTAAATATCATCCCCTTACCAATGAATGTTTTAAATGTAACTTCTTATACTCTGCGTATTATATTGGAAAAAAAAATGAGAACAACAACAATAGAGCCCCATCATCGATTATATCGTGTCATCTATCTTTTTGATATGGTTTGCTGGTCTACAGTCATTTTACGGTTTTGCACATTTTAGATTAATTAGACCAGGTCATACAGTTTAAAGTGGATTCCGAACCACTATCAAACATGCAAGTCACCGCCTGTTTCGAACCTGAAGCCTGTAGTACCAAAGGCCAGAGCATCAGGCCATCAGGCAGCCTCTAGCTGTTTGAAGCAATAGAATCAAAAATAGAATTGCAAATAGAATCAAATTATTCTATATTGCAAATATTCTATCAAATATCAAATAAATAATAAAGTTAAATAATCAAATATTCTATTTGCAAATAGAATCAAAACTTCAACCTATTAGGAGCTAAGTAA
>BPLQ01014652.1:0-239411 GCA_021605075.1 Caerostris darwini
AAAGAGATCTTTCCGTAAGTGGATGGAATGTGGCTGAAGCTTCTAGAATGTTCATGGAACTTTCGACGGAAGTCGAAGCCAAGACAACAACTCGAGCAAAACGGCGGACAGAATATGGAGTCCGAAATGAGAATTATAATGCAATGAAAACGGCGGCGCTAGCTGAGAACTAAAAACACGTAGAATAACACTAGAGAATTGAAAAAGATATCCAATTAAAGAGGAAAAAAAAAAAAAAAAGAAGAATAACTAAACGTAAATAAAAAAAAAAATGGAAGTATACAACAGGAGATATGGATTTAATAAAAGAAATGCTCCATTAAAAAATACTTTGAGAGTTTGACAAAGCTCCGCTTTCCGTTCGCCAGAGGTGGGGAAAAGACCGAGGGTTGCCTAAGCAAACTAATTTTGAAAAATCGCGAAAAATCGAAAAGTGCCTCGAATGACTAATGAAAGATACTGATCAGTTAAGAGACGAATGATCCACAAAATGTGAAAAAAAACTGGGAAAAAAAAAGGTAAACAAGGGGGCTAGAGAAGATTGGAAACTCAAAATATTGAACCGCGATTCTCAAATTCGCTTTTTCAGCTACAAAACTCTAAGTTTAAAAGAGTATAAAAAAAGAAATAATAGACACATATAAATGCAAAATATCTTGAAATGATCATAGGACGATTTTCCTTGTTGCTGTAAAATCGGATTTGCGCTAGATTCAATATTTTAAGAGATATTAAGGCATAAGTGAAAAAGTAGAAAGGAGAACTTTGTCAACAACAATACAATAACAAGTACTAGAATTGATATAAAATGTTTTCTAATAAACACATTACTATAAACAATACATGAATAAAAAGAGAAATGTACATAAATTTAAAAAAGAACCCCAGGGAGACTCACCAGGGCAGTTTTCGGCTTTTATTTAGCCGCTCATTTTAAAAAACATGTAATCCTTAAGAGAGTGAATAATTTCGATGAAAATGCTAATTTTTCACTAAAAACACTGTATAACACTATAGAACAAGCTGTTTTAGCTTGTCCTCAATCTGATCTTGGGGAATATTACACCACTCATCAAGCAATGCCCTCCGAAGTTCCGGTTGGCAGGTGGGAGGGGGTTGACGGGCTGCAATTCGTCAGCCAAGCATATCCAACACATGCTCTATTGGATTCAAGTCCGGTGAGTATACTGGCCAATCCATACGGGTGATATCCTAAAATTGAAGGCATTCGTCTACAATGTTTGCACGGTGAGGACAGGCGTTGTCATCCATAAACAGAAATTCAGCACCCATGGCGCCCCGAAACAAATGTACATGTTGTTCCAGAATGACATCCCGATAGATGTGGCCTGTCATCGTTACACTCTGAACATGCAGGTCAGTTCTGGAACCAAGAATAATTCCTCCCCAAACGAGCCATCCTGCACCACCGTAACGGTGTCGTTCAATGTGTTCTCTTGGTGGTAACGGGTACCTGGCGCTCTCCATATGAAAGTCCGGCGAGAATCAGACTGCAAAGTAAACCTGGACTCGTCGGAAAACATCACACAAGAGCACTGTTGCGGTGTCCACAATGCCTGCTCTCTACTCCAGGTTAATCGCAGGCGACAGTGAGTTGCGGTAAGTGGAACACATCTGACAGGCCTACGAGCATATAGACCAATGTCCCCTAAGCGTCTGTACACGGTCTGCCTCGAAACTGTCATACCGGTAGCTGAAGAGAGCTGACGAGACAGGTATGATGCTGTGCTCCTTTTTTTTTTTTTTTTGGTAGTAACTGCTAAATACCGGTCCACATTCGGCGTTGTAACTCGGGGGCGACCTGTGCTGTAACATCTACTCACATTACCATCATCTTGGAATCATTGCCAAAGCCTCGAGATGACACTCTGGGCGATTCCAAGTTCCTCGGATACTTCCGGCTGGGTACGTCCAATAATTCTACCACGTAAAAAATCATCCAAATGCTTCCTTTGTGCCATAACTATGCGGTTATTGCACTGAAAGGCTTTTAAAGCGCTTGTGAAAAATTTTACTTCTTTGCCACCATTCCTTACACACCCCTCTCTTACACTCTCGTCATTGTGACGTACTATCCGCACCATCTGGTGGTTTCCTGTAATTTGCATATTCTTCTCAAGATGTGTGTGATAATTCTACAGGTGAAATTTTTATTTTAGAGTTCAATTTCTGTGTGATTCTGAATTATCCTTAATTTATGGACATGAGTGTATATCCTGCTAAATATCTTAAATAAGAGAATTTTTTTTCTCCCATATAAAACTAAAATTGATTAATTAAATTTAATTAATGAATTAATATTTGAAAAAACTGTATTAACGTCAATTGTCATCCACTACAAGTCACAAAAAAAGTGTATTTGAACTTGAGCGGATGAATAAAAAGTATTTTATTGAGATTAGAAAATTGAACAAGTTATATGTAGGGAGAGTGTGAACTAATAGTAGGAATTTAAAAAAAAAAAATTTTCTCTTGAGACCGGGGAGGGGGGGAAGCTTTCAAAATAAAGCGTCCCCATTTATGAAAGCTCAATAGATCATATTAAACTCTATAAGTAATTGAATTAATTACAGGGCATTTCATATTGAATGGGATAAAAAGAAAGCATACTTGGTAACGATGTCACTACTTTATGTTGCTAAATCCAATTTATACAGGGTGTTATCAAAATAATGGAAACACCCTAGATTTATAATGAATCCTTTATTAGTATGGTGTAGGACCGCCTTTGGCATGTAATAGGGCTTGTATTCGCCTAGGAGTCGATTCATATAAGTGCTGAATAGTATTGGAATATTGTACCATTCTTCAAGGAGATGGTGTGAAAGTTCTGGGAGAGATGCCGGTGGAGGATATAGATTCCGTATTGAATGCTCTAAAATAGACCATAACGGTTGAATGATATTTAGGTCCGGTGACTGTGATAGCCAAGGTAGATGTTTCACTTCATCCTTGTGTTCATCAAACCATGATTGGACAAGTTCCGTTGAATGCCATCTCCTGCAGGAAACAAAGTTTGCATCATAGGATGGACCTGGTCAGCTAAAATTTCTCTATACTTATTCCCAGTGATCCTTCCTTTCAGGATTACGATTGGTCCAGCAGAAAACCACGACACGGCTGCCCATATCATGACAGATTCACCTCCATGCTTCACAGTTGGAAGGAGACAATCACGACCGTATGCTTGTGCAGGTGTCCTCCAAACGTACACTCGCTTCAATACCGTCGGTCTCTTTCACTGACCATCTCCGTCCGTTCACTCTTTTGCTTTACCGAGTTTGTCATGCCATCTGTGTGTATGCTGTCCTGACTTCAGACACCATACCTCTAGAAGCGCCTATACGTTGGGATGTTTCGTTTACACTTGCTCCAGCTAGACGGGTTCCTACAATTCGGCATCTCTGAAAATCTGAAAGGTCCGACATTTGAGGCGCTTGAAACAAATCGAAGGCTTACAGAGCTTCAATAAAGCTACCACATGCTACCAAAATATATACATTTCTATTTAAAAAAAGATGGTAGCTATTATTATATTTTAATGCTTACGAAGCGCGTTCGAAAACGTCACTTTTATACACAGATGTTTCCATTATTTTGATAGCCACCTGCAGTTATCCATGTTTCCATAAGTGTTATACGTCTGCCAATGCGGTAACACGGCAAATATCTACGCGGTATTCTAGTTCGTGACACATTCGTGATAGAATACCTTGTGTTAATGTTTCGAGCACTTCAGTTATCGGCTGCATCAGTAGCTGAAAGTACTGGGAAAGTGGAAGCACGGACACTTCATCTTTAACAAAACCCCATAGGAAATAGGAATAATAAAATCCCAGTAGGAATAAGTATTATCATTTAGTTTAAAATAATAGTACTTATTCAATTAAAATATTGAAAGCAAAAGTTTAGGTGGCAGTAAAATAATATTTATATATTAAAAAAATACTCAGAGTACTTGCGTGCTTGAAAGAGAATAACAAAAAAAATGACAAAACAAAATAACAATAATAAATAAAAAATTTGAATAAAAAAAAATTGTAAAAGAGAGGGATTTTGGTCATTGAAATTAAACTCGCATATATTACTTGGTATGGTGGAGATCATGAAGATCTGAGAGTGTAAAGAACCACGGGACATTGTAGCCCAAGTGGACAATCAAAGTCATCGTTAAGGCCATAGAAAATCCATACCAAGAATTAACTAAATAGCCTTTTCAAGTATTAAAAATGATTTCATAATGTTGGCATACTTGGAATGGTATAGATCATAACGCTCTGGTAGTGCAAGGAACATCTTGAAATTGAAGCCTAACTGGGAAATCAAAGTTATTGTTAAGGCCTTACAAATTCCAAACCAAAGGGTAGCTAAATGGCTTCCAACTAGTAAAAACAATTACATAATGTTACCCAACTTACTTGGTATGGTGGAGATCATGAAGAGTGTAAAGAACTTTAGGACATTGTAGCACAAGTGGACAATCAAAAACATCGTTAAGGTCAAAGAAAACCCATACCAAGAATTAACTAAATAGCTTTCTCAAGTATTAAAAAGGATTTCATAATGTTACCCAACTTACTTGGAATGGTGGAGATTATGACGCTCTGGTTGTGCAAGGAACATCTTGAAATTGAAGCCCAACTGGGAAATCAAAGTTATCGTTAAGGCCTTACAGAGTCCAAACCAAAGGGTAACTAAATGTCTTCCAAGTATTAAAAACGATTACATGATGTTACCTAACTTACTTGGTATGGTGGATATCATGAAGACTTGATAGTGTAAAAAACTTCGGGACATTATAGCACAAGTGGACAATCAAAGTCATCGTTAAAGTCAAAGAAAACCCATACCAAGAATTAACTAAATAGCTTTCTCCAGTATTAAAAATGATTTCATAATGTTGCGCAACTTACTTGGAATGGTGAAGATCATGACGCTCTGGTAATGCAAAGAATATCGGGAAATTGTAGCTCGAATGAACAGTCAAAGTCATCGTCATGACCAAGCAAAGTTCACACCAAAAAACAACTAAATGGCATCCAACTAGTATAAACGGTATAAACACAAGTAAAAAATTGCTCGTCACATGTTCTACAGGATGGCAATAGGCTGCAGAGATTGCTATGGGAGCTGTCCATTCGTGGTGATCCTTGTGTATGTGCTTGTACAGAAAGGATTGATGGAGAAGCCTGTTAATAATAATATATCTAAATTTTTAACAATAATTATTAATCAAATAATCAAATAAGTATTAGAATTATAGTATTAATGAATAATTCATACAAAATTTCAACTATAATTGTTGATGAAGAAATCTACAAACATTGTATTCATTTTTTTCTAATCTTTAAATTTAATTGTTGACCGAGAGGCCTGAAAATATACTACTTCTGCCCCCTGGGTAAGCCTGGTAAACCGTAGGCCCCTGTCTAATATGACTATTACGCCACACCACATCACTATGCCTAGAGCCCCTTTACAGTTTAGAAATGATGTGGATGAGAAGATGTCTTATTGAGATCTGTGACTCTCTGTGGTCATATCAGATCGGGATCTACGGCTTAAAGTGGATTTCCAACCACTACAAACATCCATGGCACTGCCGGGATTCGAACCCGAAACCTGTGATATCGAGAGCCAGAGCGCTAGCCGCCCGGCCATCAGGCTCCATTGTAGACCAACTAAATTTGTCTTAGCTAAGAGCCAGCTTGTGCTCTATTTTCTTTTGTGTGAGAGTCTCGAGGCCAACTGACTTCGAGACTCTCACACAAAAGACCTCGAGACTCTCATTTCTCTTGAACGCCAAGTGGGGGAACTCTTGCCAGTGTATAGGAGGAAGCATGTTTGTAATATTCAAATAATTGATGTTTTTGAAAGACTTGCTTCAATTTATTAAATTCATTAGCATTGTTCTCATCTAGAAAAAAAATGCTTATCATGGAACTACAATGAAAATTGATCCGATGACTTAAACTTTGTGAATCAATGAAGAAAGGTAATGAATGACTTTCAGCATAATAAATTAATTCAAACATTTTTTAATGTAGGTTGTTTTAATTTTTTTTAATATATATACTGTGAATTAAAAAAATGATTACTTGAATTTGTAAAAAAAGTTTCGTTTGTATAAAGTAATGTTTATGTAAAACTTTAGATTTTCTAAAATTAGTGTTGTAACCATACTTACTCCTACACACTGGTAAGACCGTTCTTATGGCGTTCAACAGAAATGATTAGTTGGTTTCGAGACACTCACCCGAGAGGAAGTACAGCGCAAATAGCGTTCCTGCTCAGAAACATTTAGTTTATAGTCTTTCATCCCAAGAGAAAATATATTTAGCTCATTCCGGCTCTTTAGTTGATCAACAGACTCTAACTCAGAAACGAAGTATATTTCAAGCATCCTGCTCATGTCCGAGTTTCGGGTTTTCGGCTTAGAAGTGGATTCCTTCCACGAATCTATTATTACATGTCTTTAAATGTATTGAATACTATATGCCTCTAGTTGTATGTGTGTGTTGTTTGTGCGTATGTCAATAAATCTGTGAGTTCTCAAACCAGTAACTCAACCCAATCACACTCAATTACAGCCTAATTGCCCAACCTGCACACTACAGTGTTGATTTTTTTTAATGCGAAATGTGCCTTATTATGAGGATTCCATGTTAAATCGCGATTAAACAAGTTTTCCAGAATAATACAGCAATTAAAAAAATAGCAATGAATGTCTGAAACGTAGATTAAATAAAATGGACAAAATTTACATATCTCGGTGCCATGGATGTGTGTAGTGGTTCGGAATCCACTTTAAGCCGTAGGTCCCGGTCTCCTCTGATTGTAAGAGCGTTACGGAGCAAAAAACAGAATTCTACTTACGGGTGCTCCACCACAACAGAAGCAGCTTCCTTCCCCTTCAATCATGAGTACGTATGGGCTCGTGGGCTTGGCCAACCGAATGGGATAAGAAACAGCAACAACACAAATACAGTGAATTGATTGTACAAAACTAGTTTTGTTTAGTTATAGGGATTCACGACAAAAGTTTCCTTTCTAAAATGGATAATGTTAAATAGGTAAATGCAAATGATACCTAAAACAAAAAATATATACAAACCTATGAGTGTAGTAAAATACAACCTCAGCCAGAAATACACAAAGCCCAAGGTCAGATATGAAAGTCCTTGTTGACGGAAGAGTTTTCCCCAAGTCGTTGCCTCTCCAAACTATCAAGGGATATAAAGCATAGAAAATGGGGATCTGTATCATTTGATTGAATAGAACTTTCTGAACAACCTTCCAGAAATCTTTGTAGGACGTCTGCAAGAACATAGTAGCTATTTAAATATTCGATTCATAATATCGATTCCTGATCACAATTAAAAATTTATTATTTATAAATAAAATAATGCGATACAATCTGCGATCTGCTCAACGCAATAATATCTAATCACACTACTAATAATAATATCCACGCAACGCAATAATATCTAACTTTTTATAATAATAATATCTACGCAACACAGTATATCTAACCTTTTATTAATAATAATATCCACGCAACGCAATAATATCCACACTATTAATAGTAATATCCACGCACCGCAATAATATATCACACTATTAATAATAATATCTACGCAACGCAGTATATCTAACCTTTTATTAATAATAATATCTACGTAACACAATAATATCTAACCTTTTATTAATAATAATATCCACGCAACGCAATAATATATCACACTATTAATAATAATATCTACGCAACGTAATAATATCTAATACGAGTATTATTAATAATATCTACGTTACGCAATAATAACTAATTCCAGTATTATTAATAATGTCTACGCAACGCAATAATATCTAATACTAGTAATATTAATAATTTCTACGCAACGCAATAATATCTAATACTAGTAATATTAATAATTTCTACGCAACGCAATAATATCTAATACAAGTATTAGTAATAATGTCTACGCAACGCAATAATATCTAATACCTGTATTATTAAAAATATCTACACAACGCAATAATATCTAATCACACTATTAATAATAATATCTATGCAGCACAATAATATCTAATTGCATTATTAATAATACTACTGTGCCCAAAAAGTAAAACGAATTTTCAATTTAAATTTCACTGGCATATGGAATTCATTTTTTTTCTTTTTTAGGTTGTTGGCACTGTCCTTGACATCTGTGTGAAATTTGACGTCATTAAGGTTTCATCATTAAAAAATCATTAAAGTTTGAGTTACGCTTGGCTTTGTGAGACGCTAAAACTGATTTCGACGATTTTTGAAATGTCTGAATTAATTGAGCAAAGAACTTGCATTCAATTTTGTTTGCGGAAACGTATAGAATGTTGCAGAAGGCATTCGGTGAGCATTCCTATATCGGAAAGAAATGTTTACAAGTGGTATAAACAGTTCAAAGAAGGCAGAGAAAGCGTTGAAGATGAAAAGGCCTCTGGTCGACCCTCAATCTCAACCGACGAAGCTCACGTCATATTAAAGATTTGGTGCTAGAAAACCGTCAATTTACAATAAGAGACCTTGCTGATGATGTTGGAATTTCAAAATGATCTGTCAATTCCATTTTAAAAGATGTTTTGGGCGTCAAATCTCGATTGGTACCGAAAACACTGAATTTTTTGGAAAAATATTATCGCGTTGAAGTGTGTGAAACAATGCTTTCTGACCATCAGGACAACTTTAAATGCACCATAACTTTAGATGAGACTTGGATTTATGCTTACGGCCCGGAAACAACCGATCAATCGAGCGACTATCGTGACGAAGGTGAAGCAAGACCGAAAAGAGCAAAAGAGCAAAGACCGAAAAGAGCAAGCCAAAGTCGCTCAAAAATCAAGGTCATGTTGACTGTTTTCTTCGATTACCGTGGTGGGGGGCAATATGAATTCCTTCCGCCTGGCCAAACTGTCAACAAGGAATATTATTTGAGTATTATGCGTCGTTTGCGTGAAGATATTCGAAAAAGAGGCTACATTTATGGAAAGACAACTCTTGGTTTTTGCATCACACTGCATTGATTCTTCGTGACATTTTCGCCAAAGAGGAAACCCATATCGTTCCACAACCACCGTATTCCCACCGTGCGATTTCTGGCTATTCTGTAAACTCAAAAGACCCCTCCGGGGACACCATTTTGAGTCGATTGAAGAGATTAAACGTGAACCGAAGCGCAATTTGAAGGCCATCCCGGAAAAAGACTTTTTCTCATACGTTGAGAATTAGAAAAAATGTTGTCATAAGTGCATTGTGTCCGGAGGGGATTACTTTGAAGGGGATGAAATAAATTTGGAAAAACAAATAAAGAGTTTTTGAAAAAAAATACTTTTTTGGACACAGTAGTAATATCTGCGCAACGCACTAATATCTAACCACACAACTAATAATAATATCTGAAACAACGCAATACTTATGAAGAATTCGGCAAATTAAAAGATTCCTCAAGTATATTTATTCGAAATCACTTATTTTTAAATTCCTGTAAAAATAATTCTATGTGCGCTATAGTCTTGAGACAAAGTAATTGTAAATATGATAATAAGTATAAAAGACAACTTTCGAGCAGTTTTCAGTAAAAAAAAATGTATTACCGAATAATCGCCCGGCATCTTGTACTTCATGAGAAATGCCGGTTTTCCTGTCATATCGATGGCAGTGTAGCATAGTCCGACGGTCCAGAAGTAGAGAGGGGTGACAAGCAACGTACCTGAAGCAAATTTAGTTTTAAGAAAACAGTTAACAACTAAAGATTACTTAATAACAAAGAGTTTGAATTATAATTTCGGCAGTTGATGGTATTACTACTACTATACCACGCCACATCACTGTGCCTAGAGTTCAGTTGCCTCTTTACAGTTTGGGAATGATGTGGGTGAGAAGTTAGATTGGACTCCTATGACACTGAGATCTCTGACTTTTGGTATCACAGGCTTCAGGTTCGAATCCTGGCGGTGGCATGGATGTTTGTTCGCGGTTCGGATTCCACTTTAAATTGTTGGTCCCGGTCTGTTTAGCCTAAAGTGTGCAGAAGATGATCGTAGAGCGACAAACCAAACTAAACTAAACCCATGATGCTGTACCGTCATATGAGACCGGGACCTGCAGTTTAAAGTGGATTCCAAACCACTACAAGCATTCACGGCGCCGCCGGCACTCAGACTTAAAACCTGTGGCACAAAGCGTCAGTCATTCGGCCATCATACCCCATTTAGTTTATCTAAAGCATTAAGTCTATTTGACGCTAAAGTCTATTTGAATACCTATTTGGGGAAAGAAATTATAGGTACGCCATAGTAAGTAGTTAAAGTAGGGTGATAATAGACAATATAGTAGATAGTGGGAAGTTAAAGTAACGCCATAATTCACTAACAAGTCTAATGGGTATCCTAGGAAGAGGTAATGATCCTCTAGACCAGGGGTTTCCAAACTACTGGCCGAGGGGGCAAATCCGGCCCGCCAGTGTCATCCATCCGGCCCGCTACAGCGAATAGCTTATTGTTGCTGTAATAAGTTGGATAAAAAACACAGAATGATAATAACTCTATTTTATTTACTTGCTAGGTAAAGCTTAATGACAAGCATAATACGCAGAAAATTTAACTTAAGCATAACAACTAACAAATAATTGAAATGAACTAGTGAACATCCCGAGGTTACCCTCGGTAGTTATGTTGGGGTAAAGAGTATTGCATATGTATGTATGCCGATGTTTGGAATGTGTATATCCTGAATCCAACATATGATTTTTATCCTGAAAATCCCCCAGGAACGGAAAAGCTAAATTAACGCGAATGAAACCGCGGGTTATCCCCTTGCAAAAAATACTAATGAGATTTATGTAATTATATAGACAATGGCAAAAAAATTAAAAGGGTTTTGGCCCTTGGTACTTACTGGAGTAAACAGTATGGTCTTAAGGCTGGAAAGTTTGGAGACCCCTGCTCTAGACTAAAAGGCTTAGGACGAGCCTAGCTGATAGTTAAAGTACGATGATTATAGACTTTTTACCATGTCCGACTCGTGACCCAAAGACAACATAAGCACCTAGCGTTCAGGAGAGCTTTGATTCGAATCTGTTGGCGGCATTGCTGTAGTTACTGTTTTTAGTCTATTTAAATACCTATTTATGGAAAGGAATTTATGTTTGATTTGGTTTGTCGCTCTACGGTCATTTTGCGCACACTTTGGGCTAATGAGATGGGGAGCTACATTTTAACGGGGATTCCGAAACACTTACAAAAATCCATGATACCGCCAGGATTCAAACTTGAAGCACCAAACGCTAGAAAGCTAGCCAATTGGCCATCACGCCGTTGAAATGTTAGAGGATACAATAGTAAGTAGTTAAAGTAGGATTATAATATACTAATTAGATTAATGGGAAGTTAAAGTAAGGCCATAATGTACTAATAAGTCTAATGGGTATCCTAGTGAGATGTATTATCCCTTAGGCTAAAAGGCTTAGCATAAGCCTAGTTAATAGCAAAAGTCTGGTAATCATAGACTTATTATGATGTCCTGCTCGTGACCCAAAGGCATCATAAGCAGCTAGCGTGCAGGAGATCTTCGGTTTGAATCTGTTGGCGGCATTGTTGTAGACCAGGGGTCTCTCCAAACTTTTCAGCCTTCGGGCCATATTGTTTACTCCAGTAAGTACCAAGGGCCAAAACCATTTTAATTTTTCTGCCATTATATATAACTTCTAGACTAGTCGCCGAGTACATACTCTGAGCGAGCAGGTTTATGTTTGATTCAGGATATATACATTCCAAACATCGACATATGCGATACTCTTTACCCCAATATAACTACCGAGAGTAACCGCGGGATGTTCACTAGTTTATAATGCTCGTGGGATTCATTTCAATTATTTGTTAGTTGTTATGCTTAAGTTAAATTTTCTGTGTATTATGCTTGTCATCAAGCTTTACCTAGCAAATAAATAAAACCGAGTTTGTCATTATGTGTTTAAAAAAAAAAACAATAAGCTATTCGCCGGATTGATGACACTGGCGGGCAGTAGTTTTTAGACCCCTGCTGTAGACAATACACTCAGTCTATTTAAATACCTATAAATGGAAAGAAATTTTAGGGGAGTAAGGTCTAAGTAGTTAAAGCAACGTCATAATTAAAGAATAAGATTAGTGGAAGTTAGAGTAAGGTCATAATATACTGATAAGTCTAATGGGTAGATAAGCCTAGTTGGCAGTTAAATAGGGTCATTATAGATAATTACCATGTCCGACTCGTTCCAATGTGTGCACCTAGCATACAGGAGAGCTACGGTTTGAATGTATTGCAGCATAGTTGTAGTCACTTATTTCATTAACAAGGAGACTCAATTTTAACAATGAGTGCAAAACCATTTCGCATCGACCATTAAGGATTCCGCATTCCGGGTTTTCTCCCATATCACAAGCAAATGCTGGCAGATGCCCTTCCGTAGGGCACTGTCCTCCCTGTAACTCGATGGCGGGCACTTTGGAATGAGACCCACCGATGTTCCATCTTCCCCTTTCATATGAGTAGATGGTTTGTTTTGTCGCTCTACAGTCATATTGTGCACACTTCAGGCTAAACAGACCGGGACATATAGTTTAGGAAATTGGGAATCCACCACGTCAGTCGGTTCAAACAGAGTGATGTAATAGGAGTGGAATGAATTTTTGGAAGGGCTTTATTCATAATAAGAGTATAACACCAAAAGAAAAATTCGTTTGGTTTTGTTTGTCGATATACGGTCAATTTGTTGCACACTTTAGGGTCATTAGACCGGGACCTAGTGCTTAACTTGTATTCAGAACAATTAAAAAACATCTATGCCACTACCAGGATACGAATCTGAAGCACCAAAGGCCAGAGATCTAGCCAAATGGCTATCAAGCCGCTGAAAAGTAGAGGTTTGTTTTGTCGCTCTACGGTCGTATTGTGCACACTTCAGGCTAAACAGACCGGGACATATAGTTTAAAGTGGAGTGATTATGAACTACTACAAACATTCGTGGCACCGCCGGGACTCGAACCCAAAACCTGTAGTACCGAGCGCCAGAGCTATAGCCACTCGGCCATCAGGCTTTTCAAACAGGTAGATGAGTCACATAACACTATGTTCAATGATGAAGCGTGGAAAAGAGCAAACATTTCATATATAAGCATTGATTAACATGTTTCTATATTGTCAGGCTGACTACATAAACATTTTCAGGTTGTCATTTTTAAGAAAAATATATTTATAAGTAAACAATGAACTCAGTAACAAGATTGCACTTTTTTCCGAATATAGAAACATTATAGTTTAACAGACAAAAAAGCAATAGATTTTAATCGATAAATATTTATTACGGTTCTTACCCCATATACATACCGCAAACGGATCAGATCCAAAAAACTCATACGCTGCATCCCAAATATTCTGCAACAAACGTCCTTGCGAGCTATAAATGAACAGAGCATGTTTAATTTAAAAATGTCTAAAATAAATTCACTTCGAAATAAACTTACATTTTAACAAAAATATTAAATTTAAAACTAACATAGAACAATCTTTGTGGCATAGAAAACAATATAATATAAACCCATAACCCATAAAATATAAAGATGGTACAATCAGAAATGGTGATAGGTCAAGGGTCATAACTTTAAAAAATTTGAAAATTTCAGTCGAAAGCATTCCAAAATTATAAAACTTAATTAAAAAAAAAATAAAAACATTAATTAAAACTTTAAAAAAAAATTAGATAAGTATTTAATTTGCAATTTGATAAGTTTTTATTCATTTATTTCTTTTCAAAGTACATAATGTAATAAAAATTTTTAAGAAATTGTAACAAGATTTTACGAACAATTCCGGACGAACTATTTTCACGATTTACGAACAATTTCTAACAAGTCTTTCATGGGTCATAACTTTAAAAAGTTTCAAAATTTTACTCGAAAACATTCCAAAATTATAAGATTTAATTAAAAAAAAATACAAACATTAATTAAAACTTAAAAAAAAAACTTAAAGAAGTATTTACTTTGCAATTTGATAAGTTTTTATTTATTTATTTCTTTTCAAATTGGAAAGTACATACTGTAATATAAATTTTTACGAAATTCTAACAAGATTTCACGAACAATACCTAATGAACAATATTTATGATTTACGAACAATTTTTACGAACAATTTCTAACAAGTTTCATGGATCTTAACATTAAAAATTTTCACTCTAAAATATTCTAAAAGAATTAAGCTTTTATCAAACGCAATAAAAAATATTAATTTTATGCGTTTCATTAATACGAAGAAAATTCGACTTGATTAAAATAAATAAATTTAATAAATAAACTTTTATTTTCCACTCAGTAAAATTTTGGTTTTATTTAATCAAACAAAGGAAAAAGTTAATTCACTATAATGATAAACAGTTTTTTTAAAATGTTATTATACGGCGGGGGAGGGGGGAGTTAGTTATATCAGTATTTTAATTAAATAAAAAAATATAATTTTTTAATTTCGGTTAAAAAAATTTATGCTAGCTAAGTATTCTTATCTAGTAACAAAAGAAAGTTACCTGGTACCCATAACCAAATCAGTAGTGGAATTTTTATGCAGTAAATTTTAACGCTCCTTAAATAAAACTAATTTAGCTTAAAGAACTAATATATTTTGATGTTGGTAAAGAGTAGCTGCTTAAAATTTTAAAATTAAAAAATATAATAAACTGATAAATTGCATAATCTCTTTAATAATCTAAGCTTTTATCTAATTTATCTGCAAGTTTCCAGTAAACAAACATTTTAAATATTTTAATAGAACAAAAGAACAATGGTTTATTTAATTTAAATAGATAATGTTTTGAATATACGTATAAAAATAATAATAAATAGGTTGTTTGAACCAGCTGACGATACGGTAAACGTAAATGGCAATGAGCATTGATGCAAATCGAGATTGCTGACGATGCTAAATTTTATTTTAGCATATCGTGAATATAGTTGCAGATAACACGTGGGCTGAACAGTTCGTAGGCTGACACATAGATGGCACTGCTAATATTAAATCCATATGATTTTTAGTTAGCCCTAACCTTCAAAAGACACGTGTATAAATTTGACAGCTGTTGCACTATTAGTATGTGCATTTTTAGGGAAGTTATAACATGTTTAGTGTTCATCACGTGCAGTCCACTCGGCTGACTGTCGATTGGACTCCGGTGTGAAATGATGGAGCCATATTTCATCCATTGCACATATCGACGCAAAAATTCGGGTTTATTACGATTGAACAGCTCTAAACACTGCTGAGAATCTTCAATTCGTTGTTGTTTTTGGTCGATTGTGAGCTCTGCGCGGCACCCACTTTGAACAGGGCTTTCGCATATCCAAATATTTATTCACGATATGTCCAACACGTTCCTTTGATATCTTTAGGGTCTCCGCTATTTTAATCAACTTCACTTTACGGTTATCAGAAATTATTTTGTGAACTTTTTTGATGTTTTCGTCGGTAACAGCCTCTTTGGGGCGTCCACTGCATGCATCGTCTTCGGTGCTCATTTCGCCTCGTTTAAATTTAGCAAACCACTTCTCTACGGTTGATTTTTCTGGTGAAAAGTCCGAATAATGTTTATCAAGCCAAGTCTTGGCTTCAATAGTATTTTTTTCGCCAAAAAGCAATGCTTTATTAACACACGAAATTCCTTTTTATCCATTTTTCAAACTAACAAAAGTTGCTTCACTAAAAATGCTATAACTCCGATACGAATAGTGTAACAGCTGTCAAATTTATACAAGTGTCTTTTGAAAGTTAGGGCTAACAAAAAATTACATGGATTTCATACTAGTAGCACCATCTATGTGGCAGCCTATGAAAACTTTCAGCCCACCTGTTAAATGGAACGAATACCGAAGAGCCCGTTCGAGCAGCAGGTAAACATATGGTTTGAAAGCGGAAACGGATCAATCGAATTTTTGTTAGGGGGGCTAGTCAGATATCCGAGGTTCAGAGCAATTTTGAAAAAAAAATTTTTTATTGTGAGACATTTTAATCTTTTTCTTCTTTTGATATTGCGTAACATAAGCTTTTAATAATTAAAAAAATTGAAGGATTTTTATTGTAATAAACAATCCGTGGTTAAACTATATGTACACTGGTGTCCAAAAATTAAGCATAAATCGTAAAATGCAAAAAACATGGAGTAAATATTCTTAAAATTATTCCAAATTTCTTGCGGATATTAATTGGGTGAAGAAGAAACATTGGATTTATGCAAAACTTTTCAGTCGACTACGTCCTGCGCGAAACACCTGCGTATGTCGGAACGCAGAGAAACCGATTCACTCAGCATAGGCAGTTCAGACAAGTTTCGTGCAACTGCTTCGCGAAGGAACGTTGTTAACCATCAAACAAGGTGAATGATGGCACAAAGATGCCAATTGGACATGTTTGCGAAAGGAAGAATCGTTGGAATGCTGGAATCCGGACGATCACAAACCGAAGTGTCACGAATTTTGAACGTGAACCAGTCTGTGATCTCAAGACCGTGGCAGAGGTTTCAAAGAACGGGAGATGTTACCCGACAACCAGTATCAGGTCGACCAAGAGTCACAACCCCTAGCCAAGACCGATATCTGGTAATAAGTGCGCGACGTCAGAGGGGCAGTACTGCCAGAGCACTGGGTTCGGCGCTCACAGTCGCCACAGGAATACGAATTTCAGACAAACTGTTTACAGGAGACTCAATCATGCTGGCCTGTATGCCAGAAGACCAGCAGTTTGCATTCCCCTCACGTCTGCGCATAAACGCGCTCGTTTGAACTTGGAGTTTGAAACATCAACATTGGAGTGTGGGCCAATGTGATGTTCAGTGACGAGTCCCGGTTTAGTCTGAGTAGTGATTCTCGTCGGGTAACGATATGGAGAGAACGTGGAACACGTTTTGAACCAAGAAACATAACGGAAAGACATCATTTTCCATCAAGGGGAGTAATGGTATGGGCAGGCATAATGATGGACGGCCTCCATTTCTTTGACAAGGGGTCTGTGACAGGTCAAAGATACAGAGACGAAGTTCTTGAGCCTTATGTTCACTTGTTTCGAGGTGCTGTCGGTCCTGACTTCATATTCATGGAGGATAATCCGCCATGTCACCGATCAGGGCTGATTGATGACTTCCTTGAAACGGAAAACATCCAGCGCATGTCGTGGCCTGCGAACTCCCCTGATTTAAATCCTATCGAGCATGTATGGGATATGCTCGGGAGACAAATTGCAGCCCTTTCGCACCCACCAAACTCCGTTACAGAACTGAAGAGAGCTCTCCAAGAAGCTTGGAACCGTTTGAGCCCACAACTCATTCATCATCTCATAGCAAGTATGGTAAATCGCTGTGCAGCGTGCCTGGCTGTCAGAGGTGACCACACGCCTTATTAAACTGCAGCATCAGTATTTTATTTAATCTTTTCTTTCATTTTTTCTTTAAAGTGTGAACCCTTGCTATGCTCAGTTTTCTTTCAAACTGCTACTTTGGATAATAAAATTAATTATTATCGTTCTTTTGATGTGCTTTCATATTTTATAACCATTTTACACTCGCATATCACGTTTCCCGCCATTCTGATTTACAGTTCCTTTTTTATTCACATAATTATCAATTATGCTTAACTTTTGGGACACCAGTGTACACATACATATCACAGAAGTACTAAAATTACAAGTACCGGAAGTGTCTACATTTGATAGATATTTTAATGGTTTCTTCCAAATTGTAATGAACGGTTCTAATTATTACACACACACACACCACACAATGAATATGAATGAATGAAGAAAGCCAACGGCCGTACCATGCTGAATATACCGGTTCTCGTTAGATCACCGAAGCCAAGCATCATTGGGAGCGGTCAGTACTTAGGTGGGTGACCACCTGGGAACACCGCGTGCCGTTGGCATTCACAAATGTGGGACCTGAATGGCCGAGTGTCTGGCGCTCGATGCCACAGGTTTCGGGTTCGAATCCCGGCAGCGCCATGGATGTTTGTAGTGGTTCGGAATCCACTTTAAGCCGTAGGTCCCGGTCTCCTATGACTGTAGAGCGTCACGGAGCCAAAGTCTGACTTCTACCTGCGGGTGCTCCATCACAACAGAAGCTGCTTCCTTCCCTTTCAATCATGAGTACGTATGGGCTCGTGGGTTTGGCCAGCCAAGTTGGATAAGAAACAACAACATGAATGAAGAATATAATGAATATTATTTAAGGCTTTATTTTTATGCGACCTGCGGTCCACAAAAGTCTATTCATCTTTGCTTCAAAGGAATAAAATACGATGCCATTTTAGTCTGAAATTAGATTCCATTTTTAACTTATCAATTCACATTTGCTTATAACGATATTTTTTTTTAAGCACTTGCTTTTAACCACACTTTGCTGGGAAGAAAGTGTACAAATTTTATTCATGGAGTTAAAAATAAAAGATTCTGAAAGTAAACGCCTCCTCTCCTTTTTATTTGTCGATGAAAAAATAATTATCGAAATAGAAATAAATTATTTTCTTCTCTCGAGATAGACAACTTTGGAGTCGTATCGTCAGAAAGGCCATGAGCCAACAGGGGCTAAAGTGTCGGGAGTTGGTTAGTAAACAATAGAAATGGCACCCGTATGACAAAACTTTCTAAGTAAACAAAGATAAAACAAGTAATATAAAAAAAAATAAGTCAATTCCTACCTCTATTGCAGAAAGTCCTTTACAAATAATTTTCATTCATTTTTTTTTTTTTTAAGTTTGAGAAAATTTTCGCTCTCTATCACACTATATCTCTGTTCCATTTTCCATTTTGTTCCCTCTTTGAATCAGACTAGATCCCATAATGAGAAAAAAGAATGTGAAAAGAAATTTTTTTACAGCGATCTACATGCTTCGCCACTGACGGTATTGATTACTAAATTTATATCCTGCTAAATATCTTATAGAAGAGAAAAAATTTTCTTCCATATCAAACTAAAATTAATTAATTAGATTTAATTAATAAATTAATATTCGAAAAAACTGTATTAACATCCTGTGTCATCCACTACGAGTTCAAAAAAAGTGTAACTGAACTTGAGTGGATGAATAAAATATATTTGATTAACGATCGAAAATTTGAACAAGATATATAAATATATATAGGGAACGTGTGAACTAATAGTAGGAATTAAAAATATATATTTTACGATGGATATATCAGCGGTGCCCCCAACAATAGCGTAGGTAGTTTCGGATACATAAATAGCAACACTCATATGTAGGCATGCATTTGATGTAGGTTTATAAAACTTTGCGAAGATTGGAGTACACCTGATTTGACATGGTGCGAAGCACCTTGGCTGCGCAAGCAGCCGCTAGTTTCTGTCTTGTTTCAGTACAAAGACGATGAAGAAATGCTTTGCGAGAAAAGATGAGGTGAAGACTATTAGGAAGCTTGCCCAAATACTACTGTGCCCAAAAAGTAAAACCAATTCTTTTTTTCAAAAACTCTTTATTTATTCTTCCAAATTTATTTCATCGCCTTCAAAGTAATCCCCTCCGCACACAATGATGCATGCTAAAAAGCCATCGGCAGGGATGGCCTTCAAAGCGTGCGGCGTTTCAAGTTGAATATCTTCATTTGATTCAAAACGGGGTCCTCGGAGTGGTCTTTTGAGTTTAGGGAATAGCCAGAAGTCACACGGTGTGAATACGGTGGTTGTGGAACGATATGGGCTTCATTTATGGCGAAAAGGTCACAAGGAATCAATGAAGTGTGAGCTGGCACATTCAGTGTTTTCGGTACCAATCGAGATTTGACGCGTTTGAGGCCCAAAACATCTTTTAAAATGGAATTGATCGATCCTTTTGAAATTCCAACATCATCAGCAAGGTCTCTAATTGCAAATCGACAGTTTGCAAGGACCATATCTGTAATTTTCTGGACGCAAGCTTCGTCGATGGAGGTCGAGGGTCGACCAAAGGACTCTTCGTCTTCAACGCGTTCACTGCCTTCTCTGAACTGCTTATACCACTTGTAAGCATTTCTTCCCGGTATAGGAATGCTCACCGAATACCGTCTGCAACATTCTGTACGTTTCCGCAAACAAAATGGAATGCAAGTTCTTTGCTCATTTAATTCAGACCTTTCAAAAATCGCCGGAATCAGTTTTAGCGTCTCACGAAACCAAGCGTAACTCAGACACTAATGCATATTTTGACGTGAAATTTCCCACATTTGTCAAGGGCGGTGCCAGAAAAAGAAATTGAAATTCCATAATCCCTGGAAATTTTAAATTGAAAATTAATCTTACGTTTTGGACACAGCAGTATATATATGAAAATTTTTTTTTGATGGATTAATAGTTTAACATAAAAAAAAAAAAAAAAAGATAAAAAAAAAAAAAAAAATTTTAAAGAAAGAAAAACCGAAATGAAAAATCGCTTAGTTGGGCGAAATGATAACGACGAGTTTAGCGTGGTAGTCTGCAGTGGAACAAAGTACAAGGTCAGTGCCTTGCATGGTGAAGAAATGAGGGGGAGGGAGTGTTTTCTAAATTTAGACTGGCCAGAGGACATTATTAGTTAACAATATCTTGCATTACTTAAGAGTGCAGTTCGCAGACGTTTGCATTTTTATGATTTTCAATATCGTAATTAGGCAACCTTTTGTTCAAATCGTTATTAATGTTTGGAAGATTGGAATAAAAATTTTTAGCGAATTTGTGAATGAAATTGGGGAGAGTCGGAATATTAAGCGAAGAATGAATATCGTTATTTCGAAAGAACCATTTCGTAGGGACATTTATGATCATACGAAGAATTTTGTTTTGGAGGCGATTTATTATACAGATGTTAGACTTGGCTGCTGATTCCCAAACCGGACTCGCATATGTTTTTATTAGCCGCCTATATACTTTAGAGCAGGGGTCTCCAAACTACGGCCCGCGGGCCAAATCCGGCCCGCCAGTGTCATCAATCCTGCCCGCGAGAGCGAATAGCTTATAGTTTCTGTAATAAGTTGGATAAAAAAAACACATAATCATAATAACTCGGTTTTATTGACATGATAGGTAAAGCTTAATGACAAGCATAATACGCAGAAAATTTAACTTAATCATAACAAGTAACAAATAATTGAAATGAATCCACTAACATTATAAACTAGTGAACATCCCGCGGTAGTTATGTTGGGGTAAAGAGTATCGCATATATATGTATATCGATGTTTGGAATATATATATCCTGAATCGAACATATGATTTTTATCCTGAAAATCCCCAGGAACGGAAAAGCTAAATGAACGCGAATGAAACCGCGGGGTATCCACTTGTAAAAAAATACTAATGAGATTCACGTAATTGTGATTTTTCACTGACAATAGTTTGTAGTTAGCAAGCGTATGCTCTCTCTGAGAGCGTACTCGGCGACTGGTCTAGAAATTATAAATAATGGCAGAAAAATTAAAACGGATTTGGCCCTTGGTACTTACTGGTGTAAACAGTATGGCCTTAAGGCTGGAAAGTTTGGAGACCCCTGCTTTAGAGAGTAGAAATTTAATTTCAGTAGAAGCAGGCGAATTACGGCAGATGAGAGGATAGAGAATTCGAATGAATTTGTTAAATTTATCGCAAATCGAGAGAATATGAGGAATATCTTTGTTTGGAGACGGTACCACATTTATCGGGTTCAAATCCCGGCTTTGCCCATGGGTGTTGTAGTGGTTCGGAATCCGCTTTAAGCCGTAGGTACCGGTCCTAACAGGATCGTAGAGCGCTGCGGGGGCATTGTTACTCCGCGTCCATCAAGTTACACGCGCCCCGTGGGTAATTCAAAGTAAGTAACATAGGTGCAGCCCTTATGGCGAAGATCACGGTCTGTGTGCCAGCTGCATTAGAAGAAGAAAAAAAATCTTTGTTTGGAGATTTTTGTCTAAAATGACACCAAGCTTGATTGGTCCAGATGATATTTTCTCCCCGTAGGTAGTGACAGTTTGAGAAGGAAGGCGTTTGCGAGAAAAAAGGACAGCTTCTGTTTTATTTACGCTTAATTTAATTTTCCATTTAATTAGCCAATCTTCGAGGAGGTAAATGTAATTTTGGAGTTGTTTAATAAGAAAGGAAATATTATGATTTTGTGAAGTAATTGCAATATCATCTGCATAGAGTGACTTTGGAAGAGGTAGGAACGTCGTTCATGAAAAGAGCGATGAGATGAGGGGACGCAACAGAGCCTTGAGGAATTCCAGCAGACATGGGTCTGATGGAGGAATCGAAGTTTTCAACGCAGACCACAAATTTACCACAAAAATCTCCGGATTCAGTTTTAGCGTCTCACAAAGCCAAGCGTCACTCAAACATTAATGAATATTTTAATTTTACAAAGATGTCAAGGACAGTGCCAACAACCTAAAAAAAGAAAACAAATTTAAATACCATATGCCCGGGAAATTTAAATTGAAAATGGGTCTTACTTTTTGTACCCAGTTCTATGTTTTTTTCAAGCAGAATCCTGTAGACACTGCAGCCATGGTACACTAGAGCTCGCATAATTTAATTTGGGATTAGATTGTCCTATGTCAGACATAGCATAGTCTCTTCAGTGTTTTGGATCCATATTGTTCGTTCCATAGTTACGATTCCCTCTACACAAATGCACTTAAATAACCGCTAGTACAGATGTTTGTTTGACTGGGTTTTTCGCTCTACGGTCATTTTTCGCACATTTTGGGCTAATTAGACTGGGTCCAAAGGTTTAATTGTGGATTATGAATCCCTAACAACCATTAATTCCTCCTCTAGGATTCGAACCTTAGGCGTGTGTTACCAAAGGCCGGAATGCTAACCGATTGACCATCAGGTCAAGACCATCTGATGATGCAGACATCCAAAGAGGCTATGGCTGGAAATATGGCTAATGCATACAAAGCCTGGGGCCTGATGGCCAAATGGCTAGTACTCTGGAGTTCCACAGGTATAGGTCCTGGTACCACAGGTTTCGGGTTCGAATCCCGGCGGTGCCATGGATGTGTGTAGTGGTTCGGAATCCACTTTAAGCCGTAGGTCCCGGTCTCATATGATTGTAGAGCGTCACAGAGACCAGTCAGACTACTCACCCACATCATTCCCAAACTGTAAAGGGGCAACTCAGCTCTACGCACAGTGATGTGGTGTGGTGTGTAATAGGTGTTGCAGGTTAGCGTCCATTATGTTTGAGCGTGTTTTGTGTTGGGTCAACTTCATATTCGAAAAAAAAATTCGCGGATGTAAGTTGAACCAAAAATGCTAACAACTTCAACTAAGAGTCTGGTTTGCTCTGCTATCAACAACCAACTGTGCGTATCTAGGAATGATCACTGTGTCACTGTGGTCCCTTAAAGTGAAACATAGAACCTGTTATATTACATATTCCAAGATGCGCGAGCATCATGAGTTCGCAGACTATAACTTAATTATTCTGCGAATTCATAACTGTAAACTCATAAATAAAAGAAGCAATATCTGTCCTATATTCGCAAGAATATTATTTTAAAATCAAAGTTAATTTTTTTTCATTATTTCGACAGTTAATTTTTGATATATGGGTGCACACATGATGTATTTTATTAATACATTGGTTTTCACTACTTTGGCCGTTATAAAATAAATATATTTTGTAAAAGTGTGATAAATCTCTCGAGCTCAGAAAGAATTTTCAAGGTTGGCAGCGTGTTGGCCACCAGTGTTCTAATGCCACATTTTACAACAAACTGCGTTTTCGGTTTTTTTTATTGAGGTTTTGCTAATTTGCTAAATGATTAAATTGAAAAAATACGAGTAGATTATGATGTTTTGTTACAATAATTCGGATTATTTTTAATACAAAGATTTTATATCTTTAAAAAAAATTAATTTTCATCTTTTAAATTTAATGTTAAAAATACTGACCATATCGGTACTTTATTTTAGCTAGGCAAAATATTGAAATCAAATTAACATTCTATTAATCTTTTCCCAAACTTTTGGTCAAAAAGAAAAAAAAAAAATGAAGGAATATTATTTCTGAAAAATATCAGTTTTATATCAAATTATTAATTATTATTTTTTTTTTCAGATTTTCATAAAATAGTTTTAAATTTTACGAATAAATTTTTCATTAATCATTAAAATAATTATTTTTGTAACATTTATTGCTTGTATAAATAATATTTTCTCACTCTCATACTGGTATTCATAGAGTGATAAAGCATTCACAAACGTTCTGATCAGAAAGAACTGCTGTTTTTGTCTGAAATTTATAAAAAAGGTTTTATTTATGATAATTTCTTGTGCTGCCATCTACTAGCAATTTCCTAAAACAATTCAATGATTTGAATTTTCTTACACATTTATTATTATTATTATTATGTTATTATTCATCTATCCATTTATGACTTCTATTTTTGCCACAATAATTCTTTATTAATACAAAAATTCCACTTATTTAAAAAAAATGTATTTTCATCCTTTAAATGCAATGTTAAGATTACCGACCAGGATCGATATTTTTTAATTTAGTTAGGAAAAATATTGTTTATTATTGATTAATATTTTCTTCCGCTTTTGATCAAAATGAAAAGAAAAAAAATGACGACGGATTATTTTTGAAAAGATTCGATTTTGCATCTAATTAAATTTTTTTCTGGTTTTAGAAAAATAATTTTAGATTTTACAAATAAAATTTATCTTTTTAATCAACATTAAAATAATTATTTGTGGTTATTTGTGGAACTTTTATTAATTGTATATATAATATTTTTTTCTATCATACTGGTATTCTTATATTGACAGCACTATCACAAAGGTTCTGATCAGAAAGAACTTCCGTTTCTGTCTGAATTTTCCAAGGAAGATTTTATTTATGCAACTACTAGCAACTTTATAAAACAATTCAATCATTTGGATATTCTAATATATTTATTATTTATTTTTGATTGTTATTATTCATCAGGGGTCTGTTTGGCCGAGTGGCTAGCTCTGGCGCTCGGTACCACAGGTTTCGGGTTCGAGTCCCTGCGGTGCCATGGATGTTTGTAGTGGTTCGGAATCCACTTTAAACCGTAGGTCCCAGTCTAACATGGCTGTAGAACGTTTGGAGTAGGGCTGACAACTCTACCCCGTAAAAAGAAAACATCTCCTGTCTCGAAATCTGCCAGTAGGCAGCCAGCCATGGCCCACCATGGGGCTGTCCGCCTATCATGATGATGATTATTAATCCATTTATTTATGATTTCTATTTAATTTATTATATTTATTTGTAAATATGATACTATATTCACCCACTTCTCGAAACCAATATGGGAAATTTCTTCTCTAGTTATTTATCATTCTCCTTCTCATCATCATAGATACAGAATTTTTCGATTGTATTTATTAACGATGCGATTTTTATCAAGATTTGGCGTTTAAAATTCCCACGAAGCTAAAAAGAACAGTAATATCGAAAAAAAAATTTCCAATAGCAAGCTGCAATAAGTAATAAAATAAAAAATAAAAAGAACACAAGGGACATGAAAACAACAACGAGAATCGAAGGAAATCACATAGTGACATGTTTAGCCCATAAGGGCCCTAGCCTCCCAGTAACGACCCTACGCAGTAGAGGAAACAAGTGCAGGGCAGACAGGAAGGTGGGATGAATCCATGTCCTGTCCAAAATGCAGAGCATGCATTTTGGGCTTGCAAATATTTTCATTCGAAAAAGATGATTGCCCATACAATAAATATCGAAAATTGTAATTTATATTTATTAAGTTAAATAATTACTAATTTTTATTAAATTCTATTCTAAGAATTCTTCTAATAAATCTCAAAAATTTCTTCATAGAATCGTTATGCTTTGATGACATGGATATACATGCATTTTTAAAGAGTCACTAAAGTAACTAGAGTCCTTATTGTTGTTGCACTGTTTCAACCAATTCTGAAATTCTGTTTCAGTAAACCATTCCAATTTGAAAATCATTTGAGTATTTTTGTTGAAGTATTTTGCTCTTCATCTTGAATTAATGCATAAAAATATTAACACCAATTATAAAAAAAATATATTTACCAATTATAGTTAATGCAAAATTTATCGCCACCATTTAAGACAACACGCAATACAAAAAATGAATGGATGAATGTTAAAGCAGACTGATTTCGAAAATCAAAATCTAATAACTTAATTCAGCTAAATAAATATTTAGATTTGATAATTGATGAGAAAACTCAGATAAATTAAATATAAAATGTTGTTTGAGTATGTTTTATATTTTTTAGTTACCTGGTTTTGACCGCCCCTACTCAAAATATGCACTTTTGATTTTATTTTTCACTTAATTCAAATTAGTGATAAGGGGATGATATACCGGGTGATCAAAAAGTCAGGACGAACTTTAAAAATGAATAATTCGAAAACGAATCAAGATACAAAGATACGGTTTGCACCAAACGGATGGAAAAGAAACCGGGTCTTGTGTGGCAACAACAAAAAAATATAGTTCTGTTGGCGACCAACAGATGGCACTGTCGGATTTCTGATGTAGGACTATGCAAAGCAACAAGTGATATAAAAAGGAGCAACTGCAGCAGGTAATGGTAGTCGTAGCTTGAATACATCAAAATGCTGTCCATAGTTGAGAAAGCCACCCTCTTAGTTAAACTTTATTATAAGAATTCGGAAAGTGCCATTGCGGCATTGCGAGCATATCGCTACATGAAAGGTATGCGAGATAGCAAAGGACCAATAACGTCTTCTGCGTTGAAGAAAATGATGAAGAAATTTGAAGCTACAGGTTCTTTGGCGTCACGTCAAAGAAGTGGACGTCCCTCAACAGCCGCTGCTGTTGCCACGACAGTGGAGCAAACGGTGCAATCCATATCGGCGGTTGCTGCACATGGGGAGTGCAGTGCTCGAGAAGTTTCGAGGCAGACAGGAGTGTCGTACGGCAGTGTCTGGAAAGCATTGCGAATAACTCTGAAAAAGTATCCCTACAAGTTGCAACATAAGCAAGAACTGAAACCTCCTGACTTCGACTCTCGCCGAGGTTTTGCAAATTTGGTATTCAATAAGATGGAAGAGCAGCACGATTGGCTTCACACTGTGCTTTGGACAGATGAAGCGCATTTCACGCTCTCTGGCGCTGTTAACACCCACAATTGTCGAGTGTGGACAACAGAAAATCCACATGCATTTGTTGAGGTACCCTTGCAACAGCCTAAAGTGACAGTCTGGTGTGGCTTCACTACTGATTTCATAATTGGTCCATTTTTTTCGAGGAAGTCCCACAGACGGGTTTCAAAACAGTTTCTGTCACTGGTCAGCGATATGTAGCACAGTTACAGAACAACATTATTCCTGAACTGCAAGCGCGACAGGCACTCCAAACAGTCACCTTTATGCAAGATGGAGCACCACCTCCTATTGCTCTGCCTGTGCAGCGTCTGCTACGCTCAACATTTGGGGAGGATCGCATTATCAGTTGCTACTTTAACCCTGTGACTTTTGGCTGTGGTGATTCTTGAAGTCAAAAGTGTACCGCGACCAACCGGCATCACTAGCAGCACTGAAAGATGCCATCCGCCAAAATGTGTCTGCCATAACGCAAGAAATGCTACTAAATGCTGTGAACGGTGTGGTGACTCGTCTCACAGCTGTACTTCTGAATGATGGACAGAACATTGAACATTTACTGTACTGTACTCATTAACTGTAATTAAGCTGACTTATAAGTTGTGAACATTTTTTCATTTGTAAATCATCTTTTGGTGCAATAAAACACCGCCATCTGTTGGTCGTGAACAGAACTATTTTTTTTTCGTTGCCACACAAAACCCGGTTTCTTTTCCATCCGTTTGGTGCAAACCGTATCTTTGTATCTTGATTCGTTTTCGAATTACTTATTTTTAAAGTTCGCCCTGACTTTTTGATCACCCGGTATTTTATTCTTCGTAGAATATTTTTCAATAGCTTTCGTGTGCATGATTATTTCTATTATTTTCTACATTAAGAGTGTATCATTTTTCCCATTGGAAGATTTGTGGCATTTTCTCAGAGAAATGTACATCCTTTGACGAGTATATAATAACAACCTATCACTCAAATTTGACAGCAGATAAGCAATGTTGTGGATATTTATATTACGTGCAATTAGACTTTTGTACTAATGAGAGCAACCTGTCACTAGTATCAGAAAGCAGATATTCATGTACATATATCATGTATAATAAGGAAATTAACGCATGTCTGTGCGACCTTCACAGATCGAAATAATTACAGATGCAATATGTACTACACCATGAGTTGTTTGATCGTGATCGGTGAGAGACCATGTTCTGTGGAAGTGTCTACTCCAATGAGAAGTGAGGGTAGATGAACGTCCCTCTAGACTGATTTTCTTAAAGGGAGGTTTTTGAAGAAGAAAGGTTCGACGAGTTGAGAAGGAGTGTTCTTTTTTCTTTTTCTCTGATGTGACTGAACAAGTCGGAGGTTCCGTCTGTTTCCAAAGTGAGCCCTTTGTGGTTTCGTGTATCACGCCATGTTACAGTTAAGGTCTGCTGCAGACAATGTGTTTAGATTCATCGTATACTCGAGAATTCTGAAAATCTCCGTCCTTGGAGTGAACTGTAATTGTGAATAAAATTTAAATCTTTATATATATATATATAATATAATATAATTTAATATATCTTAATACACATTTAATACATGAATATACCTTGTTACTTATTTGAGATACCCTATAAGACATACGACAAGTTTAAAATTTATAATATGATACTTACAATAAAAATTAACTTGTTAATTAAATTACAATAAAAATAAAAATTACAATTACAATTTAACAAATTACAATAAAAATAAAAATTGTTCTTGTTATAGAATATATTATTCCTTCTTTTTTATTATTATTAAGTTTAATAATTTTTCAATCTAATAAGAATTCTTATGGAAAGTTTTATCTCAGAAATCTAAGCAGACATATAGTTACATGTAGTTTTGTACCCCAATATACTTGAAAAAATAAGGAAAAATTTCAATAGATTTAAATTTAATGGAATTTTATATTTATACTTTTACGGGGAAAAAAAGGAACGGATTTCGGCGAGACATACAGATTATTTTAATGTTTTTCATAGATGACTGCATTCATTTTTTTAAACAATAGTTACATAAGTTTTTGTCTTTTAAAAAATTGGTTATAGGAGGAAATATTAATAAAGTTAGGGGAAAAAATGTACAAAAAAATAATTTATTAAAATGTGATGAAATAGAGGAACACTGTACTAAAAAACAGAGAGTATTTATGTAGGAATAACAGGTAAAAAGGAGTTATAGATATGTTCCTGCAATTTCCGATGGTAATCATTTTTATTTTTAAATTCAAAAATGTTGTAAAATGCATGATATTCAGATTGTTAAGCGAAAAGAAATCTATAGAAAAACTTGATTGTCCAATAATATAAAATATTTAATACATATTTACAGCTAAAAATTGCAATGTTCACAGAATTTTCAATAAGCATATGGATGAAAGCAGATATTTTTGTGAATTCTGTATGAAAACTGCTGTTGTAACATATGACTTTATTGGAAATCAATCCATTATAATAAGGATCACACACAAAGAAGGAACAGGCAGAACAAAGCAAATATACAGCAAGACAGCAATTGACAATAATTAGGTCTCACGAATCACAAGATGTCAAAGGGGGAGAGAGTAAATAAAGGAGGTAGACATTTTATTTCAGTCCATGAGTCCCTTGGCTTCCCAATATAACTGCAAGACTTCTCCTCGGCGCTGAGCCTCCCTGTTCAGTCCTGGACACTTCAAAAGATGTTCTGTATTCATTGTATGAAAACTATTTAGCAGGAAATGCCACCGCCGAGATTCGAACCTGAAGCCTGTGTTATCAAAGACCACAACGCTAGCCAACTGGCCATCAGGCCGTAAATTGCCTTGAAGAAGGCTCTTTGATTAAAATTTTTATGAAGCATAGGTTTTTTAAAATAATTGAAATGATATTTTATTTTGGAAAACTAGGAGAAAGTTATACAATTCTGGTTCTGACAGTATGTAGAAAATGTAAATAAAGTATTTATGTTACTAGTATTTTTCTCTTGCAATAAGAAATCCATTGTAAGAAAACTGAAATATTAAAACTCTTCCCGTGAGAAAAAAAAAAAAAAATATATATATATATATATGTAGACTTCAACTGCTTCCAATAGATTCATCCCGGCCGAGCCCACAATTTTGTAGACCTCTCTACCAGTCTAACAATGGCTGGACTTCTGCAGTGGGTGTCTAGGGGATTTGACAGACACAATGAAGTAGTGTGATGTTTCTTTAAATAAAGCCATTTAATGACACGCTATTATACAATGATATTTACATTAGTTATTAAGTTCGAACATATTCTCTCGCTGCTTGACGCAGCCTGCCCCAGTCTCGCTCCTCTCTCGTTGTCCGCCAGAGTTCTTCTCTTTTGTCTTCATCTACGGTTCTGTGCCCCTTCTCCAGGGATCAGAGTTTAAAGTTGAATACTCCCCCACATTGTAAACAGGCTCTGTCAAAGACAACCAACCGTCATGTATCGCCGCCTGCCGATTACCACACAAACAAATCCTACATATACATATATATATATATATATATATACACACACACACACACACACACACATATATATATATATATATATATATATATTGAGATACAGTGGACAACGGAAATGGCAATGAACGTTTACGTTAATCGAGATTGCTAATGACATTAAATTGGATATTAGCATATCGTGAATATAGTCGTAGATAGTGAGCATTAAATGAAACGAGAAAAGCCGGTAAACATCTGGTTTAAAAGCGGAAGCGGCCCCGAATCAATTACTTGTTAGTAATGCTAGTCAGATATCCGCGGTTCTCAGCAAATTTAAAAAAAATAATAATAGTTTTTGTGGGACATTTTCAACTTTTTCTTCTTTTGATATTATGTAGCATAAATTTTTAATAATTAAAAAAAATAAAAGGATTTTTATTATAATAAAGTCCTTCTTTCTATAATCGCCTCCATTAAGTGTTTGATCCGTCAGACTTAACCGCTTGCCAATTTTTCAAATAATCCGTGGTCAAACTACACGCACGCATATATATATATATATGTTACTTATTGATTTCACATGTAAAAGTTAATAAATACAACATAATTTTTAAAGTTTTGATTATGTTTTGAAAAAATAATAGGGTATTGCTACAGCATAATAAGAAATCTCAGTTTTTTTTTCGAGCATATTTTTGCATATTTAGGAAAGCAAGTATATGTATACATATATAATAAAATAATATATATTTTCCATATATTTAATAAGAAAACTATTGGATATAGAGAAATAAAATACACTTAAAATCCATATCTAATGCAATTTATTACATATTCCTTTTTTTTACTGATACGTTTAATTTATTAGTTAAAATAAATTCAACTGCAACAGCAATTTTAAATTCAAACTTAATAATTCGTTTAAATTTATTTTATTGTAAATTATTGAAATACTTAGATAGGGAAAAAGATTGCAAATGAAACAAAAAACGCATTCGAAATTAAGTAATTTAAAATGTTTTTTTTTTTTTTTCATTTCTTACAAAATTTTCCTAACAATTTCTAACCATTAATTTCAACTCTATTATATAATGACGGTTTATTTTTATTCATTTATTCAAAAAAATTGTCTAGATGAACTGAAAAAAACCATTATTCTATTAAAATACTTAAAAGTGTTTTTCCTGGTAGCCTGCCAATGGCTAAGAGATTTAGGCAAATTATCGGTTTATTATTTTTTTCCTTATAATAGCTTCAGTAGCTATTCTTTACCCACAACAAATATATTAGTTCGTTAAGATAAGTTAGTTTTATTTAAGGAGCCAATTTACTGCATAAAAATTTCGCTACTGATTTGATCATGCCTGACAGGTAAATTTCTTTTGTACCTAATAAGAACTGTATTCTAATATAAATTTTTTAAATAATTAAAATACTAAAGTAACTAACCTTCGTATTGTTGTAATAATAAATTGTTAAAAAAATTGTTTAGTATTATTGTAAATGAATCTTTTTCTTTGTTTGATTAAAAGAAATTAAAATTTTACTGAGAAGAAAATAAAAGTTTATTCATTTATTTTAAATCAAATTCAACTCGAATTGTTTTCATAATAATGAAATGAATTAAAATAATTTTTTTTTGGAATTTGATAAAAGCTTAATTTTTTTAGAATAATTTACGGTGAAATTTTGTAATTTTTTAAAGTTATGAACTATGAAACCTGTTAGAAATTGTTCGTAAAAATCGTTCGTTTAGAATTGTTCGTAAAATCTTGTTAGGATTTCGTAAAAATTTGTATTACAGTATGTACTTTGAAATTTGAAAAAATAAATAAATAAATAAATAAAAACATTAATAAAAAAATAAATCAGTATGTAATTTGTAATTAGATGGAAGCTTAATTTTTTAGAATATTTTCGAATGAAATTTTTTAAAAATTTAAGTTATTACCCATGAAAGTTGTTAAAAATTTTTCGTAAAAATCGTTTGTAAATCGTAAAAATAGTTTGTCCGGAATTGTTCGTAAAATCTTGTTAGGAATTCGTAAAAATTTGTATATTTGAATACGAAATTTATTATTGATTTTATTTATAATTAATTTGATATCAGGATATCAAATTTACTCTCTATGCTGACGATGCTGCACTCCTTTGCCAAAGTAAGAATTCTTATTACATCATTCATTTACTGCAAAATTACATCTCTTCCCTTGAAAACTGGCTTACTAAACGGAAAATTGTTTTAAGCACTGACACTAAAGCTATTCTTTTTACGGTCAAACGTAATATTACTAATCCTAACATCACCATTTTTTTATCCGCTCATGTGTAGAAAATCTGAGCTGTCTCTCACGAATAAAATACTCCTCTACAAATATTACATGCGTCTCACGATCACACATGATAGTCCGATATGGGGCTCAGCAACCAAATCTAATTTGAAAATTGTTGAAAGACTTGAGAATAAAGTTCTTCGAATAATTATAAATTCGTCTTGGTACTTCAAAAAATAGCAACTCTCTTAGCCTTTTCAGTATTTGACAATTCATTTTTAATATCCATAAAACATTTTATCGCTCTATCCCTTTTACTGTTAATTCTGTTCTTAGACATCTCCCAATTTACGACATTATTCAATCTGAAATAGAAAGTGACCTAGAACTGTTCTCTATATCTTCAATTAGTTTTCTGTCTCTAATATTCCTTTTCTGAAGTGCCAGGCAGCAAATTCCACTTGTTGGCAGTTCAATCATCTTCCATGATTCTTCTTTTGTTTTTGCAATATATTAATTAAAATTTCTTATTTTTTCCTTTCGTATACATTCGTATAAGCTCCTATTTTCCTCCGCACTTTAAATTTTTAAATTAATATTTCATTCAATATTAATATAACAATTCAATGGGCGTAACAAGTCATTGGGCATAGACCAATGGCAATGCTTTCAATAACCCAACACAGTAGGCGTGTGGCTGGTTTGCAGCCAAGAGCTTTGCTCCTCCTTCAAGTGATCAATATGTATATATTGTGCATATTTCCTATTTCTGAATAATGGAAGGTTCGGGTTGTAAATTTTGGCTCTATTTATTTTTTCATTACGATTTTTACATTTTCTTTTGATAGTATATTTTGTTCTTTTTTTTTTTTTTTTATCTGCTTCAATAGTGTTTGTTTACTTTTTATGTGCTTATATATTTCAAAGTATTCATTTCGACACATTAATCATTAATATTAGTCGCCATTTCTGATTGTATTATCTTTATATATTTTAATGGGACCGATTTATATGTCAGAAGGATAGTTCTATGTTAGTTTTAAATCTTTATATATTTTAAGGGACCGATTTATTGTTAGGAAATGTTAGTTTTAAATTTAATATAATTTGTTAAAATGTCAGATTATTTCTAAACAATTTTATTTTTGCCATTTTTAAAATAGTCACCCTCAGCTCGTTTGTAGCTCGCAAGGAGGTTTGTTGCAGAATATTTGGGATGCAGTGTACGAATTTTTTGGATCTGATCCATTTATTATATTTGTGTGGGGTAAGTACCTTAATAAATACTTATCGACTGAAACCTACAGCTTTTTTTTCTGTTAAACTATAATGTGTCTGTATTCGTAATAAAAATCAATCTTGTTACTAAGTTCCTTTTTTAATTATAAATATTGTTTAAAAAATAATAAACTGAAAATCTTTATGTAATCAGGCTGACAATATAGAAATGTGTTAGTCAATGCTTATATATGAAGTATTTACTCTTTACCACACCTCATCACTGAACATTGTGCTATGTAAGCCTCTACCAGTTTGAACGGTGACGGTGGAACATCGGTGGGCCTCATGTATCACCAAACTGCCCGCCAACAAGTTACATTGTCCTCCGGAATGAATTTTAAGGATAACACTAACTAATTTTAAGGAAAGCACGTGGTGTCGGTTACACGGACGAAAACTGTTACTCATTTATCACTACCCAGGAGGTGGTTGTAGCTTGAAGATATGCTACGGACGCGAGTAATACTACCCCCACAGCCCCCGGATCCTATTAGACCGGAACCTACTGTTTAAAGGGTTCCAAACCACTACGAACATCCATGGCACCGCCAGCACACGAATCCGAAACCTGTGGCACTGAGCCCCTGAGCGCTAGCCACTCTGCAATCAGGCCCTTTTTTTTAAATTATAAATGGAGCTTATTATTATTTAAATAATATTAAGTTATAAAATGTTTCACAAATAATTTTGCTTTAGGTACGTTGCTTGTCACCACTGTTTACTTTTGGTCAGTCGGATTGTTTTTCACTGCAATCGATGTGACTGGAAGACCAGCATTTCTGATGAAGTACAAGATACAAGGCAATCATTCGGTAATAAATTTTTTTTCAACTGAAATATTCTTGAAATTTTTTATATTTATTATAATTTTTCTCAAAGCTATAGCGTACATAGTATTTCTACAAGAATTTAAAAATAAATTATTTCGGATAAATATACTTTAGGGATATTGTAATTTGCCGATGTAGTATCACAATGTTTCATATTCTAAACAATGCATGCGATTAGATATTATTGCGTTGCGTAGATATTATTATTAATAGTGTGATTAGATATTATTGCATTGCGTAGATATTATTATCAACAGTGTGATTAGATATTATTATTAATAGTGTGATTAGATATTATTGCGTTGCTTAGATATTATTATTAATAGTGGGATTAGATATTATTGCATTGCGTAGATATTATTATCAACAGTGTGATTAGATATTATTATTAATAGTGTGATTAGATATTATTGCGTTGCGTAGATATTATTATTAATAGTGTGATTAGATATTATTGCGTTGCGTAGATATTATTATTAATAGTGTGATTAGATATTATTGCGTTGCGTAAATAATATTATTAATAATGTGATTAGACATTATTGCGTAGCGCAGACATTATTTGTAGTAGTGTAAATAGATATTATTGCATAGCGTAGATATTATTATTCATAGATTAGATATTTTTACGTAGCATAAATATTATTAGTAGTAGTGTGATTAGATATTATTGCATTGCGTAGATATTACTATTAATTGATTAGATATTTTTGCGAAGCGCAGATATTATTAGTAGTAATATGATTAGATATTATCGGGTAGCGCAGACATTATTATTAGTTTAATTAGATATTATTGCGCTGCGCAAATATTATTAGTAGTAGTGTGATTAGATATTATTGCGTTGCGTAGATATTATTATTAATAGTGTGATTATATATTATTACATGATGTAAAATAAGTGGTTTCGAATAAATATACTTCAGGTATATTTTAATTTGCCGAATTCTTCATAAGTATCGCATTATTTCATTTCTTAACAATATATTTCTCAGAGTGATGAGATAAAAATAGAAATCGATAATTGATTAGATAGAAATCGACAAATCAAAATATTTAAATACCTACTTGTGTTCTTACAGGTGTCCTACAAAGATGTCTTTAAGATTGCTAAGCAAGTTCTATTCAATCAAATGATACAGATCCCCTTTGTATATGCTGCTTTCCCCCTGATACTTTGGAGAGGTATCGACTTGGGGAAAACTCTTCCATCAGCAAGGAGTTTCATATCTGACCTTGGGATTGGCCTATTTCTGGCCGAGGCTGTATTTTACTACTCTCATAGGTTTGTATACATTTTTAACACGCTTTTATTAGTTTCACCTGAACATTTGTTTGTTTGTAACTGACTCTTTGGGCTCGATTTTGCCCTACTTTAAGCCATCAGATTTAATTTAAACGTTGTAGACTTATCAAGGACCGACGACACTAAAATAGTTTGATAAGTTTATTATCTCGTCATGATTAGGATCGCCAGGATGAGTGATTTTATTTTAACTTATGAAGAGCAATTTACCCCATGTAGAAGGAAAGTACCTAAGACATTCAAACCTACGTGGGACAGTGGCACAACGGATAACTCGCATGACTACGCATCAGGCGATTCCCTGTTCGAATCCTAGCTGGCTCGACATATTCGCCTTTGTTTTACTCACAATTAAATTATTGTAAGAACTATAGTTCCAGTTCTTCCTAAAGGGACGTCATTTAAATATTATAGTTTAAAAACACGCTTTTAGAGTTAATCAAACTAAAACGTAAAAAATAAATTATAGTTTAAAAAAACTAAAAACTCGCTTTTAGAGTTAATCAAAGTAAAAAATAATTGTTAACATAAGAATATAATGATTGGCGAGAAAATGAATGTCACTGTTCTAAAAGCGTGGGGTGCTCGATATCAATCGTTATAATTTTTCACTAGTTTCATTCCGAAATGCAGAGTTAGTTTAAAAATGTCATACAAAGCAGTGAATAGTGATAGAACAGTGACATTCATTTTCTTGTCAGCCATTTTATTCTTATATTAACAATTATTTTTTACTTTTTAGTTTGATTAACTCTAAAAACGTGTTTTTTAGTTTTTTAAACTATAATTTATTTCCACTCTTAAAGACGAAAAAGAAAAATTTGCCTATTTTATTTAGGCTGCCTTTTTGACGTTACGGGCCATTTTTCTTATTTGTAGTATTATTAACTGTCGTTATGAAAAACTTGTTTATTCGTGATTTAGCATGGAATCTTCATAATGAGGCACATTTCGCATTAAAAAAAATCAACACTGCAGTGTGCAGGTTGGGCAAAAAGGCTGTAATTGAGTGTGGTTGGGTTGAGATACTTAAGGTACGGGTTGGAAAACTCACAGCTTTATTGACACACGCGCAAACACCACACACATACAATTAGAGACAAACAGTTTTCAACACACTTAAAAACGGATAATTATGGTTTCGTTAGCGGATTCCACTTCTAAGCCGAAAACCCGAAATTCGGAAACGCGGAGGGTGCGTGAAATATACTTCATCTCCGGGTGAGAGTCTGTAGGTCTGTCAATTAATACTCCTAGATGAGCTAAATATATTTACTCTCGGGGTGAAAGAATATAAACTAAACGTTTCTCAGCCGGAGGGCAAGTTGCGCTGTACTTGATCTCGAGAACTACTGACCGTTTCTTCTGAACGTAACAGAGGGCGCTCTTGTCAGTACGTAGGAGGAAGTATTGCTACAAAATTAATTTTGGCAAATCTTGAGTTTTATACAAATTAGAGTTTTATGCAATCGAAACTTTATTCACAAAATCAAATGATAACTTTTTGATTCACAATACATACATTCCTTCTATTAACTCACACTCTCCCTATATATATATCTTGTTCAAATTTTCAATCGTTAACAAAATACTTTCTATTCATCCACTCAAGTTCAAATACATTTTTTTGAACTTGTAGTGGATGACATAATTTTAGTTTTGTAGTAATTAATTTTAGGTCTTTTTTTTAAATTTAAGTTGCATGTATCTACTAATAAATGGTGCCAGATAAACTGAAATTATTAAAATGAGTGAAAATTATTTATAAAGGACTTTCTTCAATATAGTGAAAAAAAAAAAGTAGGAATTGACTTAAAATTTTTTTTGTATATTACTTGTTTATTTAGTATGCTGAAAGCCATTCCTTGGCTGTCTTTATTGATTCACAAAGCTTATGGTTCATCAAGCCATCGGATCAATTTTTAATTTTCATTTCAGATTTGCAGTTCCACGATAAAAACTTTTTTTCTAGATGAGGACAATGTTAGTGAGATAAACAAAAAACAAGTAATTCCAAAAAATCAATGAATTGAATATTGTAACCGTGTTTCCTCCTACACACTGGACAGGCTTCAAATTCGAATTCAGGTGGAGGCACGGATGTTTGTTAATGGTTTGGAAACCGCATTAAACTCTAGATCCTGGCCTAATTAACCAAATGGTGTACAAAATGACTATAGAGCGACAAACCAAACCAAACGAAATCTTACACAATGACAAGAGCCTCCCCATTTGACGTTCAGGAAAATGGGTCAGTTGGCCTCAAGACTCTCACCGGTAAGGAAATCGAGCACAAGCCTTCTCACCGCTGAGAAAGCCTACGAAAGCAACTATGAGTTAGCCTACAAACTCTCACCCGCAGAGGAAGAATATTTCTTTAGATAAAGTGTTTCATGATTCTCCCTCAAAAATTCTGATTGAAATTTTTGATGTATTGCTATTTTATAATCAGATTTCTTCACAAACAATTACGGTTGAAAATATGGATACATTAATGTTTTATTTTTTTATGTTTTTTCAAAAAAAATTATTCTTTAAATTTTTGATAATTTAATGCTTTATTTGCAGCCTTTACCAATCAACATTAATAGTTTGAATATGTATATACATTAAAAAATTATCTACTACTGGTTATTCCATAGTAAAATTAGGATTGGAAATTTGGATATAGCAATACTATATTTTTCAGCCATCTCGATCAACCAATTTGTACAAAAAAAAGAGAATTTGAAAAAAATAATGCAATATTTGTAGGCTACTTCATAAGCGATAATTGTTGAAATTTTGTATGCATTAATCATTAATACTATATTTCCATACTTATTTGATTAACAATTATTGTTGAAAATTTAGACATAATTATTTTTTATTAACAGGCTTCTCCATCAATCCTTTTTCTACAAGCACATACACAAGAATCACCACAAATGGACAGCTCCCGTAGCAATCACTGCAGTCTATTGCCATCCTTTAGAACATGTGACGAGCAATTTTTTAGCTGCATTTATACCGTTTTTAACAGTTGGATGCCATTTAGTTACTCTTTGGTGTGGACTTTGCATGGCCTTAACAATGACTTTGATTGCCCACTCGGGCTTCAATTTCCCCATGTTCCTTGGACTATCAGAGCTTCATGATTTCCACCATTCCAAGTAAGTTGGCTAAAATTATGAAATCATTTTTAATAGTTGGTAGCCATTTAGTTACTCTTTGGTGTGGATTTTGCATGGCCTTAACGATGACTTTGATTGCCCACTCGGGCTTCAATTTCCCCATGTTCCTTAGACTATCAGAGCTTAATGATTTCCACCATTCCAAGTAAGTTGGGTAACATTATGAAATCATTTTTAATACTTGGAAGCCGTTTAGTTATCATTTGATTGGACTTTGCATGGCCTTATCGATGACTTTGATTGTCCACTCCGGCTTCAATCAACAAACTTGTGCTTACAGACGAAGACAATTTTCACAGTTCTGGAAACGCGAATCACCATAATTTAAGATTTTGAGGCATAGAAAATCCACATGGTGTAAGTGATTCTTCAAACATAAAAGTCTTCTGCACCATTCACAACAACTATGTTTTTGGTTCTTTTTTTTTCTTTTGTTGAAAAGTTGATTAAAGAGTATTTTTAGAAAAATTTGCTATCAGAGTTGGATGAATCGGCTCCCATCTTCATTCCTCAGCAAGACAGTGCTCCACCTCATTTACATAAAAGCATATGTTAGTGCCAGAACGATAATCTACCTCATCGCTTGATTGGGCGTGCTAAATAAAACTATATTCCATTGCTTTCTTGGCCACGAAGATCCCCAGATCTAACCCCTTTTGATGTTTTCTATGCTTTATTAAAGAGAGGGTGTTTCTGCCTCCATTTCTCCAGGATTTCCAACAACTGAAGCATCGGATAACTGAAGTGTCCGAACCATTAAAACAGGATATTTTAAGGGTGTGGCAGGAACTGGAATGCCACATTGATATTTGTCGTGTCACATCAGGGCCGCACATAGAACATTTATAGAAAAATGGATAACTATAATTCAACTATAGATTTCATTTATTAACATAAAGTAGTTACAGCGTTCACAGTTATGCTTTCTTTTGATCTCATTCAATGTGAAACCCTTTGTATATGGATTTTGATTCTTCAGATACCATATATATTACATACAGCTTAATATGACCAATTGAGCTTTCATAAGCGTTTTATTTGCAAAATTCTCGGTGATCTTAAATGTAAATTTAAATTTAAAAATAGATACATTTTGATGATACCTGCGTCATGGTAATCATAATTAGAAGAAAGCAAACTATTATATTCTTATAATATTAACAGAGATTATAAGAAGAGATTAGATTAGATTCTTATAATTTTACATATTGCAGTTAAATCAGTTAAAGGATGCTGATCATTTAACAAACTATTATAAGCAACCTACGAGTAAAGAGTACGAAAAATGAATCATTGTTTTCGTCAAATGAGTAATCAAATCTGTACTCGTACGATTTTGTACTTGTACAGTTCTCTAATTTATACCTGAAATCGCTACTTTAATTTGAAATCCTCATTTATATTTAATTTTAATACAAGCTTCACAAATTTTAAAAGTATCACTTTCTTTTTTTTTTGTAGATTCAACTATAATTATGGCATCATAGGATTATTGGATCGTCTCCATGGTACGGATTACAATGCCTCAAAACAGCAAAATAAACCAAAGTGATTGAATCATGCTAGATGACATCATTGTATAAGCAAAATGGAACAGTGTCTGAATCATGCTAGATGACATCATTGTATCAAAGTCGTATTCCATTAACTGTAACACCAACAACAGCTCAAAAACATATATTGAGACAATTATTGCAGTACTAATTCTTCATTTAAATTCGTTGTAAAAAAATTAGTTAAATATATTCGTAAAATCAAATTACATTTACTGTTAGAATTGCGAGAAAATTATTTTTGAAATACGTAATTAATAGTTTGATTTCAACAAACTTTTTAATGCATGAGAAAAAGATTCTTTTTATTCAAGCTATTTTTATTAAATGACGTAAAATATATTTTTATTTTACAGGCGAATAAAATATGAGAAAGTTGTTTATTATTGTATTTATTTTTGATATTCATATTTACTGAATTAAATCAGTCTCACTGAAAATTTATTATTTATAATGCATTATTACTTAAAAAAAAAAAAAAAAAGACAAAAAAATTGGTTAGGAAATAAACAACTTAAATTCAACTTCGAAAAATATTAGATAAAGATATTAAATAGAAAACAAAAATGTAAAAAAAGGCTTCGCAATATTTCAGGTTGAAAAGATCCTCCATTTTTTTAAAGAAAGAAAAGACAATTTAAATAGCAATTAAGTGATGCCATTTAATTGAAAAAATAGCTAGTAGATGGCAGTACTGAAAATTCCATACTGATATTAATTGAAAAATCCATTTCTTCAGAGGTTACTACTGTGCCCGAAATGTATGACCAATTTTTTTTTTTTTTTTTTTTTTCAAAAACTCTTTATTTATTCTTCCAAATTTATTTCATCGCCTACAAAGTAATCCGCTCCGGACACAATTCACTTATTCCAACTTTTTTTCCAATCCTCAATGCATGCTAAAAAGTCATCGGAAGGGATGGCCTTCAAACCGCGTGGCGATTCACGTTGAATCTCTTTAATCGACTCAAAACGGTGTCCCCAGAGTGGCCTTTTGAGTATAGGGAATAGCCAGAAGTCGCACGGTGTGAATACGGTGGTTGTGGAACGATACGGGTTTTATTTTTGGCGAAAATGTCATGACGAATCAATGCTATGTGAGCTGGCGCATTGAGTATTTTCGGTACCAATCGAGATTTGACACGTCTGAGGCTCAAAATGGAATTGACCGATCGTTTTGAAATTCCAGCATCATCAACAAGGTCTCTAATTGTAAATCGACGGTTTACAAGCACCAAATCTTTAATTTTTTGGACGTGAGCTTCGTCGGTGGAGGTCGAAAAGAGGCCTCTTCGTCTTCAACGCGTTCTCTGCCTTCTTTGAACTGTTTAGACCACTTCTAAACATTTCATTATGATATAGGAATGCTCAGCGAATGCCTTCTGCAACATTCTATACGTATCCGCCAGCAAAATTGAATGCAAGTTCTTTGCTCAATGAATTCAGACATTTCAAAAATTGCCCGAATCAGTTTTAGCGTCTCTCACAGCCAAACGTAACTCAAACACTAATGAATATTTTGAAGTCACATTTCACACAGATGTCAAGGGCAGTGCCAGCAATGTAAAAAGAAAAAAAATTGAAATTCCATAAGCTCAGGGAATTTTAAATTGAAAATTGGTCTTACTTTTTGGACACATTAGAGTGTGGGCAATTCGAAGAATTTGTTGTTATGAGAGCCAAAGGTTTTTGTTTTGAATTCCTAAGAAAAAGATTCTGATATGCCATTTTTTCCTTTTCAAAACGCTTAATTTACGCTCATTAAGAACGTTTCGTTTATCTGGTGTTGAGGAAAAAATAAATAAAATCACTTGTTCGGTATTAAATTTTAGTATCTTTTTACCCCAAAAAATCCATAGTTAATTTTTTTTTAATACAGAAGAAAAATTTATTTCCATTTTAGGTATGGATGTATTAGTAATAATGCATAAATATTTTATCTCTGCAGAACCATTTCGGAGTCTAAATTAAAAGTTTCTAAAACTTTTATTATATGTATTAGTTGGTATAAAAACATTTTGTCGAGCCATTATTAAGACTAGTTATCGGAAGAAGATATTTGGATATGTTTTCGAAATGAAATTGTAAATTATTCAGTTCGATAATTAATTTTAAATAACTCTATTTTATTTTTTAAATTTTATTTATGAACATCAAGTAATTTATACGAATATAAAATCTTCTGATTTTTTTAATTAACGGATTATTAAAAAACCTTCTTAATTTCCCCAATTACAATTTTTCTTTTAAAGAAAACCAAAGAACTTGTGCATTGTTTTTTTATTACGGATCGACTGAATAAATAAAATGAGAGAAAACGAAATTCCTCACGTATATTATAATACATGCGCATGCTTATGCACACCCTATTGCCGTCCTTTACTTTGCACAATTCCTATTTTTTATGCACATACAGTGGGCCACAAAATTGTGTATACACCTTAGAAACTTAGAGACTTTTTGCAATTACAAATTAAATATTGCTTTAAGATGATTGAATTTTTTACCTTATATACTTTAGTCTATGCTTTACCGTACTATACTTATAAAATTGTTACGTTTATTTATTTTTTACGAAAAAAAATAAAAGATCTGAGACGAGAGGAAAAACAACACCACAAAAATAAGTATACACCTTTATTAATTTCCTTTTAACGTACAAATTAATATTTTGTTGCATAACCTTTTGCTTGAATTACAGCTTGTAATCTTCTGGACATAGATTCTACTAGTGTTTTAGTAATTTCAACAGAAATTTTAGCCCATTCTTCTCTCAGAACCTTCTTGAGAACTTCCTTGCTTGTAATTTCGTGCTCATGTACAGTTTTCTCTAATTGCGACCACAAATTTTAGATGACGCTTAGATCTGGAGACTGGGCTGGAGTGTGTAATTGCTTCTTGCAATGGTACAGCAAGTATAGCTGCACAATCTTCGCTGTATGCTTAGGGTCGTTGTCCTGCTGGAATATGAAGCTTGACCCAAGCCCCAACTTACTGGCACTTTTTTTCAATTTATCATTTAAAATCCCCAAATATACATGTTTGTCCATAATACCATCAATAAAAGGAAGCTCTCCAACTCCTCCAGCCGACATACAACCCCAAACGAGGACAGATCCACCTCCGAACTTGACTGTCTTAATGGTGTTTTTAGGTGCCAGTGCTTTCCCAGCTTCTCTCCATATTTTAAATCGTCCATCGCTTCCGTAAAAATTAAACTTACTTTCATCAGAAAATATTACAGTGTTCCAGAAATAAATAGGCTTTAAACGATGTTCTTTGACGAAAATCACTCTCTTTTGTCTATTCACATACTTGATGAGTGGCTTTCGTATTGGTGTACGGCCATAAAACCCATATTGGTGAAGGGTACGTCGAATTGTTTCAACTGAGATCTTTTTCCAGATTGTAGAGGACATCGATAAAGCTAGTTTAGAGGCACTCACCCTCGTATCTTTCTTTACTGAGTGAATGATCTTCCTCTTCGCTGTAGTACTCAGTATTTCTTTACGTCCTCTTCCAGGAATATTGGCCACAGATCCAGATTTTTTATACTTCTGTAGTATTTTTTGGACACAACCATGAGTTACACCAATCAACGAAGCGATTTCTCGAAGAGATTTGCCCTCTTTCGACCATTTTACAACCAATAAACGCTCAGATTCAGTAGTTTCTCTATGAGAGCTCATTTTACGATTTTTAATGAGCAAGAATACTATTTAAAAGCGTTGAAGTGCAATAGCATGTGTTATAAGCATATATATCGTTCAGGATGTAGAGTACCTTGGCCATATGCGGCCTTTACTCCAAATCTGGTACTATGAGAGTCATTAATAGAAACAAGACATTATATACAAGAAAAGGCAGTGGGCAATGGTCGCGTCCAATTAGAGGTAAAAAAGAAGTATTGTAAAGAAGTAAAAAGAAGCATGGTAAACAATGGAAAAAAACAAGAGAAGATTAAACAGCGAAATTGAAGCATTTTGCGATGATTTGGAATTTTGCCAAGGGAGATTTTGCGCTTTTCAGTTGATTATAAAAATTGTCAATGTCGCCTAACATATCGAGGATGCTGGACACTTCTTGGAATACATAGGCAGTTTTAGCGGCCTTGTCAGGATCAACATTATCCCAGATATTTGGACGTTCCGGTATCACGGATGGAGTAGCCGGCGGCGGCCCATGCAAGAAACTTGCATAAGAGACACCGGGCGTGACCGGGCTGACGAACGTGCTCCTGGGTGGTGCCGCAGTGCGATTGGGCGGAAGGCGTGGCTTTGGAAACTTCGGGCAACCTCGCCATGCGGCAAGGTGCCCCATCTGGTGGCAATTGATGCATTGAGGATTCTCAAGCCTTTCCTGGATAGTACAGTCCTTTAGGTAATGTTCGCCCCCGCATTTAAGGCATCTTTTTTTATAATGACAGTTTTTAGCGGAGTGATGAAAGAGATTACATTGGAAACATTGCGAAGCACCAGGCTTGCGGTTAAATTTCTCAACTCGCACCGAGAAGTGGAGCAAACGGTCAACTTCAAAAATTTTGGCATTTTCTTCAGATTTCTTATAAACCAGCTGCCAGACAGGGATCATTGCCTTAGTTTTTAAGTTGGATAATTGGCGGACCTCATCAATCTTTAGACCAAGTTCGGTCAATCCTGCAGCAATTTCGTCAGTCGAATAACTGACCGGGAGGCCTTTCAGGACAGCTTTGAGCGGTCTCAGATACTTTTGTGTTATAACGTAATACTCCGTCTGGGAGTTACGCAAGAAGTTGGTGATTAAACGATGATTATCCGAGTTATTCGGAAAAATCTTTAGGTGTTCGCCGGCCAGTTTGATGCGCACCTCCTCATGAAATTTTTTGCTGATTTCAGCAATAAGTTCTTTTAAATCGTCCGAGTATTTCACCATTATAGGTGGGAGTTTCGGCTCCTGTGGCACTAAAGGTTCGTCAGTATCACTTTCGTCAACAGGTAAGTTGGCATACTTATTTGCAAGTCCAACAGTAGTAGCATTCGCTTTAGCGGCAGAATTTTTGACGGTATGCCCATCTTCAGAGTTTGCAGAGGGAGCTGGCCTCTTAGATTTTTTGCTTGGGATGGTTACTCTGGCAGTACTATGACGCGCGCAGTTGATAATTGGACAAAGACCAAGCCCACGTGTTAAAACAGCAGCTTCTCCTGAAACTCTTTAAAGAAAATTTGAAACTAAAAAAAGTCGTGGCATAATTTACAAATATAAGAAGTGTATACTCAATTTTGTGTCATGGTTTTCTATCTTTTCTTCGAATCGCTTAACTTTTTTCATAATAAATAAGTTAACTATAGAATTGTGATATTATAGGATGGTAAGGCAGAGGTTAAAGTATCTAGGATAAAAAAGTTTATCTATTTAAATCAATATTTAATTTGTAATTGGAAGAAGTCTAAAAGTTTTAGAGGTGTATACTAAATTTTGTGGCTCACTGTATATGATGCATAAAAAGTGGTAATGAATTGGCAAATTTGTACTAAAATGCAATTTTTTATTTTTATTTTCAAGGAGGTCTTTCTGGAGCTTGTCAACGTTTAAAATAAAACGTTCTCAAATATGAACTATGGACTGATATATTTTTCAACCCCTAATAAATAATAAATGTTAAAAAAAAAAAAAAAAATCAAAAGGTGGTTTTTTTTTTTTTTTTTTTTTTTTTTTTTTTTTTTTTTTTGCGAGCTAAGAGAGGAAAAGGAAAATTTAAGTAGGTGGACTGTGTGTCTTAAGATTTTAACTCTCTAACTTTTGATCTACCTTTTATTTTTTTGATTCTCTATGTTTTCACTATCGCAAATTCAATTTGGACATCGAATTTTGTGCCACTCTGACACTCAACAAACATTGTTCGAATTGATGGGTCACCCCTCTTATTTTGTCAAAACAGTTAGCAAATGTTAATTGTTGTTCAAGTAGCTAATCATCTCAGATCAAAAGCCTGGCATTTGAAAACTACAACGAAAGAAGAAACAGAAATACCAAAAATGGATATTGAGACAGAGCTGAAGAACGGATATTAAAGTAGTAATTGATAAATAATGTTGCAACATTTATTGTGAAACATTTATTTCATTTATTTATTTTATTTATAACATTTAGTTATTTATTTATAACATTTATTTTATTTATTTAAAAAATTTGTATTGAGACAGTAGGGCTGGATTTGGAGACGATAGTTACGGTTAGTTAGACAGAAATAATAATCTCATAGATGAAGTCTTTTAAAGACTGAAGGAAGATAGAAAATATGAATAACGAGTTTTACTTTAGTCATATGTTTAATGTATTAGTTAAAATATATATATATATATATATAGGTATATATCTGTGTGTGTTGGTAGTTGATTAAAAATGTATATGTGTATATAATAATTGGAACCATTCATCACAATTTGGAAGTAACCTTTAAAATAACATCTATCAAAACTTCCGTTACTAATTGTAATTGTTAATTAATTAATTAATTTGAGTATTTGTGTGGTATATATATATATATGTGTGTGTGTATAGGATTGTTTCGAAAATTGGCAAACTGTCAAATCTGACGGATTCAAACACTTAATAGGGGGAGATATAGAAAGAATGAGTTTATTATGATAAAAATCTTTTTATTTTTTATAATATTTAAAAGTTTATGTTACATAATATCAAAAGAAGAAAAAAAGGAAAATGTCTCACAACAACTATTTATATATTTTTCAAAGTTGCTTCGAACCTCGGATATCTGACTGGAACCCCTAACAAGTATTCGATTCATTTCCGCTTTTAAACCAGATGCTTGCCGGCTGCTCCAGCAGGCTCTTCGTTTCTCGTTTCATTTAATGCGCACTATCTGCAACTATATTTACGACATGCTAACGTAAAATTTAGCATCATTATCTCTCTCGATTAATATAAACGTTCATTGTCATTTCCGTTGTCCACCGTATCGTCAGCCATTTCTTGCCAACCTTGCTCAGCTGTGTCCTCTCCTTCTCCTAAGTACAGAGTTTAAAGCTCCATGGAGGGAGTATTCAACTCTCTTTCAAAACATAACCGTCATGAGACGCCACTTGTTTCTTGGTATAGCAATCAGATAAATCATATATATATATATATATATATATATATATATATATATATATATATATATATATATATATATATATATATATATATATATATATATATATATATATATATATATATATATATATATATATATATATATATATATGAATTATTTGACAAGTATATAATAACAGCCCATCACTCAAATCTCATAGCAGATGTTCAGTGCCATGTATATGTCTCAGGAAAGTATCATGTCCCTGGAAATTAGTGAATGTCAGTGTGGCTTTCGCAGGTTGAAACAGCTACAGATTGAATATGGACAGTACACGAGTTGTTCCATCGGGATTGGTGATCGACCAGAACTCAGAAATGTCTATTCCAATGAGAAGTGATGAAAGCCTACACTAGGCCTTCCTAGGCCTACCCGATCATCACATATGCCACATATATATATATATATATATATATATGTGTGTGTGTGTATGTCGGACTGATTCAAACAGAGGCGAGAGGGGACGTATAGAGAGGCATTAGAGACAGAGGTATAGAGAGAAAGGTTTATTAAAGTCAAAATCATTTTAGTTTTTAAAATAAAAAATTTCTATTACGTAATATCAAAGAGCAAAAGATTAAATTATTCCACAATAACAATTAATTTTAAAAAAATTTCTCTGAATCGCGGATATCTGACTAGCATCCCTTACAAGTAATCGATTTGTGCGTTTCCGCCTTTTAACTCGATGTTTACTTTCCCACACAATCGGTGTTCTGAATATATGCGTGTATTACATCCTAATTGATGTCATAAATAGGCACATAACCAAAAATTTTTAATAAATCTTTCTGCACAATCGAATTGTCAATTATTAGTTTTATTCTTTTAACTTCTAATTGGAAAGAAAGTTTCCTATTTTTGAAATGTATGTCCTGATACAAAGCCATCGTCACAATACTTTTATAACAGGCTCATCAAGCCAGTAGGGGCCATGGTTATCTAATAATCATTTACATTGAATTCTGCTTGAGTTAGAGACAGCTTGTTTCTATAACGAGGACTGAGTTTGCGTTTTAAAAGTGGTCTTGTTGGAAATATTATTCAGCATCATACTGACCAAAACATAAATGTGACTAAATGAATTGCTGTTGGATATACTGGGAGTTTACAACTGCTAGAACGGCTTTTTTGGGAGAAAAATTAGAGTTTAGATGTTTATTTTTAATTTAAAGTTTTATTCTTTTTCAAATTTGTTCTGAAATGTCAAGAATAACTATTATCTTTTTTTATTAATTTTAGTTTTTAAGCCATGGGGGCTTGATGGCCAAATGGCTAGCGCTCTGGCGTCCGGTACCACAGACATCGGGTTCAAATCCCGGCTTTGCCCATGGGTGTTGGTAGTGGTTCGGAATCCTCTTTAAGCCGTAGTTCCTTTTCCTAATAGGATCGTAGAGCACTGCGGGGGCATTGTTACTCCGCGTCCGTAGCTTACCATCAAGTTACACGAGCCCCCTGGGTAATGCAAAGTGAGTAACGTCTGTGCAGCGCTTTCCTTAAGTCATCCAAGACGTCCATGTCTGTTTGCCAGCTGCATTGGAAAAAAAAAAAATTTAAACCATCGTTCTATCAGAAAATTTTGTATAGAGAGAATATGAATATCGGAAAATAAGCAGCATTAAAATTAAAGCATGTCTGAATGGTTAAGTTCTAAAAATTAAGAAATGAATTTCGACAGGAAAATATCACTTTAGGAAAAGCAAGTATTGGATCTGATTGCTGAGTGATTAGCGTTCGGTACCGCCGATTTTCGGGTTCTAATCCCTGCTGTGCCATGGATGTTTGTAGTGGTTCAGAATCCACTTTAAAACACAGGGATAACACAGGGATCTAATATGCCTTCAGGGAGTAGGGCTGACAAACGTACCCCGTAAAAAGAAAAAAATCTTATGTTTTGTAATCTGCCAGTAGATTTTATTCCATTGAAATAATTTAATATCAATTCTTTAGAACTATTGATTCAATATCATTTCTTCAGCTCCACTGTGTCATTATCCATTCTTCAGTACTACTATCTCAATATCCATTTTCAACATTATTGTCTTAATATCCGTTCTCTGGCATTATTGTCTCAATATTCATTTTTTAGCATTCCTATTATAAAAACCAATTTCAACAGTATTGCCTTGATATCCATTCTACAAGCATTACTGTCTCAATATCCATTATTCAGCACTATTGTTTCAATTGCTTTTTTAGTATTTCTGTTTCAGCATCCATAATTACTGTCTCAATATCCATAATTATTGCCTCAATATCCAGCACTACTATCTCAATAGTAATTTAACTCTACCATCCCGATATGAATTCGTCAACACTAATGTCTAAATATCCAGAACTATTGTCTCAATATCCAACCGACTTGTAATATCTATTTTTCAGCACTACCGTCTCAATATCAATTCTTCTATATTACTGCATCAATTACAGTTTCAATATCCAGTCCTACTCTCTCAACAAATTCAATTCTAACATCTCAATATTAATTCTTCAAAATTAATGTCTGAATATCCAAAACTATTGTCTAAATATCTAATTTTCAGTACTACCGTCTCAATTTCCATTCTTCAACATTACTATCTTAATATTCCTTCTTCAGTACTACTGCCTCAGTATTCATTTTTTGACTCATTACCCAGAATTATTGTTTTAACAACCAGTCCTATTCTCTGAATGCAAATTCTTGAACTTTACTATTTTAATATTCATTCTTCAGCACTACTGTCGCAATATTCATTTTTTGGACTCCAGAATTATTATTTTAACAACCAGTCATATTCTCTGAATGGAAATTCTTCAACTTTACTATCTTAATATTCCTTCTTTACAGTATTCACTGACTCATTACCCAGAATGGTTTATTCAGGTTTGTTTAGTCCTTTTCCTGCATGCATATCTGTAATGCACCACTGCGTATGCGATTTAAAAGCATTTCTGATAAACAAACATTTTGAAATTAAACGCTATAGACTTTTACTATTCTTAAAGACATTATGTTGCATAACGTTTTTATCTTAATATTCCTTTTTACTATGCCTCAGTATTCATCCAAAGAAATTGTTTTAACAACCAGTCATATTCTCTGAATGGAAATTCTTCAACTTTACTATCTTAATATTCCTTCTTCAGTACTACTGCCTCAGTATTCATTTTTTTTGACTCATTACCCAGAATTATTGTTTTAACAACCAGTCCTATTCTCTGAATGGAAATTCTTGAACTTTACTATCTTAATATTCCTTCTTCAGTACTACTGCCTCGGTATTCATTTTTTTGACTCATTACCCAGAATTATTGTTTTAACAACCAGTCCTATTCTCTGAATGGCAATTCTTGAACTTTACTATCTTAATATTCCTTCTTCAGTACTACTGCCTCAGTATTCATTTTTTTGACTCATTACCCAGAATTATTATTTTAACAACCAGTCCTATTCTCTGAATGCAAATTCTTGAACTTTACTATTTTAATATTCCTTCTACAGTACTACTGTTTCAGTATCTATTATTCAGTTCTACTGTCTCCTCCTAATAAATAAATAAATATTCCGCTTGTTATAGAGTAAATGGTAAACTGACAAAGGAATTTAGAAATGGTTTATGAGTCATCAGGTTTGTTGAGAGAATAGAGAATTTTTGCATAACGTTTTTTTACCGTCCTTTAGCTTTTTCTCCCTAGCGCGCATGCTCATAGGAAACAGTGTACTATTGCGCATGCATATCTGTAATATTGCACTACTGCGTATGCGATTTAAAAGCATTTCTGATAAACAAACATGGCTGCAAACTGATGAAACGATGAGGAATTAGACGTAGTAGGAAACGGGGTAAACAGAAATTAAACGCTATAGACTTCATTTAAATAAATTAAAATATTTTTTTAATTAGTCTAGGATCTTGGACAAAGAAAAAATGTAAAATAAGCCTTTCTTTAAAGACATTATGTTGAATTTTGACGCAAATTCCTTTGAGAAATTATTTCAATTCTTCTAATTCGAAGGTCAGTCATGGTGAAGTTCATTCCCTTATACTTCGATGTTAAAAATACAGCAATTTCCTCAATATACAGCAATCAAATTTTTTATTCATTTTGAAATGCCAGTTGCTGCAATAAAATTTCCAATTATATTATTGTGAAGCTTACAAAATATTTTAAGCATCTCATAAAAGTGAAGTTTTTTTTTTTAACTTTATTATTTCCTTATTTCATCAATTTATTTATTTATGTTTTTGCTATCGTCGTTTTTTAATCGACTTTATTCTTTGATATTTAGTTCGTTTACAATATAATGTAATATAAATCTGCTTACAAAGCACATTTATAAAAAAAAAAAAGAGATAGAGAGAGATTGCTGATACCAAGATCCTTTACTTATTCTCTTGAAATCAAGAAAGCAGGTCCAGATAATACTCATATTTTGTATCTTCCTTCAGTCTTTAAAACACTTCGCATAGGAGATATTATTTCTGTTCTCACTATCCGTAATATCGTGTCCATATCCAGCCCTACGATCTCAATACAACTTTTTTAAATCTACCATCTTAGTACAAATTTTTCAACATTGCTTATCAATTACTATTTTAATATCCGTTCTTCAGGGCCATGAATGACCAAGTGGCTGGGGTTCGAGTCCCGGCAGTGCGATGGATATATGTTGTAGTGGTTCGGAAACCACTTTAAACCATAGGTTCCGGTCTAATATGAACATTGCGGTGGTATAGTTACTCCACAACCGTAGCTTATCTTCAAGCTACATGCTCCTCCTAGGTAATGCAAAGTGAGTAACGTCTGTACGTCTGTACGTAAGGCCTCTAAGACAAGTGTCTAAGTGTTTTCCAGCTGCATTAGAACAAAAAAAAGTATATATATTTTTCAGTACTGTCTTAATATCCATTGTTAGTATTTCTGTTTCACTTTTGGTATTTCTGTCTCTTCTCTCGTTGTAGTTTTCAAATGCCAAACCATCAACATCATCAAAGCACAAGAATAGGAATCGCCCACATAAAGAACAGCTTCTTTTTTCTACTTTGCTGTTTCACGCACTGTATATTTTCCCCTCATCTGAAGTTTGTCCAGGATAGTAGCCTACGGCTGCCACCATGCTATATTACCAGCATCACCAATGCCAAGAAAGAAATCGCCACCACAAAGATCAATTTTCTTTTTCTACTTCGCTGCTGTCTCATGCACTGCATTTGTCTCCTCATCTGATGTTTTTCCCTGATAGAGGCTTGCGGCTATCTTGTAGCCAAAGAGCTTCGTTAAATACAAATTTGTTGTTTGTTGTAGTTTTCAAATGCCAGACGTTTCATCTGAGGTGATTAGCCACTTGAACAACAATTACCGAGATTCGTTAACTGTTTCGACAAAATAAGAGAGGTGGTTGTAACCATCAGTACGAACAATTTTTAATGAGTGTCAGAGAGGCACAAAATTCGATGTCCAAATGTCTTGAATTTGCGAACATTAAAAAAAAACGAAAAATAGAGAATCAAAAAGGTAGAGTCAAAACATAAAAGATAGATGAAAAGTTAGAGAGTCAAAATCATAAGATCCACAATCCCACCTACTTAAGTTTTCCTTTTCATTCATAGCTCAAAAATTTTTTTTTCCTATTAGACAACATTTTTTTTAAACGTTCACAAACTCCGGAAAATTTTCCTTGAAAATAAAGGTAAGTTGCATTTTATTACAAATTTGCACAACAGGAAGTCATTTTACAGCATATATTATAGCCTTCCCAATTTGTTACCACTTCGTTCATAAAAACATAGTATTTGCAAAAAATAACGTCATGCAATAGGGTATGCAGTTGAATATGTTGAAAAACTAGTGATTAATTTTTATAATAATCTCTCCAACTCTAACAATCTTGTATTACAAAATCTTCAAAATTACATCTATGGTATATCTCTCCCCAAAAGACCGCGATCTGTTTTAAATATCAATAGTTAAAATCACTATTTCCTCTTTCTGAAGGACCAATGCTTTCTTCTATACTGCAATGGATGTCTGGTTTTCATTACGGCGGTGCTCAGTCTTTTATTAACTTTTCATTTTTCTTTTTTACTACAGTATGCTTTCATTTTGTAATTTTAATTCCTTTCCTTCTGTAATTTTTTGATCTCTCTTAATATTTTTAACTAGTTTATTTATTTGTAATTTTTATTCAATTAATTATCTACTTTTTCTATAAATTAAAAAAAAATTCACACTGGCAATGGACTTAGACCAATCAACAAGAACCCTATTTTTTCCAGGAAGGGAGGTTTATGGTTGCACTCCGAAAATCTACAGCGAATGAAGTTTTCAAATTCCAAGCGTTTCATTTGAGGTGATTAGCCATTTGAACAACAATTAACGAGATTTGCTGACTGTTTTGACAAAATAAGAGGGGTGGTTGTACCCATCAGTACGAACAATGTTTACTGAGTGTCAGAGTGGCACAAAATTCGATGTCCAAATTGAATTTGCGATAGTCGAAAGATAGATAATCAAAAAGATAAGAATCAAAACATAAAAGATAGATCAAAAGTTAGAGAGTCAAAATCATAAGATCCACAATCCCACCTACATAACTTTTCCTTTTCATCTCATAGTTCAAAAAATGAGCCACCTTTAATGATTTTTGTTAACATTTTTCCTATTAGACGTCCTATTTTTAAACGTTGACAAACTCCAGAAAGTTTTCCTTGAAAATAAAGGTAGGCTGTATTTTATTACAATTTTGCACAACATCTCATCTCACAGCAAGTTTTCTAGCCTTCCCAATTTGCTACCAATTTGTGTATAAAAACATAGCAACTGCGAAAAATAACGGGATGCAATAGAGTGTGCATTAGCAAATGCATGTATGAATTGAGGAATTTCGTTTTATCTCATTTTATTTATTCAGTTGATCCATAATAAAACGATGTATGGTTTCTGGGTTGTTCTTTGTATCACTTCAAAGGGAAAACCATAATTAGGGTAAATAAGGAAGGGTTTTAAAAATAATACGTTAAATAAAAAAAATCAGCAGATTTTATGTTTGCATAAATTACTTGTTGTTCATAAATAAAATAAAAAAGCAAAATAGCGTAATTTAAAATTAATTTTCGAATTGAATAATTTGCGATTTCATTTCGAAAACCCATCCAAATGTCTTTTTTCGATAACCATTTCTTAATAATGGCCCCACAAAATGTTTTTATGCAAACTAATACGCACAATACTACTGTGCCCAAAAAGTAAGACAAAAATTTTTTTTCATCGCTTTCAAAGTAATCTCCTCCGGACACAATGCACTTATGCCAACTTTTTTACCAATCCTCAATGCATGCTAAAAAGTCATCGGCAGGGATGACCTTCAAAGCGTGAGGCGATTCACGGTGAATCCCTTCAATTGACTCAAAACGGTGCCCCGGAGTGGTCTTTTGAGCTTAGGGAATAGCCAGAAGTCGCACGATGGGAATACGGTCGTTGTGGAACGATATGGGTTTCATTTTTGGCGAAAACGTCACGAAGAATCAATGCTGTGTGAGCTTGCGCATTCAGTGTTTTCGGTACCAATCGAGATTTGACGCGTTTGAGGCCCAAAATGGAATTGACTGATCCTTTTGAAATTAAAACATCATCAACATGGTCTCTAATTGTAAATCGACGGTTTGCAAGATCCACATCACCACCTACAACGCGTTCTCTGCCTTCTTTGAACTGTTTATACCACTTGTAAACATTTCTTTCCGATATAGGAATGCTCACCGAATGCCTTCTACAACATTCTATTCGTTTCCGTAAACAAAATTGAATGTTTTGCAAAATTGTAGTTCTTTCAGTTCAGTCAGACATTTCAAAAATCGCCGGAATCAGTTTTAGAGTCTCGCAAAGCCAAGCGTAACTCCAGCACTAATGAATATTTTGGCGGGAAATTCCATAAGCCTCGGGAATTTTAAATTGAAAAATAGTCTTACTTTTTGGACACAGTAGTAAAAGTTTCAGAAACTTTTAATTTAGGCCCCGAAATGTTTCTGTAGCTTTTTATTATGTAATTTCAATTTAATGAACACTTAAAATATTTATGCGTTATTATTAATACATTTATACCAAAAATGGTCATACATTTTTCTTGAGTATCAAAAAAATTAACGATTAAAATTTTTTTGAGGGAAAAAAATACGAAATTTAGTACCGAACAAGTGATTTTATTTATTTATTTCAACTCCAGATAAATGAAACTTTATTCATGAAAGTAAATTAAGCGTTTTGAAAAGGAAAAAAAAAGCCTATCAGAATCCTTTTCTTAGGTTTTCGAATCAAAATCTTTGTTTCTTATAGAGTCAATTTTTTTTAATTACCCACATTATCTCTAAAAAAAAAAAAAAAAAAGTTTTTTTAATAAATATGTCTATGGAACTTACCGTGCTGCCATCTATTAGCTACTTTATGAACTAAATCTCATCACTTAATTGTTATTTAAATTGTCTTTTCTTTCTGTAACAAAATGAAGTATCTTTTCAGCCAAAAATACTTGTTAATTTATAGCTTTATGTAATATTTTTCGCAGATTAAATTAAGTTATTTATTTCCTAAATTATTTTTTTGTTCTTTTTCTTTTTTTTCTAGAAATTAAAATAAGGAATAATCATTACAAATAATACAATTTCAGTGAGACTAATTTAATTCAGTAAATATGAATATCAAAAATAAATACAAGTAATAAACAATCTTCTCAAATTTTATTCATTTGTATTTATTTATTAAAAATAAATTGATTAAAAAAATCTTTTTCTCATACTTTAAAAAATCTGTTGCAATCAAACTATTAATTACGTACTACTAAACTAATTTTATCGCAATTCTAGCTGTAAATATACAGTGGAACCTCTTTAAGTCGAAACTCGATAAGTCGAAAACCTCCACAATTGGAAAAAATTTTTTGTTCCCTTCCCTTCCAGTCCTAAAACCTCCATTATTCGAAATTTCGACACTCTATAAGTCGAAATAATTAGTCAATCCCCACAAACTATTTTGGTATATATTTTCCCTCCGTAACTCGAGAAAAAAAAATTGGATCTCTATACCTCGAACGTTGGCAATGTTTGATTTTACAATCTTTTTTACAACCTTTTTTACAACCTTCACAACTCGATCATTTGAAACTAATTACCTCTATAATTCGAAGAAAAATAAGTTACCGACTTTAAGGATTTGACGACAATGCACGTCATTGTTTCTTAGTATGAGTATATAGTAAATAGAATAACCAATTCTATGAAATAGCAACTCGGAAGAAAAAGAATTTTCTGCTCTTTATAGCTTAGATAATGTTATAGATAGAGAACGATCGAATTGTCTAAAGCAAAAAAAAAAAAAAAAAAAAAAAAAAATAATAAGAAGAAGAAGAAGAAGAAGAGACTTTTTTAATACATAATATACTTAATTTTAAGGTTGCTTCGGAATTATTTTTATTTTTAATTGTAGTACATAATATAACTTTTAAATTGTAAATAAACATGTTTATTACCTCTGTAATTTGAATTTTTATTTATTTTACCTCTCTAACTCAAAATAAATTAGAAAGAATCTAAACCTCTACAAGTCGAATATTTCCTTACAAAATCCGCGTAAGTCGAAATCTTCCATAAGTCGAGAACTCTATAACTCGAATTATTTGGCGTCTCCCTTGAGGTTCGACTTACAGAGGTTCTATTGTAATAAATTTAAATAATTATAAGAAAATATTTAACTAATTTTTTTACAGTGAATTAAAAGAAAAATTAGAACAGCAATAATTGTCTCAATACATGTTTTTGAGCTCTTGTTGGTGTTACAGTTAATGGGATACGACTTTTATATAATGTAGCATGATTCCGTCATTCTGATTTATTTTGCTGTTTTGAGACACTGTAATCCGTACCATGGAGACGATCCAGGATTCCTAGGATGCCATAATTATAGTTGAATCTGTAAAAAAAAGAAAGTGATACTTTTAAAATAAGTGAAGCTTATATTGAAATTAATGAGGATTCCAGATTAAAGTAGAGATTTCAGGTATAAGAGTCAGAGTAAAAGGTCAGGTATGCTACTGTACTCAAAAAGTAAGACCGATTTTTTTTATCGAAAACTCTTTATTTATTCTACAAAATTTATTTCATCGCCTTTAAAATAATCCCCTCCTGACACAATGCACTTAAACCAACGCTTTTTCCATTCCTCAATGCATGCTAAAAAGTCATCGGCAGGGATGGCCTTCAATGCGCGCGGCGATTCACGTTGAATCTTTTCTATCGGACCCGAAGTGGTCTTTTGAGTTTAGGGACTAGCCAGAAGTCGCACGGTGTGATTACGGGGGTTGTGGAGCGATATGGGTTTCATTTTGGGTGCAAAGGTCACGAAGAATATATGCAGGGTCAGCTGGCGCATTCAGTGTTTTCGGTAGCAATCGAGATTTGATGCGTTTGAGGCGCAAAATGGAATTGATTTCGTGTGAAATTATCTTCGAACGATGACATACGATGATGTTTTGGCGTATTCCAAAACGGGGTCACTATTTTGATTAAAAGTACCTCTAGCGGCGATTTCGTAATAGGAAGATTTTTTGCTGTTGCCAAATAAAACTTGTAAAATTGTAATTTCAGAATTAATTTGTTTCGGATAAATAAATCAATAACAGAATTTGCATTATGTCATTATATTTTGTCCATTCAATATGAAACACCTTATATTTAATTAATAATTTTCACAATACACTCATTTGAGTCAAACATTAAAAAAAGAGTTAATGCTGCACAAAAAATTAAAAAAATAGTGAGGCTTAAAAAATTACATCAAAAAATTTTAACTAAAAATGGACAATCAAACTCATCACTAAAGCCTTACGAAGTCCAAAGCAGATATTAACTAAGTGGCTTTGAAGTATTAAAAATGATTTCATAATGTCACCCAACTTACATGGAATGGTGGAAATCATGATGCTTTGGTATTGAAAGGAACATCGGGAATTTGAAACCCAAGAGAGAAATCAAAGTCCTCGCTGAGGCCTTACAAAGTTCATACCGAATGATAACATGGTTTCCCAGTGTTATAAATGATTTCATTACCAACTTACTTGGAATCATGGAAATATTGAAGCTCTGGTATTGCAAGGAACATCGGGAAATTGAAACCCGAGTGGGTAATCAAAAACATCAATGAGGCCTTGCAAAGTTCAAACCGATTGATAACTAAATGGCTTCGAAATATTAAAGATGATTTCATAATGTTACCCAACTTACTTGAAATGATGGAAATCATGAAACTCTGGTATTGCAAGGAACATCTGGACATTGAAACGCGAATGGGCGATCAAAGTCATCGCTGAGGCCTTACAAAGTCTAAAACACATATTAACTAAATGGCTTCGAAATATTAAAGATGCTTTCATAATGTTACCCAACTTACTTGAAATGGTGGAAATCATGAAGCTCTGGTATTGCAAGAAACATCGGGAAATTGAAATCCGAGTGGGCGATCAAAGTAATCGCTGAGACCTTATATAGTCCAAAAAAAATGATAACTAAATGGCTTTGAAGTATTAAAAATAATTTCAATATTACCAACTTACTTGGAATGGTGGAAATTATGATTCTCTGATAGTGTAAGGAACATCGGGCAACTGAATCCCGAGTGGGTAATCAAAGTCATCGTTAAGGCCATGGAAACTCCACACCAGAGAGTAACTAAATGGCTTCCAAGTATTAAAAACGGTATAAACGCAGTTGAAAAATTGCTCATTAGATGTTCTACAGGATGGCAATAGAGTGCAGTGATTGCTATTGGAGCTGTCCATTCGTGGTGATTCTTGTGTATGTGCTTGTAGAAAAAGGATTGATGGAGAAGCCTGTTAAAAATAAATTAATATATTTCAATTTTAAACAGTCTTTATTAATCAAATAAGCATGGAATTATAGTATTAATGATGAATGCATACACACTTATAATTTTTGATTAAGAAACCTACAAATATCGTATTATTTGTTTCAAATTTTTAACTTTAATTGTTGATCAAGAGTGTCTGAAAATATAGTAATGCTGTATCCAAATTTTAAACCCTATTTTTTGATGAAATATCATGTAAATAATGTTTTAGTGTATATACATTTTAAAACAATTAACGTTGATGGCAAAGCCTGTAAGTAAACCATTAAAGCATTCAAAATTTGAACAATTGCCATTGGATATACTTGAAAAAGTAAAACTTTAATGTATCCATATTTTCAACCGTAACTGCTGGTGAAGAAATCTGTATAAAAAATAGCAATACATCAAAAATTTCAATCATAATTTTTAAGGTAGAATCTTAAAACATTTTATCTAAAGATGAGCGAAATATGCTTCCTCCTTGGGTGAGAATATATAGGCCAACTCATACTTGTTTTCGTTGGCTTCCGTAGCGGTGAGAAGGCTCGCTCTATTTCCTTACGAGTGAGAGTCTCGAGGCCAACCGACCCTTTTTCCTGGGGACAATAATACTGTTGCCATTGTATAAGATTTCGTTGGGTTTAGATTGTCGCTCTACAGTCATTTTGTACACCCTTCGTGTTAATTAGACCGGTATAAACAGTTTAAAGCGGATTCCAGACCACTAACAAATATCCACCCCACTGCCAGGATTTCGAATCTGCAGCATGTCTAGTGAGTAAGAAGTAACTCGGTTACAATATTCATTTAATTGATGTTTAGTAAATACTTGTTATCATCTGTCAACATGATGTTGTCCTGGTTATGGGTTCGTGGCGCAATCCAAAAAGTGCAACAAGCAAATTAAGTCTATTGCTATCTATTGTTATAAACAAGTTTTTCATAACAATTTTAAAAAATATTTCATAACGTCAAAAAGGCAGATTAAATAAAATAGGCAAAGTTTTCTGTTCGGTCTTTAAGAGTGCGGAAAAAAATCAAAATTTTTTATTATGTACTTAAACTAAATAGCAAATGTAATAAATTGATTTTACAATAAAATTGGTTTCTTTAGTTACAGCTATCCACGATAAAAATGCGCTTCATAAAATGGATAATGTTAAATAGATAAATGCAGATAATAAGTAAAACAAAAAAATATATACAAACCTATGAGAATAGTAAAATACAACCTCGGCCAGAAGTAGACCAATCCAAAAATCAGATATCATACTCCGTGCTGATGGAAGAGTTTTCCCCAAGTCGATACCTCTCCAAAGTATCAAGGGATATGCAGCATATAGAATGGGGATCTGTATTGCTTGATTGAACAGAACTTTCTTAGCAACCTTCAAGACATCTTTGTAGGACACCTGCAAGAACATAAATAGGTATTTAAATATTTTAATTTGCCGATTTCTATTTAATCGATTATCAATTTCTCTTTCTATCTAATCACACTGAGAAATGTATTTTTTAGAAATGAAACATTGTGGTACTTTTGAAGAATTCTGCAAATTAAAATATTCCTCAAGCATATTTATTCGAAACCACTTATTTTACAGCATGCAATAAAGTCTAATCACTTTATTAGTAATATTATCTGCGCAACGCAATAATATCTAATCACGCTATTAATAATAATTATACGCAACGCAATAATATCAAATCACACTATTAATAATAATATCCACGCAACATAACAATATTTAATCACGCTACTACTAATAATATCTAATCGCGCTTTGAAAAATAATATCTACGCAACGCAATAATAGAGAGTTTTTGCACACCGTACTTTAAAAATACGGTATTTTTTTCTCCCTAGCACACATGCTCATAGGAAACATTATTACAAATACGCATGCGCAATTTCCCATGAGTATGCGCGCTAGAGAGGAAAAAAATACCGTATTTTTAAAGTACGGTATGCAAAAACTCTCTAATATATGATCCCACTATCACTAATATCTGCGCTACGCAATAATATCTAATCACACTATTAATAATAATTATACGCAACGCAATAACATCTAATTAACTATTAATAATAATATCTACGCAACGCAATAATATCTAATCACATTATCAATAATAACATCTACGCATCGCAATAGTATCTAATCACACTATTAATAATAATATCTACGCAACGCAATAATATCTATTCACATGCATTTTTTAGAATATGAAACATTGTGATACTTATAAAGAATTCGACAAATTAAAATATTCCTCAAGTATATTTATTTGAAAATCACTTATTCAATTCCTTCTATTAGCTCACACTCTCCCAATATATATCTTGTTCACATTTTCAATCGTTCATAAAATACTTTCCATTCATCCACTCAAGTTCAAATACATTTTTTTTTGAACTTGTAGTGGATGACATTTGATGTTAATACAGTTTTTTCAAATATTAATTCAGTAATTAAATTTTAGGTGTTTTTTTTTAGATTTATGTTGCATATATCTACCAATAGATGGTGCCAGATAAACTTTAAAAAAAATGAATGAAAATTATTTATAAAGGACTTTCTGCAATAGAGTGAAAAAAAAGTAGGAATTGACTTAATTTTTTTTTATTTTTATATTACTTGTTTTTAAATTATCTTAGAAATAATTCTATGTACGCTATAGTTTTGAGACAAAGCAATTGTTAAAAATGATAATGAATATAAACGATAACTTTCAAGCATTTTTCAGTTAATAAAAATGGATTACCGACTGAGGGCCTTGGATCTTGTACTTCATAAGAAATGCCGGTCTGTCGGTCACATCGACGGCAGTGAAACACAATCCGAGTGCCCAGAAGTAAAGAGTAGTGACAAGGGGTGTACCTGAAGCAAAAATAGTCGTGAGAAAGCACTTTATAACCTCAGATTATTTAAATAATAATAAGCTCCAATTATAATTTCAAAAAAGGGGTCTGATGGCCGAGTGGCTAGCGCTCAGGCACTCGGTGCCACAGATTTCGGATTCGTGTTGTGGCGGTGCCATGGATGTTTGTAGTGGTTCGGAATCCTTTTTAAACCATAGGTTCCGGTCTAATAGGATCGTAGTACGCTGTGAGGATAGTATCAATCGCATATCTTCAGCTACATGTGCGTCCTAGGTCACTCCTGGTGTAGCCCACACAGCATGCCTTCTTCAAGGCTGGTTTGTATTGGGCTGCTCCCAGGTACATGGTCAATACGATATAGTCCTTGACGTAATTAAAATAATAATAATAATTTCAGCAGTTGATATTATACGGGTAAGTATGTTCTTTTTTTGCATTTTTATAATAGTTATTAGTTAATAGTTTTGCATTTTTATAATAGTTACTTACTTCTTCATTGGCACAACAGCCTCATAATTAGAAAAGGCCGTCTGCCTACTGGCAGATTTCGAGAAAGGAGATGTTTTATTTTTACTGAGTAGGATTGTCAACCCGACACTCTACAGTCATATTAGATACAATGACCTATTGTTTAAAATGGATTCTTCTGAACCTTTATAAGCTTCCGTAGACCAAAGGTTTGTTTGATCTGTCGCTCTACGGTCATTTTGTGCACACTTTATACTTATTAGAGAGGGACTTACAGTTTAACGTGTATTCCGAACTGCTAGCAAACATCCACGCTGTCGCCTGGATTCGAAATTGAAGCTTTTTGTGCCAAAGGTTAGAGCTATCAGGCCGCCCATTCATGGCACCACTTGGACTATTTAAATCATGTATCTATTTAAATACCTATTTGTGGAAAAAAGGGTAGGATATAGGTAAGTTATAGGTAGACCATAGTAAATAGTTAGTAGGGTCATAGAAGATTAATAAGATTAGTGGGAAGTTAAAGTAAGGCCAAAATATACTGATAAGTCTAAAGGATGTCCTAGTGAAAGGTAGTTATTCCCTAGGCTAAAAAGGCTTAGGTTGAGCCTAGTTGGTAGCAAACGTACAGTGATTATAGACTTATTATCATGTTCAACTCGTGACAAAAGGCAACATAAGTAGCTAACATGCAGGAGAGCTTTAGTTCGAATCTGTTGGTGGCACTGTCATAATCACTGATTGCACTCTATTTAAATACCAATTTATATAAAGAAACTAGAGGTAGGCCAATGTAAGTAGTTAAATTAGGGTGATAGCAGACTAATATGAATAGTGGGAAGTTAAAGTGTTGTTGTTTGTTGTTTCTTATCCCACTTGGCTGGCCAAGCCCACGAGCCCGCACGTACTCATGATTGAAGGGGAAGGAAGCAGCTTCTGTTGTGATGGAGCACCCGCAGGTAGAAGTCTGACTTTGGGTCCGTGACGCTCTTACAGTCATGGGAGACCGGGACCTACGGCTTAAAGTGGATTCCGAAACACTACAAACATCCATGGCACCGCCGGGATTCGAATCCGAAACCTGTGGCACTGAGCGCCAGAGCGCTAGACACTCGGCCATGCAGGTCCCAAACTTGTGGGTGCCAACGGCACGCGGTGTTCCCAGGTGGTCACCCACCCAAGTACTGACCGCGCCCAATGATGCTTGACTTCGGTGATCTAACGAGAACCGGTATATTCAGCATGGTATGGCCGTTGGCTGGAAGTTAAAGTAAAGCCATAATGTACTGATAAGTCTAAGCGGTATCTAAAGTGAGAGGTAGTTCTCCCTTGACTTCAAAGTTTATGATAAGCCTAATTGGTAATTAAATAGGGTCATTATAGACTAACTAACATGTCCGACTCGGGGCAATATGCGACACTAGCTTGCAGGATAGCTATGGTTCAAATAAATTATCGTCATTATTGTAGTCACGTCTTTCATTAACGAGAAGACACGATTGCGATTGTAACAATGAGTGTAAAACCGTTTCGCATCGACCTTTCCGGATTGCGCATTCGGGTTTTCTCTCATACTACAAACAAACTCTGGGCAGTTATCCTTAATTCCTTCCGGAGGACACTGTCCTCCCTATAACTAGTTTAACTTTAATTTTTAACTGTAAATTTTAATTTTTATCAATAGTAAATCATAGCTGCTCGCTTTTCGCGTCTCCCTAGTGTACATATTATACTAATTTTGTAAATAAAAATGTATTTTCCTAACTTTGGTTAGGGTTTTGAAACTGTTATAGAAGGACTGATGGCGCCATCTGTCGGCGAGCCAGTCATCTAAACTTTCATTTATGTCTTGTAAACTTGTTGTGTTTTGCAATTTGTATGTAGCACTGTATCCATTTATGCTTAATCTTAATTTTTTTGTTTTATTTTATTATATCTTAAATTTTGTTTTAACTTTAACCGTTTATTTTTGGGCATCGTCAACGGACCCCTAATTGTACCGATAGCTTTAGCTTTTTCGATCTCTTGCTTTAATTGTTCTCAAGCAGGGGATGTTTTTCTTAAATGTTTAATTCTTTTATCTATTTAATCATTACTATTCATTAATTTTAAGAAACTTCATTTTTATGCTAATGTTTTAATTAAATTAAAATGTGGAGGTATTGTGGTTCTTAAAACCACCTAGGAACTCCGTAACCGGTACGCCCGTTGCCCGTAGTTGGTGGGTAGATTGGGAACACATGAGATATCCCCGATGTCCCACCCTCACCGTTCAAACTGGTAGAGGAATCATTGAACATAGGGGTTACATACCACTATGTTCAATGATGAAGCGTGGAAAAGAGTGAGCACTTCATATAGAAGCATTGACTAACACGTTTCTATATTGTCAGCCTGATTACATAAAGTTTTTCAAGTTATTATTTTTTAAAAAAATTATTTATAATTAAAAAATGAACTTAGAACCATATATAACAAAATTTCTTACCATCATTAACCGATCCATTTTTTTTTTACAAATACAGAAACATTATAGTTTAACAGAAAAAAAAAAAAGCTGTAGGTTTTAATCGATAAAGGTACTTACCCCACACATATATAACAAATGGATCAGATCCAAAAATTCGTACTAACACGTTTCTATATTGTCAGCCTGATTACAGTTATTATTTTTTAAAAAAAATATTTATAATTAAAAAGAACTTTTTCCAGTTATTTTTTTTTTACAAAAAAAAATTATTTATAATTAAAAAATGAACTTAGAACCTTTCTTACCATCATTAACCGAACCATTTTTTTTACAAATACAGAAACATTATAGTTTAACAGAAAAAAAAGCTGTAGGTTTTAATCGATAAATATTTATTAAGGTACTTACCCCACACATATATAACAAATGGATCAGATCCAAAAAATTTGTACTAACACGTTTCTATATTGTCAGCCTGATTACATAAAGTTTTTCCAGTTATTATTTTAAAAAAAAATTATTTATAATTAAAAAATGAACTTAGAACCTTTCTTACCATCATTAACCGAACCATTTTTTTTACAAATACAGAAACATTATAGTTTAACAGAAAAAAAAGCTGTAGGTTTTAATCGATAAATATTTATTAAGGTACTTACCCCACACATATATAACAAATGGATCAGATCCAAAAAATTCGTACACTGCATCCCAAATATTCTGCAACAAACCTACTTGCGAGCCACAAATGAGGAGAGGGTGACTATTTTAAAAATAGTAAAAATAAAATTTCTTAGAAATAACCTTACATTTTAACAAATTATATTAAATTTAAAACTAACATAGAACTATTCTTCTGACATAGAAAACAGTCCCATAAAATATAAAGATAACACAATCAAAAATGGTGATTAATATTCTGAAGTATGGAAATGAATATCTTGAAATATCTAAACTAAAAGGCTAACAAAAACTATTGAAGCAGTTTAAAAGAAAAACGACAAAATATACTACCAAAAGAAATGTAATGTACGAAAACAGAAAGAAATAATAAATAGGCCCAGAAGTTAGCAATCCTGAAGTTTATTTATTCTGAAATATGCACTCCCATTTGCATAATATGAAGAAACGCTTCCTGCTTCAGGAAAAAAGAATAAATAACTATATACATACGAAGATAAGTTGAAAAGTTCTCGGCCTGACACAGAGATGGCCCTCCAATCAGCAAAAATTTATGTTTTCTGACTGGGTGCACGTGTCATTAGTTCCTATGACAAGTTTCAACTTGTTCTCTCAATTAGTTTGCTTACATGAATTTTTGCATTAAACGTCTTGCGTATTTTTCGTTAAAATGGATAAACTTGAATATCGTGCGGTTATAAAATTCTTCGTTTTGGATGGATTAACCCCTAAGGAAATTCATCCGAAGTTGAAGGAAGTTAACGTGGACTCTACTCCTTCCATGTCAAACGTTAAAATGTGGGCAGCTGAATTTAAACGTGGTCGCCCCACGTGAAGGATGGCCAAAAACCACAACCACCGAAAAAGTGCGTGATATCATGTTGGACGACAGGCGAGTGAAGGTGAGTGAGATAGCTGAGGCTGTGGGGATATTGGAAGAAAGGGTGCGAAACATATTGCACGAAGAATTTGGGATGCGAAAGCTCTGCGCAAGATGGGTGCCGCATTTGCTGAATGCCGATCAAAAGCAGCAAAGCAGCGATTTTCACAGCAATTTTTTGACCAATTCAATAGGGATCCGACAGATTTTTGTGAGGCGATTTGACCCCAAGGATGAAACATTTGTCTACCCTTACACGCCAGAAACGAAACAGCAGTCTAAGCAGTGAGTGGAATATGGTGGTTCAGCGCCAAAGAAAGCGAAATCGATCGCATCTGCCGGAAAGGTCATGGCCAGCGTGTTTTGGGATGCGAAAGGGATCCTGTTAATTGATTACCTTGCAAAAGGCAAAACAATTACAGATGAATATTACTCCAATATTCTCTACCAGCTGGATGCCAAAATTCGCGAGAAGAGGCCTGGATTGAAGAAAAAAAAAGTCCTCTTTCACCAGGACAACGCACCTGTGCACAAAGGTGCGTTGGCAATGGGAAAACTGCGGAATTTGGGGTGTGATTTCCTCAGCCATCTCTTGATTCGGCTCCCTCAAACTTTTATTTGTTCAAAAACTTGAAGAAATTTGTTTCTGGGAAGCGCTTCGCATCCAATGAAGAAGTTGAGAGGGCCGTAGATGAATATTTTCACAACCTCCCAGACTCTCACTTCCGGGAAGGAATACTGATGTTGGAGAAACGTTGTACCAAGTGTGTTGAATTCAAGGGAAATTATGTAAAAAAATAAAATGTTTTTTTAACTGAAAGTCAAGTATATACACTGAAGTGACAAAAGTCATGAGATAGCAATATGCAAATTTTCGAATGGCAGTAGCATCGCGTAGAACAGGTATAAATGCGCAGTGCTTTCGCAGAGCTTTCATTTCTGTTCAAATTATTCATGTGAAGAGGTTTTGACGTGATGATGACCGCACGACGGAATTAACAGACTTTGAACGCGGAATGTTAGTTGGAGCTAGACGCATGGGTCATGCCATTTCGGAAATCGTTAGGAATTCACCATTCCCAGATCCACTGTGTCAAGAGTGTGCCGAGAGTATGAAATTTCAGGCATAACATCCCACCATGGACAGCGCAGTGGTCGACCGCCTGCACTTAACGACCGAGACCGGCGACGTCTGCAAAGAGTCGTAAATTCTAACAGACAAGCAACACTGCGTCAAATAACCGCAGAAATCAATGTGGGACGTACAAGGGACTTGTCTGTTAGAACTGTGCGGAGAAATTTGGCTTTCTTGGGCTATTCCAGCAGAAGACCAACTCGAGTGCCTTTACTGACAGAACGACATCGCTTGCAGCGACTCTCGTGGGCACGTGAGCATATCGGTTGGTCCCTAGATGAATGGAAAACCGTGGCCTGGTCCGATGAGTCACGATTTCAGTTGGTAAGAGCTGATGGTAGGGTTCGAGTGTGGCGCAGACCCCACGAAGCCATGGACCCAAACTGTCAGCAAGGCACTGTTCAAGCTGGTGGTGGCTCCATAATGGTGTGGGCTGTTTTTTCATGACATGGACTTGGTCCTCTGGTGCGACTGGACCGAACATTGACTGGAAATGCTTATGTTCAGCTACTTGGAGATCACTTGCAGCCATTCATGGACTTCATGTACACAAACAACGATGGGATTTTTATGGATGACAATGCGCCATGTCACCGGGCCACAACTGTTCGCGATTGGTTTGAAGAACATTCTGGACAATTCCAACGAATGATCTGGCCACCTAGATCGTCCGACATGAATCCCATCGAGCATTTATGGGACATCATCGAGATGTCTGTTCGTGCCCAAAATCCTGCACCATCAACGCTTTCACAATTATGGACGTCTATCGAGACAGCATGGCTCAATATTCCTGCAGAAGACTTCCAACGACTTGTTGAGTCCATGCCACGTCGAGTTGCTGCACTTCGCCGGGCGAAAGGAGGGCCGACACGATATTAAGAGGTATCCCATGACTTTTGTCACTTCAGTGTATATATATACATATATATATATTGCTAACTTTTAGGCTAATTTATTTTTTCATTCTGTTTTTGTACGTTGCATTTCTTTTAAATAGTATATTTCGACGTTTTTTATCTGCTTCAATAGTGTTTGCTTTTTATGCCTTTTATATATATATATTTATATATTTTAAGATATTTATTTCCCCACATTGATCATTAACGTTAATCATCATATATGATTGTATCATCTTTATATTTCATGGGACTGGTTTTTAATGTCAGAAGTTCTTCACTCATTAAGAACCTGAACCTCATTAACATTAATAATCAATTCTGATTATATTATCTTTATAATTTATGGGAAGGATTTTTATATGAGAAGGATAATTCTATGTTAGTTTTAAATTTAATAAAATTTGTTAAAATGTCAGATTATTTCTAAGTAAATATATTTTCGAAATTTTTAATATATATATTATATGTATATTATATGTAATTGTTTCGCAATAATACTAATGCCCACTACCTCCATTACTTACCTATTGTTAGTACAGCAAACTCTGGTATATAAGTATACAAATTTTTACGAACAATTCCGAACGAACTATTTTTACTATCTACGAACGATATTTGCGTACGATTTCTAACAAGATTCATGGATCTTAACGTTAAAGATTTTCACTCTAAAATATTCTAAAAGAATTAAGCTTTCATCAAATGAAAAAAAAAAAATATATTTCAATGCATTTCATTATTATGAAAGCAAATCGACTTGAATTCGATTTAAAATAAATAAATAAATAAACTTTTATTTTGTTCTTAGTAAAATTTTAGTTTTGTTAAATCAAACAAAAGAAAAGGTCATTTACTATCAAAATAAACAATTTTTGTAAAGAAATTAGCAATTTCCACATCAGGATATTATATATTACATGTAATTGTTCCGCAGTAATATTAATGCCTCCCACCTTCATTACTTACCTATTGTTAGTACCGCATACTCTCGTATTTAAGTATACAAATTGTTGTGAAACCTTAACAAGAGTTTACGAACAATTCCGAACGAACTATTTTTATGATTTACGAACAATTTCTAACAAGATTCATGGATCTTAACAATAAAAATTTTCACTCTAAAATATTCTAAGAGAATTAAGCTTTTATCAAATGCAAAATAAAATAATAATAATAATAATAATAATATTAATTTAAAGCGTTTCCTTATTACGAAAACAATTCGACTTGAATTCAACTTAAAATAAATAAATAAACTTTTATTTTCTTTTTAGTAAATTTTAGTTTTGGTTACTCAAAAAAAAAAAAAAAAAAAAAAAAAAAAAAAAAAAAAAAAAAAATTTGTCATTCAATATAAAGCTGAACAATTATTTTTTTAACAAATTAGCAATTTCCACATCAGGATATATATATATATATATTATGTAATTCTTCCGCATTAATACTAATAGTACTCCTACCTCCATTACTTACCTGTTGTTAGTACCGCATACTCTCGTATTTAAGTATACAAATTATAACGAAATCTTAACAAGATTTTACAAACAATTCCGAACGAACTATTTTTACGATTTACGAACGTTCGTATGCCCCCCTAGGGGGGCGGGGCGAGCTTTTTCCTCGATTACGATTTACGAACAATTTCGAACAAGATTCATGGATATTAACTTAAAGATTTTCACTCTAAAATATTTTAAAGAATTAAGCTTTTATCAACTTCCAAAAATAAAAATAAATAAAGTATTTTTTATTGCATTTCATTTTTATGAAAACAATTCGTCCTGAAATCGATTTAAAATAAGATAAATAACCTTCTATTGTATTCTTATTAAATTTCAGTTTTCTTTAATCAAACAAAAAAAAAGTGTCCTTCACTGTAAAAATAAACAATTTTTTTTAACAAATTAGAAATTTCCATATCAAGATATATACATATACATATGTAATTGTTCCGCAATAGTACTAATGTCTCCTACCTCCATTACTTACCTATTGTTAGTACAGCTTATTCTCGTATATTTTTACGAAATTCTAACAATATTTTTACGAACAATTCCGAACGAACTCTTTTTACGATTTACCAACGATATTTACGAACAATTTCTAACAAGATTCGAGGATCTTTCACTCTAAAATAATTTAAAGAATTAAACTTTTGCCAAATTAAAAAAAAATACTCCAATGCACTTCATTATTACGAAAACAATTAGACTTGAATTCGATTGAACAAACTCTTAACAAGAACGAACTCTTTTTATGATTTACGAACGATTTCTAACAAGAATCATGGATTTTAACATTAAAAATTTTTGTTCTAAAATATTCTAAAGGAATTAAACTTTTATCAATTTTTTAAAAAAATAGAGAAAAATAAAGAATTTTTTTATAGCATTTCATTGTTATGAAAACAATTCACCTTGAATTCGATTTAAAATAAATAAATAAACTTTTATTTTCTTCTAAGTATAATTTTAATCAATTTTTTTGTATTTGTTTAATCAAACAAAGGAAAAGTCATTTACTATAAAGTTAAACAATTTTTTTTAATAAATTAGTAAATTCCACATCAGAATATATATATATATATATAATTGTTCCGCAGTAATATTAATGTATCCTACCTCCATTACTTACCTATTGTTAGTACAACTCCTATATAAGTCCATCTTTTATGTAAGTATACGAGTTTTTACGAAAAATTATTATTTCTTAATTTTTTTAAAACAAATTTATACTAGTTAAGTAATCTTATTTAGAAGGAAAAAAAAGGGACGTTACCTGGTAGACATAATCAAATCAGTAGCGAAATTTTATTTTACTGCTCCGTAAATAAAATTAACCTACCTTGAGGAATTAATACATATGTTGGGTTGAAAGAATGGTTACTGAAATATAAGGAAAAAAAATAGACCGATAATGTAACTAATCTTTTAGCTATCAGCAAGCTTTCAGGAAAAAAAACATTTCAAGTACTTTAATAGAACAATGGTTTATTCTGTTCAAATTCATAATTTTTTTTGAATAAATTTACCAAAATAAACCCTCATTATATAATTGAGTAGAGGTGAATAGATAAAAATTGTTCGAAAAAACTTATTTTCGAATTCATTTTAAGCTTTATGTTTTATTTGCAATTTTTTTTCCTTTCTAAGTATTTGAATAGTTTATAATAAAATAAATTTTAATGAATTTTTAATCTTCAATTTAAGAATGCAGTTGCATTTATTTTAACTAATAAGTTAAATATATCAATAAAAAAAAGGCATGTGTAATGTTTTCCCATACAATACCGTGTCCAAAAAGTGAGACCAATTTTCAATTTAAAATTCACGGGATTTATGGAATTTCAATTTTTTTTCTTTTTTAGGTTGCAAGCACTGTCCTTGACTAGAACCCGGAATGAAAATGAATCTGAAAAAGAAATTTTTTTTCCAGCGATCTACACGCTTCGCCACTGATGGTATTTATTCCTAAATTTATATCCTGCTAAATATCTTATGTAAGAGAAATTTTTTTTCTCCCGTATAAAACTAAAATTAATTAATTAAATTTAATGAATGATTTAATATTTGAAAAAACTGTATTAACATCCTGTGTCATCCACTACAAGTTTAAAAAAATGTATTTGAACTTGAGTGGAGGAATAAAAAGCATTTTATTAACGATTGAAAATTTGAACAAGATATACAAATATATATAGGGAGAGTGTGAGCTAATAGTAGGAAGTGAATGAAAAACAAGTAATAAAAAAAAAATTTTTTTTAAGTCAATTCCTACGTTTTTTTCACTCTATTGCAGAAAGTCCTTTATAAATAGTTATCATTCATTATTTTAAGTTTATCTGGCGCCATCTATTGGTAGATATATGCAACTTAAATCTAAAAAAAAAATTAATTAATTAAATGTAATTACTGAATTAGTATTTGAAAAAACTGTATTAACATCCAGTGTCATCCACTACAAATTTAAAAAAAAATGCATTTGAACTTGAGTGGATGAATAAAAAGTATTTTATGAACGATTGAAAATTTGAACAAGATATATAAATTATTACCTTCGGAAATTGCCAAAACATATCTATAACTCCTTTTTACCTGCTACTCATACATAAATACCCTCTGTATTTTAATACAGTGTTCCTCTGTTTCATTGTTATATAACAAGTTAATTTTTTAGGTGGTTTTCCCTTACTTTACTGTTTTTTTTTTTTTTTTTTCCTCCTATAATTAATTTTTGAAAGAAAAAAACTTCTACACCTGTTTTAAAAATAATGCAATCATCTAAGCAAAACAAAAACCATCTGTATGTCTCGCCGAAATCAGTTCTTTTTTCCCCCTTGAAAGTAATTTCTTTTTCGTTAAAATTTTTCCTTCTTATTATTCCAATTTTTCCTTCTTTTTTCAAGTATAAGCAAATGGGGTACAAAACAACATGTAACCATATGCCTGAATACTACTGTGCCCAAAAAGTAAGACCAATTTAAATTTTTTTTCAAAAACTCTTTATTTATTCTTCCAAATTTATTTCATCGCCTTCAAAGTAATCACCTCCGGACACAATGCACTTATGCCAATTTTTTTTCCAATCCTCAATACATGCTAAAAAGTCATCAGCCTTCAAAGCACGCGGGGATTCACGTTGAATCTCTTCAATCGACGCAAAACGGTGTCCCCGGAGTGGTATTTTGAGTTTAGGCAATAGCCAGAAGTCGCACGGTGTGAATATGGTGGCTATGGAATGATATGGGTTACATTTTTGGTGAAAAAGCCACGAAGAATCAATGCAGTGTTAGCTGGCGCTTTCACTGCCTGCTGTTTTCGGTACCAATCGAGATTTGACGCGTTTGAGGCCCAAAATGGAATGGACCGATACTTTTGAAATTCCAACATTTCAGCAAGGTCTCTAATTGTAGATCGACTGTTTGAAAGCACCAAATCTTTAATTTTTTGGATGTGAGTTTCGTCAGTTGAGATTGAGGGTCGACCAGAGGGCTCTTCGTCTTCAACGCCATCTCTGTCTTCTTTGAACTATTTATATCACCACTAAACATTTCTTTCCGATATAGGAATGCTCACCGAATTCCTTCTGCAACATTCTATACGTTTCCGCAAAGAAAATTGAATGCAAGTCAGACGTTTCAAAAATCTCCGGAATCAGTTTTAGCGTCTCACAAAGTCAAGCGTAACTCAAACACTAATGAATATTTTGACGCCAAATTTCACACAGATGTACAGTGCCAGCAACCTAAAAAAACAAGTCAACAGAATCAAGGACAGTGCCAGCAACCTAAATAAGAAATAACAATTGAAATTCCATAAGCCCCAGGAATTTTAAATTGAAAATTGGTCTTACTTTTTGGACCCAGTTGTAGTTTTCCAAGAAACCTTTTCCGCAAGAACTCTTATAAGATTGAAAAATTATCAAACTTATTAATACAAAAAGTGTACATAATATACAACAAGAACAATACTATTTTAATTTTTATTGCAAATATTCATATCATAAATTTTATACTTGTCGTAAGTCTTATAGGGTATCTCAAATAAGTAACAGGGTATATTAAAGGAATATTCAGATATTAAATGTGTATTAACATATGTTCAATGAAAGGTATATCAAGATATGCATTTAATGAAAATTTATTCAGTTGAAATTAATCAACTTTCACAATATAGGCGTCTGTATATAGAATTCATGACTCCTGACACAGTGTAAAAGGTTATATAAAACCAGAATATGAAATTGAAAGTTTATCAAGATATGTTAAAGGTATATCAAGATATAGATTTAAGAAATGAATTTCACCCTTCAACCGATAAAAGATTTGAAAAAACGTGTTGAGATGCGGATGTAAAAAATACCGTCAGTGAGAAATTGGTTTTTGAGAAATGAGTTACAGAAACTTTACGAAAGATTGCGGAATTGGTACTGACATAAAATAAACAAAATGTAATCAAATAAAAAGAAATTATGTTCAGTAGATAAAATTTTTGGAAAAGTATGTTCAGATGCCGAAATAAAAAATGCAGTCAGTGTGAAATTGGTTATTTGATAAATGAGTTACTGAAACGTTACGAGAACGGACTGAATATATTGCTGAGTTGGTACTGATAAAAAATAAAGAGAAACCAATGAAATAACAAAAAAGAATTTTCCTTAGCAGATAAAATTTTTGAAACAGCACGTTGATGTCCCGAAATAAAAAAATGCAGTCAGTGAGAAATTGGTTATTTGATAAATGAGTTACTGAAACGTTACGAGAACTTGCTGCATTGAAACTAATATATAAAAAAAATACAATGAAATAAGAAAAAAAAATTTTTTTTTCCAATCAGCAAATAAAATTTTTGAAACAGCACGTTGATGTCCCGAAATAAAAAAATGCAGTCAGTGAGAAATTGGTTATTTGATAAATGAGTTACTGAAACGTTACGAGAACTTGCTGCATTGAAACTAACTACAAATATAAAAAAAATACAATGAAATAAGAAAAAAAATTTTTTTTTCCAATCAGCAAATAAAATTTTTGAAAACAGCACGTTGATGATGAAATAAAAAAAAAAAATTGGTTATTTGATAAATGAGTCGAGAACTTGCTGAGAAATTGGTTATAAAAAATTGATAAGAAAAAAATTTTTTTCCAATCAGTTAAAATTTTTGAAAAGCACGTTGATGTCCCGAAATAAAAAAATGCAGTCAGTGAGAAATTGGTTATTTGATAAATGAGTTACTGAAACGTTACGAGAACTTGCTGCATTGAAACTAATATAAAAAAAATACAATGAAATAAGAAAAAAATTTTTTTCCAATCAGCAAATAAAATTTTTGAAACAGCACGTTGATGTCCCGAAATAAAAAATGCAGTCAGTGAGAAATTGGTTATTTGATAAATGAGTTACTGAAACGTTACGAGAACTTGCTGCATTGAAACTAATATATAAAAAAATACAATGAAATAAAAATTTTTTTTTTCCAATCAGCAAATAAAATTTTTGAAACAGCACGTTGATGTCCCGAAATAAAAAAATGCAGTCAGTGAGAAATTGGTTATTTGATAAATGAGTTACTGAAACGTTACGAGAACTTGCTGCATTGAAACTAATATATAAAAAATACAATGAAATAAGAAAAAATTTTTTTTTCCAATCAGCAAATGAAAAGTCAGTGAGAAATTTTTTGAAACAGCACTAATATAAAAAAATACAATGAAATTGCAAATAAAATTTTTGTCCCGAAATGAAACAGCAAAAAAATGCAGTCAGTGAGAAATTGGTTATTTGATAAATGAGTTACTGAAACGTTACGAGAACTTGCTGCATTGAAACTAATATATAAAAATAAAAAATACAATGCAAATAAAATAAGAAATAAAAATGCAGTCAGTGAAAAAATTTTTTTTCCAATCAGCAAATAAAATTTTTGAAACAGCACGTTGATGTCCCGAAATAAAAAATGCAGTCAGTGAGAAATTGGTTATTTGATAAATGAGTTACTGAAACGTTACGAGAACTTGCTGCATTGAAACTAATATATAAAAAAATACAATGAAATAAGAAAAAAATTTTTTTTCCAATCAGCAAATAAAATTTTTGAAACAGCACGTTGATGTCCCGAAAAAAAAAATGCAGTCAGTGAGAAATTGGTTATTTGATAAATGAGTTACTGAAACGTTACGAGAACTTGCTGCATTGAAACTAATATATAAAAAATACAATGAAATAAGAAAAAAATTTTTTTTTTTTTTCAATCAGCAAATAAAATTTTTGAAACAGCACGTTGATGTCCCAAATAAAATTTTGAAACAGCACGTTGAGAAAAAAAAATGCAGTCAGTGAGAAATTGGTTATTTGATAAATGAGTTACTGAAACGTTACGAGAACTTGCTGCATTGAAACTGAAAATATAAAAAAAATACAATGAAATAAAAAAAGAAAAAAAATTTTTTTTCCAATCAGCAAATAAAATTTTTGAAACAGCACGTTGATGTCCCGAAATAAAAAAATGCAGTCAGTGAGAAATTGGTTATTTGATAAATGAGTTACTGAAACGTTACGAGAACTTGCTGCATTGAAACTAATATATAAAAAAAATACAATGAAATAAAAAAAAAATTTTTTTCCAATCAGCAAATAAAATTTTGAAACAGCACGTTGATTGAGATTTGAAATGATGTCCCGAAAAAAAAATGCAGTCAGTGAGAAATTGGTTTTTGATAAATGAATTACTGAAACTCTCAAAACGCTTGCTGAATTAACACTAATATATAAAAAAAATACAATGAAATAACAAAAAAAAATATTTTTTCACCTCAGTAGATAAAATTTTTGAAAAATCATATTGAGATGCAGAAAAAAAAAATGCAGTCAGTGAGAAATTGGTTTTTGATAAATGAATTACTGAAACTCTCAAAACGCTTGCTGAAATTATTTTTTCACCTCAGTAGATAAAATTTTGAAAAATCATATTGAGATGCAGAAAAAAAAAATGCATATATAATTACTGAAAAAAATACAATGAAATAATGAAATAAAAAAAAAATATTTTTTCACCTCAGTAGATAAAATTTTTGAAAAATCATATTGAGATGCAGAAAAAAAAAATGCAGTCAGTGAGAAATTAGTTTTTGATAAATGAGTGACTGAAATTTTACGAAAACTTGCTGAATTTACGCTAATATATAAAAAAACTACAATGAAATAACAAAAAAAAATTTTTTTTTCACCTTAGCAGGTAAAATTTCTGTCAAAGCATGTTTAGATACCGAAATAAAAAAAGTAGTCAGTGTGAAATCGTTTTTTGATAAATGAGTTACTGAACTAAAGCTGTCTAAATTAGTACAAAAGAAATAAACAAAACGCGAGAAGTAATAACAAAAATTTATTTTCCCCATAGCAGATAAAATTTTTTGAAAAAGCATATTGAAAAGCCGAAATAAAAAATGCACTCAGTTTTTGATTGATTTTGGTTTGGATATTGGTTTTGATAAATGAGTTGGTTTGGATAAAAATTTGTTTTGATATATGCGTTACTTAAACTTTGCGAAAGCTTGCTGAATTGGTACTGATGTAAAATAAATAAACGAAATGAAACAACAACAAAAAAATTTTTTTTCTCTTTTAAAAACTTGTCCCTGAAGAGTTAAAAAAATTTTTTTGTCACATTTAATTCTATTTGGAAGCTAAACATAATTACATCCGTGATCCATATTAACAGTGGCATGAATACATATTTTTCCTCATTATATTTTTTATACATTTAATTTAAGTAAACGAATATAGAGCCAGTCTGTTATTTAAATATTATCTCTCATTCTCATCACTGCTTTATCTCACTAACCAGCTTTCATCAGCTGGAAAATCCTCAAAAAAAATAAAGTTATTAAAAATATTTTTAATGCCGGCAAGCGCTCATTAAAAACACTTTTAATACCCCGTTTTTTGGGTGCCCAGATATCCGTTAAATGGTCCACTGATGTACGATTAGATAAACAATCTCGGCGGATTAAAGCTGTCACGTCGCATCCGGATGTCGCGATGATGAAGATCGCATTTCACAGTCGCAGCCACCCTGTAATTGGGACTCATCGTGATCTCTGTGATAGGAGGGGATTTCCCAAGGTGACGTCAAACTCTACGTCTGTGTGTCCGGGTTATGAATGAAAACATTAACATTAAAATCCATGAATGAAAAAAGCAGTGAAATAAGAGGTTATTTTTCGCTTCATCTTACTTACCATCTGGTGAGAATTCACAACTGTGTAGAAATGTATCTGTTTGTTTAAGTGAAATGGATTCATTACAAATTCTACTTGGCTATTTTTTTTTCGAGTGCAGGGAATGATAATTTGTCTTAGCTTATTATCCATGAATCCGCAAAAGTTATTGATCTTTTTACAACAGAAACGTTATGTTTTGGAGGTCAACTTCATGCACTATCATTTATGTGGATCAATTCATAACATAACTTCTGTGAGTCAATAGAGAGTTTTTGCATACCGTATTTTGGACGTCCGTTAGCTTTTTCTCCCTAGCGCGCATGCTCATAGGAAATTGCGCATGCGTATCTGTAATAATAGAGAGTTTTTGCATACCGTATTTTGGACGTCCGTTAGCTTTTTCTCCCTAGTGCGCATGCTCATAGGAAACATTATTACAGATACGCATTCGCAATTTCATATGAGCATGCGCGCTAGGGAGAAAAAGCTAACGGACGTCCAAAATACGGTATGCAAAAACTCTCTAATGTTTCATATGAGCATGCGCGCTAGGGAGAAAAAAATAACGGAAGTCCAAAATACGGTATGCAAAAACTCTCTGTTATCTTTCCACATTAATCAATCTTTTCTTCTTTTCAATCAATATCTCTCTCTTAATCAATACAATCCTAACACCAGATGTTGTTAGGATTGTATTGTTTAAAGGAGTATTTTCAAATATGACTGCTCCACAATTGCGTGTCGTATTAAAAAAAAATCCAACAAAGATTCAAGTAGTACTTCGTGTAAGAAACTTTATTCGCTGATTTAATTAAATCTGTACAATTTAATAATCTAATTACAAAAAAAAAAATTTTAAATTCAAAATGGATTCAAATATTCAAATATGGTGTTCCATTGTGTCCTATTAAAGAAAATTCGAGAAAAGATTCAACCAAGTATTTCATGCACTTCATCAACTAATTTTGTCAACTAATCTGGCAAAATATTCAACTAAGTATTTTGATTGTCCATGCCCTTTACCTACTAATTTTGTCAAATCTGGTGAATTTGTTAATCTCTTAATAATAAAAATACCATTTATCTAGGTCAACATCATTCCTTCGATAGCGTTAGGGTTGTATTGGTTTAAACAGTATTTTCATATATGACCTACACAATTTGCATTAAAGAAAATCCAGCAAAAGATTCAACCAGATATTTCGATTGTTTATGAACTTCATCTACTACTTCTGTCAAATCTGGTGAATCTGTTGATCTTGTAACAGCAAACATACCATTTTGCTTGATCAGCATCTTTTCTGCGATAATGTTAGGATAACATTGGTTTAGGCAGTATTTTCAGATATGACTCTTCCACAATTGGGTGTCGTATTACAGAAAATCCGTCAAAAGATTTAACTAAATATTTTGACAGTTTTTGCCCTTTATCTACTAATTTTGTCATATCCGGTGAATCTGTTGATCTCTTAACAACAAAAATAACATTTTTCTGGGTCAGCATCATTCCTCTGATGGTGTTAGGATAGGGTAGTATTGATTTATGGAGTACTTTCAGATATAACTGCTCCACGATTTTTCTGGGAGCCGTATTAAAGAAAACCTCCACAAAGATTTAAGTTGTTCTTCGTGAGGGAAATTTTATTCGTTAATTTAGTTAAATCTTCAAAAAGTAATCATTTAATTACAAAAAATTTTTTTTGTTAATTTTTTCAGACAACATAATTACTACTATTACAGTAATATTGGTTTCAGGAATATTTTCAAATGCAACTACTCCACAATTGCGTTCAAGAAATTCTTAAAAATTCCAACTATATATTTCGACTACGAATTTTTCAAGAACACTATAATCAATTAGTTTATCGTTATAATAAGTCTACACATTTTTAAAACGCTGAATTTAATATATGCCAACTAAAATAACTAACTTTATATGGCCATAAGCCATATAAATTAATTTCTTATTCTTGATGAGAAGTAATTTTTTATACATTGAGAATCTTGTATTCCACATTAAGGATTCCATAATAAGACGCGTCCAAACATAAAGAATTTTTGGGCTATCATTGATCTGTCCACGGGAGTTGCAGTTTGAACTAGAAAAATAAGCCCGTTGTCTACACTTACGCGTATGTCACCAAACGTCTTTCTGAAGGACGTAAATCACTTGATGTTCGACCGAAAACTCGACACCAGGCCGAGTGGAAATTCAGTTTCCCCGAAAGCTAGCAACCGAATCAGCGCCATCATTTAGAATTCCACCCAAACATGGAAAAATTTACTGGATGTGGGGAGGTTTACACTTTTATGTGTCGATATCGACACTGTTTAATATAAATGGACGAGAAATTGGACGAGAAATTTTCGCGAAGATGTCATGGTGGTAATTATCACGAATTAATGCGTCATTTTTTGAAAAAATGACAAAAAAAAAAAAAAAAAAAAAAAAAAAAAAAAAATTATGCCAAATGTTTGCATATGGTGTCACAATCGTTCATCAAGTCCACATGTCTAAAAGAGTTGTCTGAATGTATCTCTAAACTCTTGTGGTATTAGATGTATTGATATCTTATTAGAGAACTTGAATGTATCTCTAATCTCTTGTGACATTAGATGTATTGATATCATATTAGAGATCTTGAATGTATCTCTAATATCTCTTGATCAAGATATGTATTCTTTGGTAAAGCTGTCATTTTCCTTTGGGTTCACTAATTTATATCAGATTTTACGAATTTCCTGGGCGACATCTTTTCACAACTTGTCATTGTATATTTTTCTACATTTTCGCATTCTTTTTTGTATTAGATTTTTATTTGCCATTCCAATTTTATCGTTCATCATTTTAATATTTGTTTATTAAATTGGTCATTTATTTCTTATGAAAACGAATCATTGGAATAATTGTTTTTTTATAATACAGAGATGTAAAACTGCAGTCTGTTTTATTATATACCAATCTTACTTTAAAAAGTAGTTACATGGTATATGCGTATGCGTATGCGTATGCTATTTATGTATGCGTGTGTGTGTGATCGAAATACGTCGCTAAATGTGTTTTGACTTGGATCCAGACGTCTAGAAAACAGATATAACATTAATTATAATATCTTCAAAGTATGTATTCCTTGGTAAATCTATTTTCAAGATGTTATCATTTATTTTCCTACGGGTTCTCTAATTTATATCGGATTGTACGGATTTCCTGGTCGACATTTTTTCATAACTTGGCATTGTATATTTTGTGTAAAATTGTGTATTTTTTTTTTTTTTTTTTTTGTCTTAATTTTTATTTGCCATTGCAGTTTTACATTTCAACATTTTAATATTTTTGTTTTTCAAATGATTTTCAGGATGATGTAAAAGATTTAAATTTTTTCTTTCTGTTTCCCCCTTCCCCTTCTTTTTCTTTTTTTAGAGATTTGAATGTGAGACACGCCGGAATTTTGGTTTCGCGAATGCTATAATGGTTTTGTTACACAGTTTACATTTAAAGAATATCGATGGTAGGTTTTTCGCTTGCAAAATGCTCTTTTCCAATTCACTCCTTGTTAGTGTTTAAGTATATATATAATGTGTGTATATATATGTGTGTGTGTGTGTGAGAGAGAGAGAGAGAGTGTGTGTGGTTTATGTGAGTGTGTTATGTGAGTGTGAAGTGTATGTGTGTATGAGTGTGGTGTGTGAATGCGTGTGTGTGTTTTATTACATTAATGTAATACGTTTCAGCACTTGGTTTTGTTTTAGAAAATTTAATAAATGATAATAAATTTACATTAAAAAAATGATAATGATAATGAATTTATATTAAAGAATGACAATGATAATGGATTTATATTAAAGAATGTTAATGATAATGAATTTATATTAAAAAATGATAACGATAATGGATTTATATTAAAGAATGATATAATGAATTTATATTAAAGAATGATAATGAATTTATATGTTTATTGAAAACTATATGTTATTTCAAACAGTCGGGCATTTTTTTTACTCCAACTTTAAAAGACTTTTGATTGTTGGAATTAACCGAAACCAAATCAGACCACTCCATTTGACACGGGGGAATTTCAGAAAAAGCATTCCTTCAGCAAGAAGTTGTCAAGTAAGCGAGGATTAAAACACCCTTTTGACAGTTGACGGACAAATAACAACTAATACGTCTTTCCCCCTTCTTGTGCGGGGGGCTAATCTGTTAGGAAGTGGAAGCAGGGAATTTTAAGACCACAAAATGGATGGGTTGAGCTGTCTGACGGAGACAGTTTTATGGCATGATTGATAATCTGTTATCATAATCGTAGGTTAGCTTATAATAATTATTATGCTAGTACTTCTTGGTTGATAAAATCATTGTCATGGAGTATTTTAGACATTGTAGTTGGTGGTATATTCGAGATATAAATGCATTGCTTTTTGGGTGAGAAAGAAATGTAAAATTAGAAAAATGTCATGGTTATTACACTTTTTATTGTAGCTGGTGAAAAATGATGATTGTTTTTATTTAAAAATAACTTCATAGTTCTGTAATTCTTAGATCACTGAAAAAAATCCAGCGTCAGAGAGGATACATCTCAAAGTACCAAATCAAACAATATTTTAGTATAAAATACAATTTAGGGAGTGTTAAAAACATTGTGCATTATACAATTTCAAATAATTAATTTCTATACCAATAGTTTTAAAACTGTAGAACGTTGGATATATTTTCTACATATAAAATACATGCATTCGTAACATACATAAAAACCATACCAAATGCGCCGTAATTCTTACATATAAAAAAATTCATCTTTGGCACTAGGTGCCATAAATTTCAAGTTCGAGTCCCGGCGGTGCCGTGGAGGTGTGTAGTGGTTTGGAATTCACTTTAAACCGTAAGTGCCGGTCTAATACGACTGTTGGCAGTAGGGCTGACAGCCTTGCCTTGACAGTGAAAAGAAAACATCTCTTGTCTCGAAATCTGCCAGTAGGCAGACGACCTTGGCCCACCAAGGACTGTTGCACCAATAAAGAAGAAAAAAAAAATGACTACTTTTAGTAAATGAAATATAACATCAAAAAAGTTTTTAAAGTACTCATACATTAATTATTATAAATTCGAAACTAATTAGTCTCTGATTGGTAAATCATATGAATATAAATGTAAACATTTAATATCTCATGGCAACATATGTATACAACCAACCTTCCTTTTTTTTGCTGTTATCATCATCATCACTAGGTGCAACAACCCCATGGTGGACCAACTAGTAGCCAACTACTAGCAGATTTCGAGGCATTCGATGTTTTCTTTTTACGGGAAATTCTGAAGTGGATTCTGAACAACTACAAACATTCATGGCCCCTATTAAATGGAAAGTCTTGAAAAAGATTTCTTGCTACATCTGATGAAAATTCAGTACCTAAAAAACAGGCTACACGTTTCAATGTTTGTTTGTTTTGTAATTTGTTCAAAATCGGTGGTCCTCGTGGACCACTTAATGTGCTATAAAAAGGCCATCGACAGCTGCGGAAAGGTATGCATTACCTTTCAGGACGATTTATGGGATAATTACCCCTTATCATGGGGAAATTACATAGAATATAGTACTAGGTAGAGAGAATACCCGGTAACCTCATAATCCATACCAGATGTCATACACACGCTATCACAATTGTCATCAATTATCCTCCGTTGTAAAAGCAACGACTCTTACGGTTGCCACCCGCGAACTTACACTTGAGACATCTATTCGCGATACGAGCAAGGTTCCATTGGGTATTCTATTTCACAAATGGCTGACAACAATAAAATGATTCTTCATTAAAAACAAATATAATTACCTAATTTTGTCCTGAATTATAGCAGTTTTGGATTTATTGTAGCCCTCCAAACTGTGGGCCATGGGGAACTTTATTCTCAACATTTGAAGAAGATCTTGTAATTTTGGCTGTTGATACTTATTGTCCATACTCTTTGAGCATAAATTACTTTGGACTTACGTTTGTTACTTTACTCATACGTTACAGGGAAGTATTCCAGTATTTGAATAAAAAATTTTAAAATCGAAGAAACACCTAACACCATTGTTTACAAAATTCTTGTATTCTTTAGGCAATTAGAGTCATATTGATGCTTTCTCAGCATTTGTGGAAGTTCTTGTAATTTTTGCTGCTGATACTTGTTCTCCATAGATTACCTTTGAACATAAATTACTTTGAACAATATACGTTACGGAGAAGTATTCTAATATTTTAATTAAAAACTTTAAAACGGAAGAAACTACCTTGTTTATAAAATCCCTGTATTCTTTAAACAGTTAGAGAGAGAGATTAAAGCTTTATCAGCGTCTGTGAAAGTACTTGTAATTTTTACTGATGATACTTGTTCTCCATAGATCCCTTTGAACAGTATAAGTTTCAGAAAGTATTCTAATATTTTAGTTAAAAATTTTAATTTGGTAGAAAATGCCTTGTTTAAAATTTCTGCATTATTTAGCCAGTTAGACAAATATTGAGGCTTAAGAAAATTTGCTGAAATTTTTAATAAAATAAAATTGTATTTCTACTGCTATATGTATGTGTTTATATATATTATAATTTAACCATCGATTGCGTGGAAAATTGGCAAAGTACCAAATCAGAACCATACAGAGTGATGTAATAGGGGGTGAAATGTACACAATAAAAGTAATTCAAGTAAAATAATAAGTCAATAAAAATAATTAAAGTAATTAATCAAAATAATTTTAATTTTGACTCTATTTATGTTTTAAGTCACATGGCATCAGAAGAAAAATTCATTTGGTTTGGTTTGTCGGTCAACGATCATTTTTTTTTGCACACTTTAGGCTTATTAGACCGGGACCTACAGTTTAACGTGGATTCCAAATCATTAACACATCCATACCACCACCGGGACTCAAACCCGCAGCTCCAAAGGAAAGAGGCAGAGCGCTAGAAAAATTTAGTAAGTTTCGTCTAGAAATCTAGAAAAATTCTTTGGGAAAAATTCTATAGTAAGAAGTTAACTTTTTCTTTCAAAATTGCTTTGTACCGCGTATGTCTGACTAGCAGCTCTAACAAGCAATCGGTTCTTCCACTAGGATATGGAATAGGAAACGGATAGTTTATCTTTCCCTATAATCGATATTGAATTATAAAAGATTATTAATGTTATAAAAAAATTGTCAAAAGGTGTAATTGAATGAAGCTACATGCATGGGAATTATGATGAAGATATCTCTTTATAAAGTAATTTTATATTGCAGTGTTTCATTGCAATGATTGAATCTATATAGTACATGGAAATTATGCTGAAGGTGTCTGTTCATAAAATAATTTTATGTTGCAATGATTCATTGGATTGATTAAATTATATAAATGGAAATTATACTAAAAGATATATCTTCATAAAGTAATTTTATGTTGCGATAATTCGTTGCATTGATTGAATCTATACAGTACATGGATATTATATCTCTTCATAAAGTAATTTTATGTTGCAAGGATTCACTGGATTATTGCGTTGGATTGTTGCAATGATTCACTGGATTGATTAAATTATATGCATGGAAATTATATTGAAGATATCTCTTCATAAAATAATTTTATGTTGCAATGATTCATTGCAGTAATCTTTAAAAATAAAAGTTTTATCAAATAGTGTTTAATAGTGCATTACAGTATACATTAGTCTCTTTCTTAAGAACAAGTAATATAAAAAAAAAAATTTTAAAGTCAATTCCTACTTTTTTTTCACTACATTGCAGAAAGTCCCTTATAAACAATTTTCATTCATTTTTTTAAGTTTATATGGCGCATTCTATCGGTAGATGCATGCAACTTAAATCTAAAAAAAACTACAATTAATTAAATTAATCAACAAAATGTATTTGAACTTGAGTGGATGAATAAAGAGCATTTCATTAACGATTGAAAATTTGAACAAGATATATAAATTTGTATAGGGAGAGTGTCAACTAATAGTAGGAATTGAAAAAGAAAGAAAGAAAAGGTTGTAATATGCACGCACCCCGTTCCTGCGTTCAGAGCGAATCTCCCCCGTCTTCCATCAACTCCCTTTTTCCGCGTACCGCTGTCTGTTGTGATAGGCAAATGCAAACAAACTGCCGCTCACCTAGGTGTGAGGTCGGCTTTTGCTGACGGCGTTAAAGAAAACATTGCCCAACAACCGATCTACTATTTGAACAGGATCAGCGCTGCATCAACATCCGCTCCTGAATTAGAGAGCCAGCATTTCCACCGCGCTTGCTCCTGAAAACAGAGTGCGTCAAATATTATGATCTTCTTTAGTTTCCTTACAACTTGCTTTTGTGGTTTTTTTTTAACTCTGTTAGTAATGTTTTTGTTTTGGGGTGACATGGATGTTCCACGAAATGTTAATACCTAAGTTAGCTTCTGTTGTTTTTATTCACTGTGATTTTTGTGCTTGTAAATAAAGATTTAATGAAATTAGCAGATTAATGCAGCGAATGAGGTCAATAACAGATTTAAAAAGAAAAATTTGTATATAATATATATAAAATATATTTTAAAATATTTAAGTGAAAATTAAAAAGAGAAATATTTTATCACATATTTCATCAACAGAAATTGAATATGTAATGTTAAGAGGAGTTTAAACAAAGGCCTGATGCTTGAGGGATTAACGTTCTGGCGCTCGGTGCCACAGGTTTCTGGTTCGGTTCGTTTCGGTTCGAGTACCGGCTGTGCCATGGATGTTTGTAGTGGTTCGATATCCACATTAAACCACAAGTCCCGGTCTAATATGACTGTTGCGCGTAGGGCTGACAATCCAACCCGGTAAAAAGAAAACAATTCCTGTCTCGCAATCAGGCCTTAGCGCACAAAGGGGCTGTTGCGCCAATGAAGCAGAAGAGGTTTAAATTAACGTTTATTCGTCTTAAGCAATTCACTATGGTAATTGGGAAATGAAAATGTCAGACATGTAATTACCATCCCTAGTATTCGACAATTCATTTTCAAAATTTCTACAATTCCATTCCAAACATTAAAAATTGAAAATTAAATGCTTTTCCAAATATAGATATTTCTTTGCAGGAAAATAGAAAGCAGTCATAGGCTGTTCTTAATATATTAAACTAATTCTTTTCCACTGATACGTTAAACTGCTGGTCCTGGTCCAATCAACCAAAAGTGTGTAAAAAAGGACAAACCTAACCTCCACGTATGGCAAACCACCCTTCTGAAGACCCAAAACTGCAAACCATGTTTGAATGTGTAAATATAACCAAGTATCCCACTCTACTTTACACAGAATACTACTGTGGCCAAAAAGTAAAACCATTTATTTAAAATAAGTGAAGCTTGCATTGAAATTAATTATAAATGAGGATTCCAGTAGATTAAAGTAGAGATTTCAGGTATACGAGTCAGAGTAAAAGGTCACTGTGCCCAAAAAGTAAGACCAATTATTTTTTTTCGAAAACTCTTTATTTATACTTCCAACTTTATTTCATCGCCATCAAAGTAATTCCCTCCGGACACAATGCACTTATGCCAACTTTTTTTCCAATCCTCTATGCATGCTAAAAAGTCATCGGCAGGGATGGCCTTTAAAGAGCGAGACGATTTACGTTGAATCTCTTCAATCGACTTCAATCGGTGTGAATACGGTGGTTGTGGAGCAATATTGGGTTACATTTTTGGCGTAAAAGCTACGAAGAATCAATGTAGTGTGTGCTGGCGCATTCAGTGTTTTCGGTACCAATCGAGTTTTAACGCGTTAGGTACCCAAAAGGGAATTGGCCGATCCTTTTGAACTTCTAACATCATCAGCAAGGTGTCTAATTGTAAATCGACGGTTTGCAAGCACCCAATCTTAAGTTTTTTGGACGTGAGCTTCGTCAGTTGAGGTTGAGGGTCGACCAGAGGGCTCTTCGTCTTCAACGCGTTCTCTGCCTTCTTTGAACTGTTTATACCGCTTCTAAACATTTCTTTCCGATATAGGAATTCTCACCGAATGCCTTCTGCAACATTCTATACGTTTCCGCAAACAAAATTGAATGCAAATTCTTTGCTCAATTAATTCACACATTTCAAAAATTGCCGGAATCAGCTTTAGCGTCTCACAAAGTCAAGCGCAACTCAAACACTAATGAATATTTTGACTACAAATTTCACACAGATGTCAAGGACAGTGCCAGCAATCTAAAAAAGAAAAAGAATTGAAATTTCATAAGTCCTGGGAATTTTAAATTAAAAATTGGTCTTATTTGGACACAGTAGTACACTAAATATACAATACAAAAATGTCTCATAAAAAATTTAACTCTTTTCTTGTTTCTCTAGAAAGCAAATAAAATAATTTCTGATATATGACCAGTAATTTTAATTTACTTGCCTATATAAAATCATTAAACGTTTATGTATAAATATATAAAATAATAACATTAACTAGAGAAAAAAAATTTTTTAAATAATTATATATTTACAGCAATAATTTTTAAAAATTTTTTTAACCATATTTTATGGCAATTCATTAGCTTCTTATAACTACTACTTTGCAATTAAAATTTTCGTTTCCCCTTAATTTTTCAATTAATTTAATCTATAATTAATTTAATTAATTCGTAAATTATTTTTTTTAAATTTAATTTAAAAGAAAATAAATTAAAGAATTAAAAATAAAATACTTGCTTTTCTCAATTCCTACTATTAGTTCACATTCTCCCTATATATCTTGTTCAAATTTTCAATCGTTCATAAAATACTTTTTGTTCATCCACTCAAGTTCATATACATTTTTTTTTAACTTGTAGTGAATGAACACTGAATGTTAATACAGTTTTTTCAAATATTAATTCGTTAATTAAATTTAATTAATTCATTTCAGTTTTATATGGGAGAACAAAATGCCTCTTCTATAAAATATTTAGCAGGATATAAATTTAAGAATAAATACCGTCAGTGACGAAGGGTGTAGATCGCTGGAAAAAAATTTCTTTTTCAGATTCTTTTTTCATTCTGGGTTCTAGTCTGAGTCAAGGAGGGAACAAAATGGAAAATGAAACATGTGAATAAATGAGTAAAAGTGATGGAAAGTGTGTGAGAGAGAGAAATAATTTTTTTTAACTTAAAAAAAATGAATGAAAATTATTTATAAAGGACTTTCTGCAATAGAGTGAAAAAAAAGTAGGAATTGACTTTAATTTTTTTTTATATTACTTGTTTATTTAAGTTAGAAATCGCTACTCCACTACGATACTCCGTAAACGGACAATTGCAAGAATGAAATGTTTCGTTTTTGACGGAAAAAAAAATTTTAGAAGTTGTTGTTAGCGGAAACAGCACATGTCAGATTTTATGATCTTCAGTTTCATACCAATTCTTTAATTTTTATTTTATTTCCCTAAAATATTTTTGTTTTCGAGCTGATGTTAGTAAGTGTTATTGGTTTTTCCATTGTGGCTTTTATGCGTCATATTAAATACAAGTTTAATATTATTAAGTTCAATAAATTAATGTCATATAGGTGGATAGTTTTTGATGGACTCAATTTTGCAGAAACAAATTTACTACTGTGTCCAAAACGTAAGGCCAATTCTCAATTTAAAATTCCCGGCTCTTATGAATTTCAATTTTTTTTTCTTTTTTAGGTTGCTGGCACTGTCCTTGACATCTGTTTGAAATTTGACCTCAAAATATTCATCGTTGTTTGAGTTATGCTTGGCTTTGTGACACGCTAAAACTGATTTCGACGATTTTTGAAAAAAAAAAAAAAAAAAAAAATTGAATTGTCTGAATTAATTTAGCAAAGAATTTCGTTTGCGAAAACATATAGAATGTTATAGAAGGCATTTGGTGAGCATTCCTATATCGGAAATAAATCTTTACAAGTGGTATAAACAGTTCAAAGAAGGCAGAGAACACGTTGAAGACAAAAAGCCCTCTGGAGGACCCTTAACCTCAACCGACGAAGCTCACGTCCAAAAAATTAAAGATTGGGTGCTTGCAAACCGTTGATTTACAATGAGAGACCTTGCTGATGATATTGGAATTTCAGCAGGATCGCTCAATTCCATATTGAACCTCAAACGCGTCATATCTCGATTGGTACCGAAAACACTGAATGCGCCTTTTTCCCCAAAAATGAAACCCATGGCATTTCACAACCACCGTATTCAGACCGTGCGACTTCTGGATATTCCCTAAACTCAAAAGACCACTCTGGGGACACTGGTTTGGGTCGATTGAAGAGATTCAACGTAAATGGGCGCGCACTTTGAAGGCCATCCCTGCCGATGACTTTTTACCATGCATTGAGGATGGGTAAAGAAAGTTCGCCTAAGTGCATTGTGTCCGGAGGGGATTACTTTGAAGGCGATGAAAAAATTTGGAAGAATAAATAAAGAGTTTTTGAAAAAAAAAATTATTATTTTTACTTTTTGAGCACACAGTACTATCATTGTTATTTTAAAATTTGTAACATTGTTATTTTAACAACATGTCTTATTGGGCATGACAACTCAAACTTTTACATTTGCTTGATGATAAATAATAAGATAAATAAAAGGAAATGAATCATACTGAATGTAAAAAGTAAAATTAGTTGAACATGTGGTATTAAATAAATTTTGGTGATCTGTTCGACACGTCAGTATATAGAATTTTAAAGGGGGGAAATGAAATGAGAATGGCAATTAGAAACACTGCATTTAAGTTAACGGTTACCATTTTTGCGAAAGAAGCGTCTTTGATATTTAAGCAATTAATTGATATTTTTTGCTTGCATATGAAAGAAATTTTTGACAGATTGAGATTAATTATTTGACTGAATGAATCTTGAGATCTGTGTGAGTTATCCCTTCGAAATGGCCTGATGGGCAAGTGGCTATCTAATTGTCTAGTGGATTCCGGTCTAATTAGCCTAAAGTGTCCAAACAAAAAGACCACAGAGCGACAAACTTAACTAAGCTAAACCTCCGCTGATAATTACCGTCTGAAGATCCAAAACTACTAACTTTGTCGACGATTCATCATCTTCTTACTTCAATTTGTTTTAAAATAATAATAAAATAAATAAATTAATTAATTAACGTAAAATAAAAACTTTTTATTTAAAAATTTTTCTTTATAATTCAATGAAGAATGTATTTCTTTCATGAAAGATAGGTTTTGGTTTGTCGTTCTACAGTCATTGTGTGCACACTATAGGCTGATTAGACCGGGACCTACTGTTTAACGTGGATTCCGAACCCCTACTACTACTACACCACACTGCGCCTAGAATTGAGTTGCCCTTTTACAATCTGTTAATGGTGTGGATGAGAAGAAGTCTGGCTGGGTTCTGTGACGCTCTATGGTCATATGAGACCGTGACCTGCCACTTAAAGTGGATTCCGAAACCCCTACAAGCATCCATGGCACCGCCGGTATTCGAACCCAATACCTGTGGTACCCAGCGCCAGAGCGTTAGCCACTCGGCCATCAACCCCAAATTCCGAACCCCTAACAAACATCCATACCACGGTCAGGATTCGAACCAGAAGCCTGTGGTACCAATTGACCATCAATCTGCTATCAAAGACGAGAGTTAAAGGTCGTTTCTGACTAAGATACTCCATAAATGTACAACTGCAAGAATAAAATGATAATTTGGAGAAAAAGATTAATTTTAGAAGGTGTTGTACTTTTAAACAGCACATGTGAAATTTTTTTATCTTCAATTTCTTACCAATTTTTACTTTACTTCCCCGAAATGCTTTTGTTTTCGAGCTGATGTTGGCATTCTGTATTGAAAGTGATACTGGTTTTCCCGTTGTGGCTTCTATGCGTCATAGTAAATACAGGTTTAATAACATTAGATTTATTAAATTAATGTCATATGGGTGGAAAGAGGTTTTTGATAGATATAATTTTACAGAAATAAATTTAGTGCTGTGTTTCTGAAATTTAAGAACGAAAAATCTTGCAAAGAAGAAATAATAAGGAAAATGAAACTAAAAATAATTACAATTTCTAAAATTGGACATGACAACATTTGTGCCATTGTTATTTTAACATGCATAGTTTGGCTTGGCGACTGAAAGTTTTACTTTTCTTGTTGATAAATAGTAAGATAAATAAAAGGAAATGAATCATTGTAAAAAGTAAAATTAGTTGAACATGCGGTATTAAATAAGTTTTGGAGATCTGTTCGGCATGTCAGTATGTAAGAAGGTTAAGGGGAAAATGAAATGAGAATGATAATTGAATGATTGCATCGAAATTGATTAGTTACCATTATTGCAAAAGAAGTGCAACTGAGATTTAAGCAATGGAATGGTATTTTTTAATTAAATATTATAGGAGTTGTTTTAAAGATTGTGACGTTTTTTGACTGAAGCAATCTTGAGATTTGTGTGAATTAACTCATCGATGTTTGATGGCCAATTGGTTAGCGCTTTGGCGTTTGGTACCATAGGCTTCAGGTTCGAATCCTGTCGGTGGCATAGATGTTTGTTGGTAGCAGTCTCGTGGACGTTTTTGTGGGTTAGAAGTCCACTTTAATCTATAAGTCCCGGTTTAATTACCCAATAATTTTAAATGACGCACAATCATAATATACTTTTAAAATATTGATTAAAGCAACATGCATGTTAAGTTTAGTTTTAAATGTAAATAAAATATATTGGGATTGAATATTATGATATAACATTGAATTTTTGTCTTTTTTCACCATCATCATTAATGGTGCAACAGTCCCATGGTGGGCTAAACTCGTCTGATCGCTGGTAGAGTTCTAGTCAGTATGAAAACATCTACTGACTATAACTCAGTCAAAAAAATTCCTAAAAAATTATAAATAAAAGACATTTTAAAATTTCTACTCCTATAGTTTACCTAAATAATAAAAAACCTATTAAGTCAATGTAATATCACCATGCATAAGCTGAGAATTGTTAGAATTTTTTTTTCTAAAGCTATACTATCCGCATGTAAACGGGGATCCGTTTATATAAGGATCATCCGATCTTTCAAAGAAATAGTTACTTTTACAATAAAGATAAATCATCAAATGTCGCTAAATGTAGAACAATATTATTTTTTTTTTTTTATTTAATATTTCTTAAGTTGATGAAAAACACTCTTTTTATTTAAAACTGAGTTATTCATTTTATGAAAATGAATTGTTTTACTTTTTAAATGTTTTATATTGCTGATGTTTTTGCTTCGTCGCCAAAAACAAAGAATCTGATGTTGGCGAAAATTGAGCCTGCCTAATGGAATAGTACAAAAACGTGCACCAGAAATAATAATAAACTAATAAACAAACTGCCCTGCACTACAGTTCATGTTAGGCCATGGCCGTCAGCTCACTGGCAGATTCCGAAATATGAGATACTTTCTTTTTGCGGGGTAGGACTGTTTGGTTTGGTTCGTCGCTCTACTGTCAGTTTGTGCACACTTTGGGCTGGTTAGACTGGGACCTGCAGTTTAATGTGGATTCCTAATCACTCTCAAACCTCCATGCCACCGATTCGAAAATAATAATAATAATAATAATAATTCGATATCTGAAAAAATTCGATACCTGAAAAAAAAAAAAAAAATCGATACCTGAAGTCTGTGGTACCAAAGATGAGAGCGTTAACGCACCTATTTCGATTACATATTACTCTGGAAAATAGGAGCTCAATCATAAATATTCCTAAAAATATTATAAATAAAAGGCATTTTAAAATATCTACTCTCTTGATTGCAATAAAAGTTTAGTCAAATAATAAAATACATATTTAGTCAATATCACCATGCATAATGCGGGAATTTTTAAATTTTTTCTAAAACTAAATTACGGGGATCGGTTTATATATGGATCCGCTAAGTAAGATTGAGTTATTCCTTTTATGGAAATGAATTGTTTTACTTTTTAAACGCTAATGTTTATTACTGATGATTATGATTTTGCTATGATTTTTATACACTGAAGTGACAAAAGTCATGGGATACCTCTTAATATCGTGTCGGCCCTCCTTTCGCCCGGCGAAGTGCAGCAACTCGACGTGGCATGGACTCAACAAGTCGTTGGAAGTCTTCTGCAGGAATATTGAGCCATGCTGTCTCGGTAGACGTCCATAATTGTGAAAGCGTTGATGGTGCAGGATTTTGGGCACGAACAGACCTCTCGATGATGTCCCATAAATGCTCGATGGGATTCATGTCGGGCGATCTAGGTGGCCAGATCATTCGTTGGAATTGTCCAGAATGTTCTTCAAACGAATCGCGAACAGTTGTGGCCCGGTGACATGGCGCATTGTCATCCATAAAAATCCCATCGTTGTTTGGGTACATGAAGTCCATGAATGGCTGCAAGTGATCTCCAAATAGCTGAACATAAGCATTTCCAGTCAATGTTCGGTCCAGTCGCACCAGAGGACCAAGTCCATGCCATGAAAAAACAGCCCACACCATTACGGAGCCACCACCAGCTTGAACAGTGCCTTGCTGACAGTTTGGGTCCATGGCTTCGTGGGGTCTGCGCCACACTCGAACCCTACCATCAGCTCTTACCAACTGAAATCGTGACTCATCGGACCAGGCCACGGTTTTCCATTCATCTAGGGACCAACCGATATGCTCACGTGCCCACGAGAGTCGCTGCAAGCGATGTCGTTCTGTCAGTAAAGGCACTCGAGTCGGTCTTATGCTGGAATAGCCCAAGAAAGCCAAATTTCTCCGCACAGTTCTAACAAACAAGTCCCTTGTACGTCCCACATTGATTTCTGCGATTATTTGACGCAGTGTTGCTTGTCTGTTAGAATTTACGACTCTTTGCAGACGTCGCCGGTCTCGGTCGTTAAGTGCAGGCGGTCGGCCACTGCGCTATCCATGGTGGGATGTTATGCCTGAAATTTCATACTCTCGGCACACTCTTGACACAGTGAATCTGGGAATGTTGAATTCCCTAACGATTTCCTAAATGGCATGACCCATGCGTCTAGCTCCAACTAACAATCCGCGTTCAAAGTCTGTTAATTCCCGTCGTGCGGTCATCATCACGTCAAAACCTCTGCACATGAATAACTTGAACAGAAATGAAAGCTCTGTGAAAGCACTGCGCATTTATACCTGTTCTACGCGATGCTACTGCCATCTGAAAATTTGCATATTGCTATCCCATGACTTTTGTCACTTCAGTGTATTGCTGATGTTTTTGCGTCATTTACAAAACGAAGAATCTAATTTTGGCAAAAATTGAGCCTGCCTAATCGAATAGTACCAAAACGTTAACCAGAAATATTAATAAACTAACTCTCCTACATTACACAGTCCATGGTGGATCATGGCCGTCTGCCTACTGGCAGGTTCCGAAATAGGAAACGTTTTTTTTTCTTCTTTATTACGGAATAAAGTTATTCGCCCTACGTCCAATAGTCATATTATACCGGGACCTACATTTTAAAGTGGATTTCGAGCCACTACAATCATCTATGCTATCGCCGAGAGTCGAACTTGAAACCTGTGGCCTCTGCCATCAGACCCACAGAAAAAATAATAAAATACGTAAAAATAACAATGGAAAAGGAAAGTTAGTTTAATCTTGAAACTTTCTTTTTGGATGTTTTGTAAGCAACTTTTATGCAAAAGAAAAAGTTATATATTCGAAGTCCGGTCAGAATCCAAATTTCAGAATAGTACGCCAGATTCATTTTCCCTCATTGGAAAGTCTGTATGCATGTCTTCATCATTTTCAATGTTTATCTTACTAGAATTTGTCTTCTTCATACACAAAATACCCCCCCCATTTCGACTTATACAATGATAAACTTATATTCAGAATTATAAGGTATATTATAGTCTTGGCAGAAATGACACAGCTTGAAGAAACATTTTTCCAATCTGGCAAATTAATTTTGAAAAAGTGTTAAAAAAAAAAAAAAAAAAAAAAAAAAAAAAAAAGGTTGAGGCCTGAGGCTGAAAAACTAGCACTCTGGCGCTCGGTGACACGGGTTCGAGTCCCAAGGAATATATGTAGTGCTTAGGAATCCACTTTAAACTATTGGTTCCCGTCTAATATGACTGTTGTGCATAGGACTTGGGCGTAGCTGACAACCCTACTTCCTGAGGCAATAGAAAGTTGAATATAATCTAAATGACAAGTTAACTTTGTTAATCGAACAACAATGATTCATATAAGATTAAAATTAATACATACAAAATATTAAAAACATTTGAAGGATGATTTCTTTTTTACATTAGTAATAGAGTATGAATCAAACAAGTAATCAAGTAATTTCATAATCATCGGCGCAACAGCCCTGCGGTGAACTCAGACATTCTGGTTGCTGGCAGATTTCACGACAGAAGATGTTTTTCTTTTTACAGGGTATGGATGCCAGCCCTACCCCCAACGCTCCATAGTCATATTAGACCGGGACCTACAGCTTAAAACGGATTCCGAACCACTACAAACATCCATAAATTTGTTCTTTTAATTTTTTTTTAATATAATGTTGTTTTAAAACATTTTGACATTTTCAACTGAGATCAGCCGTTTTTTTTTGTATGTAGCAGATTTAATGTTTTCCAGGGTACACTATGGGGAATTTTGCTGCAATAAAGTCTTACCGGAAGGCATCGTCCTCCCCTCATCAGCGTTAGTAGGTTTTCCTGGCATACATCAGTGGAATACACGGCCCAACGATGGGGGGGAACCTTGTAAAAAAAAATGGTGTCAATAAGAAATAAAAAAACTATCGGACTTCATTAAAATTGCTTTTAAAAAGGCAAAATAATAATAAAAAAATAAAATAAATAAAGGGTAAAAGTAAACTAATAATGTAAATAATTATTTCATTACGTTTTGTTTCCTAATATTTTCACATACACATAAAAAAAAAAGTGGGATTTTTACAAAAAAGCATCATAAACGTCTTCGAAAAAGTATTTTAAAGAAACTGTTTCACACATCTAAGCCATCTAAGAAAATTATCTTTTCTTTAAAAGTGTTTTTCTAGCGAATGGCAGAATTTTCTCACAGAGACCACCATAGCAGTAAAGTTCGTTTTTCTCTTTTTTGTATACAAAACCGGAGCATTGGGACAGACAATTCGAAAAATCATAAATCAGACGAAGAGCAAAACAAAGGGCTTAAAATTCTGCGTATTTCGGTTGAGATTCTGGGTTACGGCATGTCGACACCTCGTTTGCTGTTTCACCTGCGGTGGCCTTTTTATTGGCGAATCAACTCGCCAAAATGTATACAAAACGTAACGATTTTTGGCCTTTTTTTTAAAGGGGGAGAAGTAAAAAGTGCTTTTAGTAAGTTCTTGGTCAAGTATGGCCAACCCGCGGGCCGCCTTGAACATTTTTCCTTCCCGTGCGATTTATCACACTTTTACAAAATATATTTATTTTATAATGGGCAAAGGGGTGAAAATCAATGTATTAAAAAAATACTTTATTTGTGCATCTATATATTCAAAAATAAACTGTTAAAATAATGAGAAAAAATGAACTTTGCTTTTAAAATAATATTCTTGCGAATATAGGACAAATAGTGCCTGTTTTATTCATGAGTTTACATGATTTTTTTTTGTTCTAATGCAACTGGCAAACACTTAGACAGTTGTCTTGGACGCCTTAAGGCAAGCTCTGCACTGACGTTACTCACTTAGCACTACCCAAGAGGTGCGTGTAGCTTGAAGATAAGCTTCGGACGGATTAACAATACCCTCGCAACACTTTACTCCCATGTTAGACGGGAACCTACGGTTTAAAGAGGATTCCGAACCACTAGAAATATCCATGGCACCACTGGGACTTGAACCAGAAACCTGTGGTACCGAGTGCCAGAGCTCTAGCCACTCTTACAGTTATGAGTTCGCAGAATAATTAAATTATATTCTGCGAACTCATGATGAGTGGAGAAACAAATATCGCACTAGTAAAATAAATATTTTTTTAATGATTTCATTTTTTTTTTATATATTTAATTTTTAGTGTTATATATTTCTTTACAGTGTGCATTTGGTATCATTGTTATCATATTATCTATGTTTACAAGTAAGAATAAAAGTAAACACAAAAATAATAACTCGTTATGTTTCAATTTTTCACTCCAAAAAAATGTCTAGAGTGGGTCTAAATCTAATAGGGGGATATATAATTTTATATGCGGGCCGCTGAGTTAGGATGCATTTCCAAAGTGGCCAGCAAAGATTATTTAGATTGGCCACATTTATATGCTTCTATTGGGCATTTATGTATTTTGTTATTGCTTGATTGTCATGTCCTAGTTTGTCCGCCCCCCCTTTTTTTATATATATATATATATATTTTAAACTTCTTTTCATCCTATTAACTGTTTGCTTTAAATTTTTTAATTCCTGCTAATTCTGTGATACTTTGTTTTTATTATATTTCAATTCTGAACAGATGTGCACTACGTGCACAGGTACTCGACTCTCCTATCCAATCTAGTAGATTGGCCACCCCTGCTCTTGATCATTGTGACTTGGAAAGCGAAGATTCTGCAACTATTGTCAACGTTTTTTTTTTTTTTTTTTTTTTTTTTTTTTCTATCTTTTAGAAAATAATTTTTCATCAACAGAAAACTTTTGTTTGTATAAAATGCAAAATATATCTTAATGAATGAATAGATTAAGTAACTAAATATATGTTTTAAAAATTGCAAACAGTTTTGGACTGCTAAGACTATAACCAACATTGAAAACTTTTAACAAAATTGTATTAACAATAAAAACTTTTGTTTATTGTTAATGTAGTTAAATGAATAGAAAGACGTTTTTATTTTTTTATTTATTTTTTATCAGGACTTTTAAATAGCTCTTAAACCAAAGGGAAAAAAATAAATAATTTACTGAAATATATTGAATAAAAAAAAATTATTAAAATATATTAAATCTTATATTTAAATGTCTACAAGTATTAAATATAATTTTACTTGACTTTGTATTTTTAATTTTGCTTGAATTTTATTTTTAATTACTTGAATTTTATTGAATTAGTATTATTAATATTATATAGTTACTAGAAAAATTCTAATAATACTAATTCAATAAAATTCAAGCAATTAAAAATAAAATTCTAATAAATTTTTAAAAATTTAATTTTTAAATTTAATTAGAAAATTTAATTTTTTATTAGTAATATATAGTTACTAGAAAAGAGGCCTGATGGCCGAATAGGCTCTGGTCCTCAAGTTTCGAGTATCGGTGGTGCCATGGATATTTATAGTGGTTCGCAATCCACTTTAAAACGTAGGTCCTGGTCTAATAGGATCGTAGAGAGTTGTGGGGGTAGTGTTACTCGCGTCCGTAGTCTATCTTCAAGCTACACTTGGTAGTGCTAAATGAGTAACAGCGGTGCAGCCCTTGCTTATGGCATAAAGATTAACTGTGTTTAACCAGCTGCGCTAGATCATCAACATAGTTACTAGAAATGAATGTGTATAAAGTTGAGATGATGGCTTTGATATTGCAGTGACAAATGTACTTGACAGATAATGTGACAAATTGAAGAGATAAAATTATAATTGTGATAACAATTCGTAAGTGCAAAGCAAAATCATATTTAGAAAAATGGTTAACTCGCACAAATGATAAAAGTCATAATACTATTTTAGTTTGTTTATTTTATGCAATGGCCTTTTTTAGTTCTAGTTACTTAATGGAGTTGAAAACTTTTTTTTCTTTAACAAATAGACTTCAGAAAGTTATTTAATTGAAGTTCTAAGTCAGTAAGTTATTCATTTATTATTTTTTTTTACTATTATTACTTAAATTTTTTTTTTCTTTATTCTTTTCGTATATAACACATTTAAAGTGTCGTATTTATTTAAATAAAACATTAAAATGAATTTGTTGTCAAAGTTCAATTGAAAAAAAAAAACAAATAACAATCAATGATATTCTGTATCAACTATCATTGTGGCAACTAATCACCATGATGTGATTTTTGATCAAATTTCTAATAAGCAGTTAATTGTTCTAAATGATTTTGTGACATAATTTTTAACCAAATTTTTAATGGCTTGGTTTGGTTTGTCGCTCTACGGTCATCTTATGCACTCTTTTGGGCTAAACAGACCGGGACCTACAGTTTAACGTGGATTCCGAACCACTCACAAACATCCATGCCACCGCCAGGATTCGAACCAGAAGCCTGGGATACCAAAGACCAGAGCTCTAGCCACTTGGCCACCAAGCCGCCCAAATTTTTAATGAGGTTAATTGTTGTATATATGTTTATGATGCGAGTTTTAGCCAATTTCTAATGAGCAGTTAACTAATTGTTATACATGCGGTTGTGATATGCTTTTCTATCAAATTTTTAAAAGCAGTTAATTTTTCCAGCTGTAGCTTTGACATTAATTTTAAACCAAATTTCTAATGACGTTAATTCTGGTAGACAGAATTGTGACACGAATTGTAGCCAATTTCTAATGAGCAATTAGTTAATTATTGTACATGAGGTGGTGAGCTGTTTTTTAACCAAATTTCTAATCAGCAATTAATTGGTCTAGATACGATTGTGACTCGATTTTCGACCAAATTTTTAAGGAGCAGTTAACTGTTCTAGAAGAGGTTTCGTTGTGATTTTTGGTCCAATTTCTAACGAGTAGTTATTCATTATTATTCTAAATAATTTTGTGACGATTTTTAACCAAATTTCTAATCATATATATTGTACTAAATACGGTTGTGATGCAAATTTTAACCAATTTCTAATGAGCAATTAGTTGTACATGTGGAGGTAATATAATTTTCGACCAAACAATTAACTAGCAGTTAATTGTTTTAGATGCGGCTTTAATATTATTTTTAACGAAATTTCTAATGAAGTTGATTCTTATGGATAGGGTTATGAAGCTAATTTTAGCCAATTTCTAACGAGCAGTTAGTATATTGTTGTACATAAGGTAGTGAACTGATATTTGACCAAATTTCTAATAAGCAGTTTATTGTTCTAGATGCTTTTATGACATGATTTTTAACCAAATTTCTAATGAAGTTAAATGCTCTACATATGGTTGTGATGCATGTTTTAGTCGATTTCTAATGAGCAGTTAATTGTTATACGTATGGTTGTGACAAATTTTTAAATAGCCGTTAATTGTTCTATATGCAGCTTTGACATTGTAACGAAATTTCTAATGACGTTAATTCGTATAAATAATGTTGTAATTCTAATTTTAACCAATTTCTAATTAGTAGTTAATTAATTGTTGTACATGATGTGATTAACTGATTTTTGATCAAATTTCCAATGAACAATTAATTGGTCTAGATGCGATTGTAACTTGATTTTCGACCAACAACTCTCAGTTAATTGTACTAGAAGAGGCTTTGACATGATTTTCGATCAAATATCTAACGAGTAATTAATTGTTTTTGTGACATTTTTAATCAAATTTCTAATGAAGTTAATTGTTCTACAATGGTTGTAATGCCATTTTTAATGAGCAATTAGTTAATTGTTATATATGTTGTGATGTGATTTTTGATCAAATTTTTAAATAGCAGTTAATTGTTCTAAATGTAGCTTTAATTGCTCAATATTATTTTTACCCATATCTCTAATGAAGGTAATTCTTATAGATAAGGTTGTGACTCGAATTTTAGCCAATTTTAAACGAGTAGTTAGTTAATTCTACATGATTTTTGACACTCAATTAATTGATATAGATGCGATTGTGGCGTGATTTTCGACCAAATTTTTGATAATCAATTAATTGATCTAGATGCAATTGTGACGTTATTTTTAACTAAATTTTTAATCATCAATTAATTGATCTAGATACGATTGTGATGTGATTTATAACCAAACTTTTGATAATTAATTAATTTATCTAGATGCGATTGTGGCGTGATTTTCGACAAAATTTTTGATAATCAATTAATCGATCTTATTATTTTATATTATTAACCAAATTATTTTTAACCAAATTTTTGATAATCAATTAAGTGATTTAGATACGATTGTGAGGTTATTTTTAGCCAAATTTCTAACTGTTCCTGAGGATTAGGGGAGGATTTAGAATGGGGACCACAAATCTTCCCCTCAAAAATTCGGGGGAGTATGGGGGTAAGGTTAGTTTACACCAACACATCACATAATTCCTTCTCCGCCTCCCCCCATGTCAAAAGGGAAAATAGTTGAGGGCGAAGGTGTTTACCCTGATGTCAAGAGAAGCTTCCCCTTTCACCTAGAGTGAAATACAAGAACTCCGCAGTTTTTACGATTCTTTTACGACACCTACTGGCCGTCAGCACCTCTGCCCGCGTGATATCGCCTTCTGAATTGCGACACAAAGGAACTGTTTGGAAAGAACTCTTTCGAGGGTGTTGATGGACCCGTTGTTTGGATTGAGTCAATAAAGATAGGAGTTGGTTTGCCAGTAGCGTTTACTTGGTGCTTGGGGAAGAGGTGGTTTAGAAACTTTTAAGAAATTTAGAACGGAATTATGACGGTGTAGAATAATGTGGAACCTGCAGACCTAAACGGAAACTAAGTTTTTTTTTTTTTAATTAATATTTCTTAAGTTTATGAAAAAGTAGTTTTATTTAAAATTGAATTATTTATTTTATGAAAATGATTTGCTTTTTTTTTTTTTAATTTTTATATTGTTGATGTTTTTGCTTCTTCGCCAGCCTTGGCACACCAAGTTTGATTCATATTAATCTCTAATATAGAAAATAAATATTATTTCTAAATAATAAAGACATTATATAAATTTTAATCTAAAAAAAATTATCCATATAAAATTTGATCACAAATAGGATTTAAATTTTTTTAGTTTAAAAAAAAATACAAATTTCTTGCATTTACTTGAAATCACAGCCGTGTCAAAAATTATATTAATAACTTTATTCAATTTAGCAAAATTTATTCCGCTATAACAATATAAAAAACGAGAATGCGTAAGTAGTTTTTTTTTTTTTTTTTTTTTTTGTTCTAATGCAGCTGGCAAACACTTAGACAGCTTGTATACATTCAGACAGCTTGATCCTGAATACCTTAAGGCAAGCGCTGCACAGACGTTACTCACTTTTCATTACCCAGGGGCGCTTGGAACTTCAAGATAAGCCAGGCAAGCTGAGTAACAATGTCCCCGCAAAGCTCTACGATCCTATTAGACCGGGACCTACGGTTTAAAATGAATTCTTAACCACTACACACATCCATGGCACCGCCGGGACTCAAACCCGAAATCTATGGTACCAAGCATCAGAGCCCTAGCCACTCGGCCATTCATGCCCATGCGTATGTAGTATAAATGAAGAAATTACGGACCTAAATACAGACCTAACGGAGTTTCTATGAATCATATTATTCAAAATAAGTAATTTATAACAAACAAAAAGGAATAAATAATTATATATAAGCAATTTTTTATAATAGAAATAAATTATTTATGTTAGAAGAAGTTTTTTTAGACATGAATGCGTTGATTTCAACAGTCTGGGCCATTTTAATCCTCAATTTCGCAATCTGTAATAATGTCACTAAGATAGCACATAAAATATGATATTCTATATATACACACATATATATAGAGCCACTCGTCACAATGAGAAATTTGAACTAAAGATACTTGAAGAAAGAAGAAACTTTTGGTCAAAAGTATTTATCTCTTTCATATTCTGTCACAATTTCTACCCATAAATTCTTACCAATATTGGCAAAGGACTTTTTTTGATGCCGTATCATTTCCCCCTTCTTCAAGTACCTTTAGTTCAAATTTGAACTCATTGTAACGAGTGTTTCTTTTTTTTTTGTACAGCATTTTGAAAGGGGGACTTTAATTATAAACACCTTGTATGTTGTTTGTACTAAAAGAGAAAACCTACAATGAAATATTTTCTAATATTTAAATGTCTGTTTTTTTTTAAAATTAAATTTAAAATGGGTTCCTGTTTAAATCTGCCGTTAAAATCTGAAATTATTTCTAAAATATTGTCAATTATGTTATTTAAGCAATAGAGATATATGAAGAATACCACAAGAAAGGGGGAAAAAAATAATAATAACCATTTGTTTGACGCGATGTATGCATTTATCTCTCATATAACAAAAAACTCCAAAATAAAAATCTGCAAATCCAGAGTAGTACTGTACAATATACCTAATATATTCAAAAAAATTATTATTTGCCATATTTACATTACATACAAAGAAAAAAAAATATTTGTCGTTGATGCTTTTTTCTCCGCTACTCCAATACTACGGCTTCCAAAATTATTTAAATGTTGTGAATAATAAACAAGTAATATATAAAAAAAAAAATTTTAAAGTCAATTCCTACTTTTTTTTTTCACTTTATTGCAGAAAGTCCCTTATAAATAATTTTCATTCATTTTTTTTAAGTTTATCTGGCGCCATCTATTGGTAGATATATGCAACTTATATCTAAAAAAACCTAAAATTAATCAATTAAATTTAATTACTGAATTAATCTTTGAAAAAACTGTATTCACATCCAGTGTCATCCCCTACAAGTTAAAAAAAAAATGCATTTGAACGTGAGTGGATGAATAACAAGTATTTTATGAACGATTGAAAATTTGAACAAGATATATATAGGGAGAGTGCGATCTAATAGAAGGAATTGAAAAAAACATTCAATAATGTACCCTAAATGTAAAATATGCAATGTCAAATACAGATTCCCTTAAATAAAGAAACGTCTACACTATTTAGCGATAGTTTTAAGCGGCGCACATCAAATCGATTTATTGTAGTTTGGATGGAAATTAAAAATCAGCTTTTGCTTCTCAGCATTCTAGGCAGAAGGCCTGGCAATTTTCGATCATAGCAATGAATTTGCGACTTTTCAAAAGAGGCTCATTCGTAAGGGAAATAACAGGTTTCAAACTACTCCCTCAGGGATCTGATGAATATTTGGACAAATGTTCCAAATCTAAATTCGGCTGAAAAAAAAACAAAAAAAAACTTTGAATAGAGAATTACCTGAATCGTGTCCAATTTTCAATATCCCTGATGAGATATTGATAGAGTAGTGCGTAATAATTAATTTTTGACACATAATACAGGCACAAACTCTTTAATTTCGGGAAAGTTCGTGAATTAATCTAACCACATAGATTAACTGTTGCTTTTAGGATATAATGAGAAATCAAAGACAAATTGCTATATATATTGAAGTATTTGGAACCTAAATAACTAACTCCCAGGCACTTCAATCTTTGTTGCACTAAGTTTATCCAGTAGTGCTGTCAGCCCAAAGATCAACAGTCATATTAGGCCGGGACCTACGGTTTTACAATGGATTCCGAATCGCTACAAACATCCATGGCACCACCGATCCTAAACATGCGGTACCGAGCTCCAGAGAACTAGTCACTCGGCTATAAGACCAGTATTTAGAACCATTTACATGAAATTAAAACAACATATAAACAAACACATTGATTTAAAAAAATTATTAATCTTGATATTTCTTTGAACTTGAGGGGAAATTATTTTTAATGTAACGCACCATTCCTAAGCAGCGAATTGAAGCATTCGGTTAAATATTTGTCTATTTCTAGACTTTCCGACTTGAATTGGAAAAACAAGGAAACTTGAATTGAATCCCCCCGCCTCCCCAGGAGCGCACCGAACCATGAGGGTCATTCAAGCAGTTAAGTCTGGCCTTGAAAAACAAACCCCTTACCAGCAAACTCCCAGTCATATTTCCGAAGGTCATAAATCCAAAAACAGATTCTGTATGAAGGGGAGATTTTCTTTCATCAAGAGTTCGCAAACGTTCTCGCGTGCTTTGCGTTTTAAGTCCACATTGACACAAAGTGATTTGGAGATTTTTGGACACATTTTTTGAGGAAATTTTCCAGGATTTCTTTCATAGGACTCGTAGATGTGAGACAATTACACTTTAATAATCACCCTTCCTTTATCGTTGTATACTACTGTGTCCAAAAAATAAGAAAAATTTTCAATTGAAATTTCACGGGGCTTATGGAGATTTTTTTTTTCTTCTTTTTTACGTTGCTGGCATTGTGCTTGACATCTGTGTGAAATCTGAATCAAAATATTCATTAGCGTTTGAGTTACGGTTGGCTTTGTGAGACGCTAAAACTGATTCCGGCGATTTTTGAAATGTCTGATTTAATTGCATTCAATTTTGTTTGCGGAAACGTTTGGAATGTTGCAGAAGGCCTTCGGTGAGCATTCCTATATCGGAAAGAAATGTTTATAAGTGGTATAAACAGTTCAAAGAAGGCAGAGAACGCGTTGAAGACGAAGAGCCCTCTGGCCGACCATCCACCTCAACCGACGAAGCTCACGTCCAAAAAATTAAAGATTTGGTGCTTGCAAACCGTTGATTTACAATTAGAGACCTTGTTGATGATGTTGGAATTTCAAAAGGATCGGTCAATTCCACTTTGGGCCTCAAACGCGTCAAATCTCGATTGGTACCAAAAACACTGAATGCACCAGCACACACTGCATTGATTCTAACACTGCATTGAGGTAGACAATAGCAATGAAAATTATTAATTCTTAAAAGTTAGTTAAGTACCGTTTGAAACCACCGAAATCAGTAAATGTATAAGAATAGAAAAAGGTTTTATGATGAGAGATGTATGATTTTGAAACTGATAATTGCTGAATTTTGCTTTAATTAAATTCCATGATACCATTTGAAACCACCATATTATTTATTAAATTCCATGAAATTTAACCATTAGATATAGACAATTATTATATTAAACGTTAGTTAAGTGCCTTTTGAAGCAACCGAAATGTGTAAATATCTAAGAATATAAAAAAGGGGTGGTTTTTGAAACTAATAATGTCTGAATTAAAAGTCATGAAAACTAAGTAACTGAAAGTTATTAAATTCCATAAAATTCAACCATTAGGTATGATATGTCGCTCTTGTGCACACTTTGGGCTAATTAGACCTAGACCTAGAGATTAAAATGGATTCCAAACCACTCACAAACATTCATGCCACCGTCAGGATTCGAACCCAAAACCTGTGGCACCAACTGCCAGAGCAACCATTAGGAGTAGGCAATATAAATGAAAACTATTAACTCTTAAACATTAGTTAAGTACCATTTGAAACCACCGATTTCAGTAAATATGTAAGAATATAAAAGGGTAATTTTGGGAAATGAATGTCTATATTTATAACTAACATTTCGTGGATGTATGTATTCAAAACGTACTAAAATTTAATGCACATTTCTGTGGTGAAACTAAGTATTTTACCCCTTCTATTTCGCCCGTAAAGTACATGAATGGATTTCTTTAGTGACAAGAAAACAGTGTTAGACGCAAATAAACAACAGGGGAACCGAGCAGGAAGTATGGGAACTTAGAATTCTTTCACTGGAGAGAGACGTCAAAAGAAACCGCGGCAGAAATACGTTATTCCTTCTGAAAACTCATAAAAAATGTGGCCGAGGGAAAAATGTAAACATTGCTCTGACTGGAAATTATAAAAAAAAAATCTCAACTTTTAAGCAGTTTGATGCCATCCTAGGAAAAAGATATTAAAATAAATATTTATATATATAAAATAAATTATAATATATATTTAAATATTTTATATTTATTTTAATTGCTTGAATGACCGATCGTTTAGCGCCCTGGCGCTCGGTGGCTACCACAGGTTTGGGGTTCGAATCCCGGGCGTGCCATGAATGTTGTTGTGGTTCGGAATCCACTTTAAATTGTATATCCCGGTCTAATATGACTATAGAGTGTTGGGTGTAGGTCTGACAACCCTATACCGTAAAAAGAGAAACATATGAGATGTTTATGAGAAATTTGATGTATCTCGATGTTTATGAGATATCTGCCACCATAGGGCTGTTGCGTCACTGATGATGGCGTCTAAAAAATAAATTATCAAATTTGCATATGTTGTTGTTCTAACGCAGCTGGAAATACAGAGACAGCCAATCTTTATGCCATCAGCAAGGGCTGCACCGCTGTTACCGCTACCTTGAAGATAAATTACGGACGCGAGTACACCCCACAACGCTCTACGATTCGGGATCTACTGTTTAAAGAGGCCACTCGACCATCAGCCCTCATCAAATTTGTATATATGTATATGGGTCTCATGGCCCAGGAGTAGTGCTGTGGTGCTCTGTATCCCAGGTTTCGGATTAAGTCCCGTCGGTACTATGGGTGTTTGTAGTGGTTTGGAATCCACTTTAAGCCGTATGTGCCTATGTAATATGAGTGTAGGGCTGACAAACCTACCCAGTAAAAAAAAGAAGAAAAAAACATCTTTTGTTTTGGATTCTGGCAGAAGACCTTGGTCCACCATAGGTTTGTTGCGCCATTGATGAATATATTTGTATATATATAGTATATGAAAGTTACAGAAATATAAGTAAAAGCACGTATTTTTAAAAATTTTATTCATTAAATTAACCTCATTAACCATTTTACTATTTTATGATTTGCTGTCAAAAGACTTTTAATTGATTAAAAAAAATAATTATAATTCATCTGTGATTTCTGATTACGCGTCAAAAATATAATCGATTAAAAAAATTTGGATATTATCAAACTTTTTAGCTATGGCTTCAGAGGAGAAATACAGTAAATAAAATGAAATAAAACAAAGAAAAAGGTAAAATTACATTTTTCTGCAATTTCACCTATCAATGAAAAAAAAAAAAAAAAAAAAAAAAGGAACTTTATATTAATTCAATATCATTTTTAAGTTCAGCAAGTTTTATCTTGATAAAAATGGTAATATTTAGTGACTTAGATAAAATATTTGTATTGTTTATACTTCAAAGCCAAAGCCAAAACAATGTTGAAATGTTAAATAAAAAAAATTATTAGTTATACTGAGTTTATTCTAAGCATTAAATGATGGTATTCGTAAAAAATAAGTAAATAAAACAAAAATAATAATATGATTGGTTATTTACAAGGATCATTTTGGCAAAAATGGTTACATTGTGTCTATGTAAAATATTTGTGCCTTTTACACTTTAAAACCAAAACCGAAACAATGCTGAAATGTAAAATAAAAAAAATTTAAAAATTTAAAAAATGCTTAATTATTAATTGTATCGTGTTTATCCTAATCCTTAAATGAAAATAAATAAATAAATAAATAAAATAAAATAAATAATATTAGATTTGGATTTTTACTATGATCATATTGACAAAAATGGTTGCATTGCGTCTATGTAAAAATATTTGTGTCTTTCATACTTCAAAGCTAAAGCCGAAAAAATGCTGAAACGTTAAATAAAAAATAAAAAATTTAAAAACACGTTTCATAATTAATTATATTGAGCTGATACTAAACCTTAAATTGCGATAATTGTAAAAAATAAGTAAATAAAAAAAATATATTAGGATTGATTTTTTTACTATGATGATATTGACAAAAATGATGGCATTGTGCTTACGTAAAATATTTGTGTATTTTACACTTCAAAGTTAAAGTTGAAACAATACTGAAATGTTAAATAAATAAAAGTAAATATTTAATATTTAATTATATTTGACTTTATTCTAAGCCTTAAATGATGGTAACAGTAAAAAATAAACAAATAAAAAAAAAAAAATAATATTAGAATTAATTTTTTAGCACGATCATATTATGAACTATTTCTACAATAAAATAGCTCAATTTACTATACGAAAAAAAAAAGCCTTTTCCTTATAGTACATTAAAAATGTTTAACTAGTTTGGAAGGTTAATATACTCGAGGTTGGTTAAAAAAGAAGCATTCTTAAAAAGTCAATTAACAATGTTACTTAGCAATTAGGAAGGTGTCAACCGGACCATCCCAAAATATAAGAAAGGGTTTTCTTTCTTCAAATCTGCCAGCTGACAGCGTCACTCATCTTTGTCACAGAGATCGGAGTGCCACATTTGGCACGTTTTCGCACTATTCGACTTTCGAAAATGAGGGACATTTTCAAAAGTCTTTGGGACAAATCTAACAATAGTATTGCGACTGCTTACAAGTAAGCATGGAAGAAAATATCCTGGTTTTTTTTTATATATACATCATAACGCCAGAAATGTCACAAAGGTGAATTCACGAAGTTTTTATTCTGATAAATATTGAAACCATTAGTATACTATGAGATTTGACATTTACAAATTTTTACAAAGATTATAATTTTCAGTTTTTTTTTTCTTTTTGACACAAAAAAACCAAAAAATAATAATAAAAAAGTCCATCTTTTTGTAACAATCATTCAATTGAAATAAATAAACAAGAAATTCATTTTTATAATTTGTAATGATTTACAAAACTTATTGTTGCTTCTTATCCCATTTGGTCGACAGCAACATTTAGACCAAGTCCATGAACCCGGGTGGTCTCATGGAAAGAGGGAAGAAGGGGGGGATGCAGCTTCTGCTGTGATAGAGCATCCGTAGGGAGACTCTTTAGGAGGAACTACCCCGCATTTGCGCATCGTATGAGAGAAAACACAGATAATCCCTACTAGGTAGTCCGATTAACAAGGCAACCTGCTGTATATCACAAACGCCATAGAATCTTCTCGCTTTTTGAAACAATGTCTACAACAAAGTCGCTATCTGATTAAACCTCAGCCCTAATGCTCATCAGCGGAGCAACCCACAAAACCTATTAATTATTACTATGAATGCATTTCAATATTTGCAATATGTTAACAGTACATATCAAATAACTCACTCATTCAAAAAAATCATAGCTATAAAATTTTATCATGAACATGAGATATTTTGTATTATTTATTTGTTTTTATGCATATCAAAAATTTTCCTCTTTAAATTTTAAATCTGAAATATAAATTTAGAAAACTACTAAAAAAATATTAATTTTTTTCTTCATTATTTTTAATTAATATATGCCATTTTTATTATTATTTGACGTGCTGGAAGACACTTTTTCTTATTTAATTATACATTAATGCCAGGAATTGATTTTGTATAAAATCCTGACCAAAAATAAGCAAGTAATAAATAATATTTTGACCAAAAAAAAATTTTTTTTTAATCTTATGCCCGTCTCCGACCTCTCGGTCATTAGTCGATGAGCAGCCACACAAAGGTAAACAGCTAAGGTAATACACAAAGGAAAACAGCTAAGGTAATACACAAAGGTAAACAGCTAAGAACAGTAGGGCATATGATGAGGTGGATTCCAGGCATGGGCACTCCATAGTCGCAAAGGGGGTAGATATCTGTAGCAGCCAGTCCTATTCTATTGAGGTGACTCTGTAAGTAATCATGGCCCGTGACAAGTCTAAAGCAGGCCACGCCGACTGCTCTAGACAAGCAACTGAAAAATCTTGTAGACTTATTCAGTAGGGAATTCCATCTTTTCTCAAAAACCTTCTCTCTATACAGGCTGAAAAGGTTGTATTTAATAGAGAAATATTTATATCGCTTTATATGCTGCAAAGTAAAAGGAAAATCAGGTTGCATCATTTGTGATCTATTCTTAGTCAACAGTTTGTATCTACTAGAGTACCTGTGCACGTAGTCTGCTCATAATTAAAGTATACATGTAAAAAAATACAAATTATCATAGAATTAACAGAAATTAAAAATTTAGGCACAGTTAATAGGAGAGAAAGAAATTAAAATATTAAAATAATAATAGTAATCATAATAAAGTAAAAGGGGGGAACTAAATAAGTGGTGACAAATATAAAATACATAATAGAAACATATGACAGAAAGAACATATGAACAATTATACAACCATAATATTGCGGTTATGCATGAGTGTTAGAAACTGAAATTCTGGCCATAAATAATTAGTGTCGATGCCAGAAAGTTAATAAAATCTTGTCCAAAGCAATTAAATATCAAGGGCAGCAATTAATTTTTAACGACATCCTGACTTTCAAATAATTTCAATTTTCAGTACTAGTACTGTGAAACAATGCATACATCGCGGTGCCTGCATAAGTCTATAAACAGTATATAAGCTCAGGAGAGTGAAGACTGATGTTTGTGATTGGTTGATTTTCAGGCCTTGCCGTTGTACACATTGCTGTGAATGCAGCTTAAAATTGATAAAAGAATAAAATGTTCGTGCTGGACTTTACATTATTATTATTATTATTTACTTATTTTATTTATTATTACTATTATTTTACTGTGTTGAAAATCCGTAGACCTCATTTGCCGTGAGATCCCGCAAAGTATTACTTTCAGGGAGGATTTTTAGGGCTAAGTGTCTTCATTTGCTTGCCACATAATAGAAAACCAGGAAAGCTCTCACCAGACAGCTTGAATATCGATGCAAGACGTTTTCCACTCTTTGTCGCAATCGTTATCGAATCTTCTCCAATCGGAAAGCAGCAAACAGAGGAAATTTGCAATTAAGAATACTCAATTTGCACCGTAAATCATGAAAAAGAAAGCAAAGCTATTTAGGATAAGATGATAAAAAAAAATAAGTAGAAGTAGTTTTCATTTGTGAAGATTGAATAAGTTGTCAGATATGATTCAATGTACTTATAGAGTCATGGTATCTTAAGATTATAAAAGCAACGGGTAACACATGGATAGCACTAAATTTCAGCTCTAAAATGCAATATGCCATTATTACAGGTTTTAATAAAATAGGACAGGAGGACACCACTCTTATATTTGACACCATGGTCTCCAGTCATAAATGTAAGACAACATTAGAGAATCTTTTAAAACTGAAGTCTCCACAACAATAAATAACATTCAAATAGTAGCTTGCAAAATTTCAGAAGTAATGGAAGAAATATGGCATTGAACAGCAAATTACTATGTATAATAAACAAAATAATTGATGTTGCCTTAAAGATCCAGGTCATATAACCATATATATATATATGGATCTTTTAAATGCAGCAACAGCCCCATGGTGGGCAAAGACATCTGCCTACTGGCAAATTTTGGAACAGAAGATGCTTTCTTTTTACTGGACAAGGTTATCAGCCCTACGCTCAATAGTCATATTAAACCGGGACCTGCGGTAAACCTCCATGGCACAGTCGGGGACTCGAATACAAAGCCTTTGGCACCCAGCGCTAATCGTTCGACCATCAGGCCCCATATATATATGTATATATTTTAATGTACTTGTATATATACATATATATATGTAAATAAGTGAAAGTATAATGCATTGAATACTTTTTGTTCCTAATTTTTATTTATTTATTTTATTTTTATTTGTTTAGTATTATTATTAGGGGTAGAATGACATGATAGATTGTGCATTGGACTTCCGAATTAAGGGTATTTGCTTCGAAGATCTACAAGTGATGCTATCGAGTTACTAAGATGCCATCCAGAAACAGCTATTAACCTCTAATTTATTTCAACAGTTGATTCAGATTCCATGAGCTTTGCAAATAACTATCCCCCGTTTAAGTACTTTATATCGTAAGAATTATGGTAGAAATTACAGCAAGTATAAAGAATAATGAAAAGGAAGTGAAAGAATAATGCATTGAATACCTTCTTGTTTCTAATTTTTATTTATTTATTATTATTATTATTGCTGTGAATGCCGAGTTTTGACGCAAAGATTCCCTACGTTCCATTAACTTTTTTTTTTTTTTTTTTTTTGTATTTTCTATATTTGTGTCTTTATTTAAAATTAATGTTAATTAATTAATTTATTTTTAAATATAGAATATAGAAAGGATAAAGGTAGGTTTCCGACGTCTTAAAATACAGAGTTTTTGCATAACGTTTATTTATCGTCCGATATTTTTTTCTTCTTAGTGCGCATGCTCATAGGAAATATTGTACCTATTGCGTTTGCGTATTTGCAATACTGCACTACTGAGCTATTCCTAGGAGCATGCGCGCTAGGAAGAAATATATCGGGCGATAAAAAAACGTTATGCAAAAACTCTCTGATATCACAGCATAGAACGCTAGCCAATCGGAAGTCTGAGTCAATAGAACACCAGGCTTTTGATTGGTTGGCGTTAAATGACGTGATTTATCAGCATTAGGGGGAAACACACAATATATAATCTTGTATTTGATTTTCAATCATGTATAAATTTTCTAATTTTCATATTTAATTTTCTGATCCTCCAACAAATATTTGTTTTACTTGTTTGCTTTGCAAACTTCTTGACAGTTTCTAGAAGGAAACTTTGGTTTGAAAAACATGCCATTTGTTTTTAAAAAGAAAATTGTAATCCTCTACATGAGGTAAAAGTAGGCATGCACATACAGTGACCAGTCAAAACTTTTTAATGTCGATTTTTAATTTTTAGCGGCCCGCTATATAATGTCGCCATTTTATTTATATAATTGAATGATTTTTTTTGAAAGATTTTTGGATTTTGATGAAAGAGTGTTGTTGTTACCTATGGCTGTATTGGAACCCAGTCCATACACATTTGACCACTTACCGTAGAAACAAAAGTAACATATTAACAAATCAAAATTAAAAAGGGCCAGACATTCTTAACAAAAACCTTCTTAACGACCCTTAAAAATAGTTAAAAACAAGGTAAAGGTTCTAAGGATAAAAATTTAAAAAGCTTGAAGCACCCCAATAAAAATTCGTGTGATCAGGGCATGTTTTCTCTGGCCCTCCAGTAAAGAGTACACAAATCACCATTCTGTTGCAAGTTCAGCCCCGTAGCAGACAAATAGATGGGCCTTATTAATTTTCTCTGCCTTAGATAAAACACATACATCAGAGTTCACAATCCCTGTTTTGGCCTGATGTTAGGTCAGGCAGTCGTGTCCAGTTCTAAATCTAAAATCCGCAGCAGCCTTTTTGTGAGTTTTTCCACTAAATTTTTTTTCCAGTCATCTCTCGATTATCTCCCAGACTTTTCCGTTAGTGTTTGATAATAATTCATTTTGATGAAAGATCAAAACTGGGAATTTGATTCAGCTTTAGATTAATAAAAAAGTGAGTTGAGCTTAAAACGTATTTAATTTAAGCTGAAGAGGATAAGCTTAAGCATTTAGCTATATACATAACATATTTTAAAGCTTAGTTTAAGCTTCAAAATATGTTTATTTAATCAAGATTTAGTTTACTAATTTAAATCTTAGAAAAAATTTTATTCGATGTTTTTTAATTTATTGCAGACTAAAAGATGAGATATTTTGATAAAAACGTACCATGTTGAATGCAGAATTCCTTTATATAGTTTGACCATCCATTGTCAAATGTAAAGGCGGAAACGGACGAATCGATTACTTGTTAGGGGAGCGATTCAGACATATGCGGCACGAAGCAATTTTGAAAGAAAAAAAATTAGTAGTTAATCTAATCAAGTAGCGTAATAATCTAAAGTACATTTAGTTCGCAAATTCCATCTGATTTGAAAGATGCCATCAAAAGTCAGGTTCCTCTTGCTATGGTACATGCTTCAGTGCTATTCTCCATCTGCCGCATGCAAAGTGTGATCGTGTGTGATGGAGGTCACGTGAAAAATTTATAGAAAAAAATATATAATATACATTAATAAATAATATATAAAATGCATAATATATATTTTAAAATGCTTTGCTTTCTGTTGACACTTTTTTTCTTAGTCTGACTAGTGTCTGTCTTTTCGTGTTACAAGTACCGTTCATGTTATTTATGGTTTTATATTATAGAGGTTCCCCCCTCTAAATAAATAAATAAATAAATGTAGGTGTTACCATTTGGAATTTTTTCGCGTCAGTAACAGTAACTGTTAAGAGTTCAACCATTGTTTTTTCATATAATTCTTGAAGGCATATTTCAAAATAGTTTAAACCAAAATTTCATTCAGTTTCTGAGAATGGTAGGATAGCTAGGGACTCATAAATCGATATATATATATATATATGTTATGTTTGATAATCACCCTGTTCATAATAAAACGAAATATTATAGCATGACAGCAGATGAAGAATTTAATTTGATTTCTTGCTTAGGTTTATTTTTGATATTATGCTAACTGATAAATTATTTTAGTATTTAGTTGGATTTTTGCAATCAAGAGCAAATGGGATAAATCAAATGCTGATTCTTAAAAATATTGATTTCTAAGAATATTTGTACACAAATGTGTTCGTCAAATAAATCTAAGCATTTTATTTTGTTAACACGTCTTGTTTACTAAAGGAAATTTAGAAACTGGGAAGTCAGTCGGATTCCAATAGAACAGCTTAATAGGGATATATACAGAGAGAGAATAGTTTAAGGCTGACATTCCACTGATTTAATAAGCATTTTATAATTTGGTGGCACGATTTTTAATTATTCATACCTAATTAGGTTTGTTTCAGTCAGGCTGCCTAATGGATGTGTTCACAGTTGTCTTCCAAACAACATTCAAATGCGAAATAGTTACCCTTTAAAAGTATTCTCAGAAAGCAATATTATCTGTCGGGGAGCTATGTGTATCGTATGTAAGTGAAACGTTACACCGTTCTTATGTCCGACAATATATATACATGTATATATGTAATAATGGGCCTGAATGGCCGAGTGGCTAGCCCTCCGGCGCTCGGTACCACAGGTTTCGGGTTCGAATCCTGGCGGTGCCATGGATGTTTGTAGTGGTTCGGAATCCACTTTAAACCGTAGATCCCGGTTCTAATAGGATCGTAGAGTGTTGCGGGGGCATTGTTATTCCGCGTCCGTGACTTATCTTCAAGTGACACGCGCCCCCTGGGTAATGCAAAGTGAGTAATGTCTGTGCAGCGCTTGCCTTAAGGCATCCAAGACCAAGCTGTCTAAGTGTTTGCCAGCTGCATTAGAACAAAAAAAAATATATGTAATAATTAAAATCTGTCAATGCGTAATAATTCGATAGCCAGCAATGAATATTTGCGTTAGCATAAGAAATAATGATTAAAAAAAAATGTAGTACGAAACTCAGAATATAGGCAATAGCTTCCCCTCATTAGCTGTCGGTAGGCTCGTATCGTTCGTATCATACATGAGTGAAACATGAGACCTCTCCGATGCTCGACAATATATATACATAAATATATGTGTGTGTGTGTGTGTGTATGTGTATGTGTGTAATAATTAAAATTTGTCATTGCATAATAATTCGATAGCCAGCAAGAATGAAGACTTTTGTTAGCATAAGAAATAATGATTAAAATATTTAAAATTAAAATATGTTATAATTCCCCATCAACTGTCGGTGGGCTGTTCGTACATGCACAAGTGACCCTTCAGATATTCTGCAATATATATATGCAATAATTAAAATTTGTCAATGCGTAATAACTCGACAGCTAACAAGAATGAAGACTTGTTTAACATAAGAATGATAATAATAATAATAATAATATAGTTCGAAATTCAGAATGTAGGCAACATCATCCAATCATATTCTTTTAGTGGGCTGTTCGTATCATACATAAACATGCGATCAACTGACTTTCAAGAATATATATATAATGTTTCAAAAATATTGCATATTTTAATGTATATAGTAAAAACCATATCTACTTGGATGAACGCTACTTCAAAAAGGAACATATTGTTGGAAATCCTATAAAATTTGTAATAGCACTGGTCATTGCTTAATAACTCGATAGCTTACAAGAATGTGTTTCATATAATAATAAGCTTTATTTTATATAAGAAATAATATATATTGCACATTTCAGAGCTGAGCTATCCTAAAATTTCTTACCCGTTAGTTTCCAATAAATTGATAACAATGAATAAAATATGTTACAATTTAACTTTTTACTTTTTCATAAAATCTGGATCATATTCTATATTTGATTTTTTCATCAAAATATGAAAGCATTTAAAAAAATTACCTATTATGTATTTTTTTACAGTAAAATCGACATATTATTACGGTATTACTAATGATAACGATAACATAATTACTCATCCCATTGCTGTTATGCGATAGCATTTATTCAACCAATGATATCACTTACTATAAATCACGGCTGCGCAGAGTAATAAATAAATCACTAATGCGCAGAATAATAATAATATCTCACTATACTTGCTAAACTAGTATTTCGAACAGTACTGGGACGATTCAGTACACGCTTAACAGCATTTAGCTCCTACCTCGCCAAGGAACCGTTTCCCCGCGCGGCAACCCTGCATCTCCTATACCATGAACAGAAGATCAACTCCGCACATGGCCAAAGACAATCCTTATTCATGGATTGCAAATTTTTCGTCTCCTGTATGGCCAGAGAACTCGCATCTTCAGATTGACAAAGGCGAGGAAATATCTCAAGGCACTACATTCCTTCCAAGAAATTCATCGTCACATGCTACGAAAAAAGTTAAACATAATCCTGAAGGTGATGGAACTCATCACTATGGTCTATTGGATGAAATAGCAGCGACTAACTGTGCATATTCTGATTGTGTTGTCCCCAGTAATTCCATTATACTCAGACAGATTTATCTGCAAACCAGTGAAATTTTATCGCCTAGTCCTTGGTGCAGTAAGCACGTTGTACCTAATAATACAGTATCTCAGCCCGAAAGTAATCATTACACTGATGCATCTTTTGCTGAGAACATAGAAACATTTTTAAGAGATGGTAATTTTCATGATTTCCAATCTAACCCGAATGAAAATCAACCATTGATATTGAATCAGAAAGGTGGATATAGTTCTGATCATCCTTCAAACTTTTTTCCCGGTGAATGTAGTATTGCATTCGATTCTGACAAATCAAGGCCTTCGCCAGAATCATCAGTTGAAAAGACGTCTGTTGAACTTGGAGCTATGGGTCTCAGACCTTATAATAATCCGGTTATAGACAATTACTCTCAAGAAAATGTCAATTATTATGGCAATCCTTATTATATGAATGCAGGGAATTCTGTTGCAGTTCCAAATCATCTAAGTCAACCGGCAGCTTTGCTGAAGAAATCGAAGCATTCTTCCAGAAAAAGGTAAGTCGTATTTACAAATGTTTACATTTTTATTATTTTAATTTATATATTTATTTATTTAAATTTATATATATATTTATTTAAATTTATATATTTATTTATTTAAATTTATATATATATTTATTTAAATTTATATATTTATTTATTTAAATTTTTATATTATTTATTTATATTATATTTTTAAATGTTTTAATTTCATTTACAATAATGTTAGGAAGATCAATACTCAAAATGATCAAAATTGCCACAATATTAATCTTAAGAGATACATGTTGTTATAAGTAATCCTTCAATATGATCGCCCACAAATTACATTGTGATTCTGATTAAGTTATGTAAATAAATTTTATTGTACTTATAAGTTTGAAATTGATTACTTATTTATGTTTAACTGAAAATAGATTACTTGTTTATGTTTAACTGATAATAGATTACTTGTTTTATTAAATAGAAATTTGGAAACATAAGTTCACTTAAACGTATTTAAATGGGAATTTGTATACGCAAATTGTTATACTGTATATTCTTATGTGTTAAACAATTTAAAAATTTAACATTTAAAAATGCTTCAATTTTTATTAATTCAATTTTTAATACATTTTTATTTTCAATTACAGTAATCATAGAAAGATAAAAATTTCTTAAAATGATCAAAATTGCCACAATATTAATCTTATGAGACACATGCTATTATAAGAAATTCTTAAATATGAACGCCCTCAAATTATATTGGGATACGGTATTAGTATTAAGTCATGCAAATGAGTTTTATTGTACTTGAAAGTTTGAAATTGATTATTTATATTTCACTGGTAATAAATAGATTATTATTTTTATTTATATAAACAGAAATTTAATTATAGAAATTATTATATTATAATTATATTTAATAGAAATTATATTATATTTTTAAATGTTTTAATTTCATTCATAGTAATCATAGAGACATTAATAATTTCTCAAAATGATCAAAATTGCCACAATATTAATCTTAAGAGATATCTTAATCACCTCATTTTAAGAATAAGTTTTACTTGCATATAATCCAAATCTACATCTACAAATTTTATTCCTTCATATGTAATATTTTTAAAATTACATAAAGGATAAACAATTGATCTGAATTATCATTTAGGTTTGTTATCGAATTTTTATGTTTAATTCTAATTCAGCTTTTATTTCCTTTTTAATCTTTTTAATTGTTGTTTAAACGAGGATTTATATACTTGCTCTTTTGCTTAGTAAAAAATGTAAAATATTTTGAAAAAAAAATTATTTTAATTAGTATGACAAAAGTAAGTATCAATTAATATCTTTGTAAAAATATATTGATTTAAAACGTTTTTATACAAAAAGGGTTTTTTTTAACCTTATATTCAAAATAATAAAAAATAAATGTGTTAATAAAGATTGTTTGAGTAATTTAAAATTTGATTTTTATTGCGAATTAAAATTATTTTTATTTTTATTACACTTGCACATAAATTTAGATAAAGGATTTAAATTTATTTTGCAGAAAATATATTAAATTGCATTATAACTTTTTGAAATTATGAATGTATTTTACTTTTTTTAGAAAATGGAAAATCCTTACCATTAAAGCTCATATTAATTCTCTCATTTTAAATACGACAAATATTTAATTAAGAATTAAAAGAAACGTAAATTAATTTTAAATAATTGCAACCAGAAAATTTAATTAAATTTTCTGGTTAAGAAAGGATTTAAAAGATCTAAAAATTTTTTTAAATTGAAAGTATTTGTGTAATTATTTTGACAATAATATTTAACATGGATTTTCAATTTTTGTTGACAATCTTAAAAGTTAAAAAAATTTTTTTCAGAACGTTCATTCACCATTAGAATTTTTTTAAATTTTATATTGTGCATATAAAGTTTTTTTTTTTTTTTTTTTTTTTTGAAATAGTCTGTAACCTTAATTTTGCTGGAAAAAAAAAAAAAAGAAGGATTCTTTGAGCAAAAAGGTGAAAGCGCCTGCTTTAAACCAACAGTATATTCCTTTTGTTGGAAAAACCAGAAATGTACAGATGTGTAAGAATTGAATACATGTTAGGCGATATAGTAACTGCCAATAAAAAAACATACATCACGCGCTATTAATTTGATTTTGATTTATTTATAATTCCAAGCATATGTTACTCGCATGGCAAAATTGCGTTCACTTTTTATAGAAATTATTTTTAAGTATAGTTAATTAAGAAAGTATGAATAGTTGAAATAAAACTTAATAGTGTCCACAGGGAAAAAAAATAAAAAAAAAAAAAAATGTTAAGGAATTTTCTTACAGCTTAATATGCAGGTACAATTATTAAAAAAAAAAATAGCTCGTAATTTTTGCTTTAGTGAAAGACTGATAAAAAATCTTTGCTGCCTGATGGCCAATTGGCTAGCGCTCTGGCCTTTGATATCACAGGCTTCAGGTTATAATCCTAGTGGTGGCATGGGTGTTAGTAAGAGGTTCGGAATCCACGTTAATCTGTAGGTCCAGGTCTAATTAGCCCAAAGTGTGAAAAGAAAAAAAAATAACCGTAGGGCGACAAACCAAACATAAAATCTTTAGGTTTTGCGGTTAGAAGCGCAGAATTTTCCAATTTCTCTCATAAAAAGAGAAGAGAAAGAGAAAGAAAAAGAGATTTCTTCCTTTGGGTACATCTCCATTACAAAATCGCACAGTTCGTGTATGTTTTCAACAATTCCTTTAACTTGTATGGAAGTTAAAGAAGATCTATTTTCTTTACTATCGCTGCTTTCACTTTCGACTGTGGTTACAAAGTAATCTATTTTTTCATTCGTTTTTTCTCGGCTAACTAATCGACTTTTTCCTTCTTCCAAATCTGAAAATCCTTCTGCAATTTGAGAAAATGTTCAGATATGGTAGAAGATTTCTTTGATAAATAATAGATGAAAATCCTTGATGATGATTTTAATAGATGAAAACCCTTTAAATTTTTGAAAAATTTCTGATGGCAGCACGAGCGACGCTCGCGTCTGACAAAATGCATAGATACAATTACGCCAGGAATATGTACGAAACTAGCTGTTAACCGTGCTATGTTAAACATATTATGTTAAATATTAACCGTTCAAATATCAAAACAAGTAACCCTTTAAGAATTAGCAGCGATATCGGAGAAACCGAAGACAAATAATCTGCAGATTATTATCATGAAGAAAGTACCGTAGAATAGTAATAATGACTACTCTATGGAAAGAATCCAATTTCTGACTGTGCTGGCGTATTCTTCCGATTGTTATTTGTGCGGCTTGTGACAACAAATATCCTGTAAACTAGAGAGTATCAGATTTATAACCTATAAGCCCCCTGTTTACAAGGGTAAATTATGTTTCTACTTTTTCAGTCCATTAAATAACTTGGCAACCTTTGTTTTACTGCAGTTTTACTGTGTTTATAATAGTGCTTTTTTTACTTAAAATTAAGAATTAAAATGTTTTAGTTGACCAAAAAATTATTATTAATTTATTGCAAATAGTCGTTTTTTTAATGTAATGGTAATTAGCAATTATTAAAATTAATAATTAAGATGTTTTCGTTGAACAAAAAATTATTACTAATTAATTGTAAATAGCAATTTTTAATATAATGGTAGTTAGCAAATATTAAATTGCAAATTGCAAAAATAATTAAATATTCAAATAGAGTGGATTACCAATAGAATAGATTATTAATAGAAAGTTATAAGTTATAGCAAAATATTTGAGTTTGACTGGATTTTGATTATAAATAATGTACCCCACATAAATAAGTTGTTGAATCCTAGGTGTTTAAAGTTAAATCTTGCCAATCAAGTTATACTTGAATAATCCTTAACAATCAAGGTAAATTAGTCATTTTAAAATTTAAAATACTGCCTATGATTCATGGTTTATATGTTAAAAAAAAACTTGAAAATTGTTAAATGTTTATTATAGACATTGACATCAAAGATGATGGTGTTTTTTTTTTCACCCAAAAGTTTTAAATATGAATTCTATAAGACAGTTCCTCAAAAATCAATTTTGCCGTTAAAAGTTGGCAAAACTTTTGAGTAAGAACCAAATAAACAATACGAATAAAGAACATTACAGTTGGAAATTATGAAAAAGAGCAAGACTTCTATGAAACGAGATAAAATGTGATATATTTCATACGTCAGTGTGTGCCTATGAGGGAAAAAACGCCTTGGAATGAAGTTATAGACAAGTATAAAAAAGTCTTTACAGACAGCCAAATTAGTAACTAACTGTGATAATGATAAAAAATTTCATTATTCTAGTAAATATAAAGCTTGTAAATCGTCGTCTCTTATGTTTTCGCCATAGTTATCAAAGGCACATGATTTTTCCATTATCTTCTTTTTTAAATTTATGGCAATTAAATGCAGCATTAAAAATTCTTTTTTAAAACTGAAAAACGCTTTGTGTCATATATTCTTATATTGTATATTTTGTGTCATAAATTTCATATAATTATCGGCGATTTGCAATTGTTCATTAACGCACCACACTATTATATGAACAATTGCAAATGGGGAATTATACGAAATTTTCTTTCCCGGTACGAAATCTACGGCAGCGGATTATGGGCAAGTAATTACAATTACTAAAGCTAGCAATAGCAATTAATAATTAATTATAGAAATTGAAACTAATAGAATTATTATGGAATTGAAAACTGATTAACAAAATCTTGTTATTAAACTTATTTTGCAGTTTTCATCGTTCTTACACTTCGATTAATTCATATTCTACTAATAGGTTTGCATTTTCATTGCAAAATAAGAAAGATTCGATAAATAAACCATTGTTATATTTAATTAAAGTAAAGTATTTTATCATGAATTCTCAAAATTCTTTCCAGCATACGGACTTGAATTAAACTTCGAATTCTTCCCTAATTCTTCTTAAGGAATGGAGAAAAAATTCATGTCTATTCGTAGAATAAATGTTTTGTGATAAATGCCATTTATGAGATTATTATTCATAATTTAGCATACTTAAACATTTTAAAGAGTTTGGATTCTTTCAAACTTTTCTAACACCTTTAAAATTTTCTGATGATCCCCAAATAACATATAAATATTGTTTGATAATTACCTAATAAAAAATTAAAATTTTCCGATAATCACCAAATAACATAAAATTTCTGATAATTCCCTAATAATCATCTAATAATAATAATAATAATAATAAAGCTAGATAGTTGAAATCCGAAAAAAAAAAAAAAAAAAAAAACAAATTCCACCTAATAATAAATAGTGGAAATTTTAAGACCATATTCTTCATAATTGATTTTACTGGTTAAAATGCTTAAAACTGAATATATAACTTAAACATTATTCATGGAAGAAATGAATTGTTTCCAAGCAACTCAGATTCATAATTCCAATAACAAGAAACTTAAAATAATTGATAGATAATAATAATCGTAGATCGACTAGCTGCTGATGGCCAATTGTTTAGCTATCTGACCTTTGGTACAACAAGCTTCAGGTTCGAATCCTGGCTGTGGCATGGATGTTTGCGAGTAGCTCGAAATCCACTTTAAACTGTAGGTCCCGGCCTAATAAGCCTAAAGTGTACACAAAAATTACCGTAGAGCGACAAACCAAACCAAATCGTAGATCGACCTCGTAGCCTGAAAACGCTTCTATCGGCTAAGTGATCTGCAATTTTGGCATGCAACCTCCCTACTCTTAATGCATGAGATTCTGCAGTGGAATGCGGATGGGTTATCCCAATCTAAGAAAATTCAGATCCAACTATCTTTACAAAAGTATACTTTGATATAAGATTTGTACATCTCGAATTTTCAATGCATATAAACCCCCGACGTCTTGTTATCATCGGATTTTTGGTGCTGTACTTCAAAAAAAAAAAAAAAATAAATAAATAAATAAATAAAAAGTATTTTTTGATTTAATGAATAAGTCGTCGTTCGTACTATATCCTATATTTTCTTTACCTCTGACAAGCGCTGAGATAGAACTGAAATCGATTGATTTGACTATTGATAAAGAATATTTTTGTTTAGTTAGATCAGGCATTTCATGTCAGAAATGAATTACTTCCGGCATAACAAAAGCTCAAAAGGTAATTGCTTTAACACGTGGCATTGAACGAAGACCATAAAAGTAGTTTATTAACATAACAGTAGGTTTGAAAACCGTTTTCCCCCTTCAATTTGATTGTATTGTTAGAGTGGTCAAGAAATATTGTTGTTGTTATTGGAAGTTCGGATTGAGATAACGTAGCAAGGGAAGGGAAAGGAAGTATCAAGTTTCAAATGATTGGTGGGCCAAACGAAGGTGTTTACTTTAAGGTCGCAGTAGGGGATTACCCTTGTCAAGTTGTAATTATTTTCATTGTAAGGTTCTTTCTACTGTATGATGTTTTTGAACCTTATAGTGCTCCCCAGTTTCCAGTATTATAATTTGGTTGCTTATTCCGTGTAGTAGTCATTCCGTTTTATGTTATTTTAGAAAAAGAATAGAAATAGAAACACTTCTGAAATTTTTTTAAACGAAATGTGTTTGAATTTCCCGCTTATTTTTAATTAATTAATTATTTGTTTATTTATTTTTTGAAAAATAAGAGATTATTCCGCACTTACCATTTTCAATTGATTACAAGTAAATAATTTTGCATTTCTTTCTTTCCTTCTTCTTCTTCTTCTTATTATTATTTTGCACCATTTAAAAACATTTTTTTGAAACAGACTTTTTTTTGACAAAAGTCTTCTTCATGGAGAAAAGAAAGTTAAAAACGGTCTCGTGACAAAAAAAAAAAAAGTTTCAAGGATTTCATTTGATGAAAAAAAGTTCTCGCGAAAAAAAAGAGGTCTGCTTTAAAGATAAAAAAAATAATAGGGGAAAAAAAAAACCAAAAAAAAACGAGATGTAGTACAGATGATTTGTTTAAAAAGAATTTCAAATTTTGATGAACTATTGAAAATATGGAATTTAGTTTACAATAATATTTGATAAATGTCTTCAATAATATAACAAACTAGGTGAAAATTAATTAATTATCAAATTAATTTTAAATTAGTTATTCTTTTTACTACAACACAAAAGTCTTAAGATAAACAGTATTTTTCAACTGTCTGCAACAAGAATTCATTGCGTATTTTTTTGGAATAGCCAATTTAGCCGTTTTAAAATTGGTCGTTGTCTTGCGTCTTTTAATGCGTTATTTACCCATTTGGAATTATTATGCATTATTTACCGATTTAACTAGAAGAGAAATTTCCATCTGCTGAAGCCCACCGTGCTATCCGCCGTGAAATTTCTGATGAAAGGAAACTCAAGTCCCATACGTACCTTCTTCCTCAAGAGAAACAATTGAAAGTGGTTATTCGCGGCTTACCAAATGATTTTCCAACTAAGGAAATTGAAGAATTTCTAATGAGCGAGGGATTTGAAGTACAATTCGTGACTCAACTGCGCCACCGTTCGGAAAAGGAAACATGCCTCTATTTTTAGCTGTCTTACCAAAGTCCGAAAAATCTAAATCAATATTTTTAATGGAAAATCTTTCATACTTCCGAATTAAAGTGGAACCTCTGAGGAAAAAGGCGGGTCCTGCTCAGTGTTTCAATTGTCAACAGTTTTTCCATCACTCAAAGTTCTGCTCCAGAGACCCTGTGTGCGTCAAGTGCGCTGGACCTCACAAGGCTAAGGATTGTCCCAAGCCCAAGGAGGCACCTCCTTGCTGTGCTCTTTGCAAAGGTAATCATACCTCCAACTTTTCGGGGTGCCCTCGCAACCCAGCAAACTTTGTCCCTGCCGCACCTCCCAAAACCAACTACTGGGAAGAAAGAATGAAAATGATGAAGACAAACAAATTACCATTAAGTGCACCAACATCTCTTCAAAACACGATTTCTACAAACTCAGTAAAGATGGACAAATCTCCACCAAATCAAGTCCAACCCCAACTTTCAGGTCCTTCCACTTCATCCTCCACTCCACAAGAAAACCTTACCGCCCAAATTCTGCAGTCCCTTGTTAAAGAGGTGCATGTTCTCACCTCAAATATAGCTTCCTTGTTGGCGGCTCTTCAATCTCAGTCACCCCTTTCTCACAACATTCAATAGTACGACTAACCTTAATTCGATCAACTGCATAAGCTGGAATGAGAATGGAATTAGAGAAAAAAATAAACGAATTCCAGGAGTTTATACAGCTTCATAGTCCTCATATAATTGCGATTCAAGAAACCCACCTACGGACATGTGACTCCATTAAAATAAAAAAATTATAATATCTACAGATCCGACCGGTTAACTCACAGAGGGGGAGGTACTGCTATCTGCATTAGAAGGAATACTTCAGTTTCAAATGTTGTTCGTATGTTTTTCTGTCTCCTTAAAGTTTTTTATTTTTGTGATTGTATATTTGTATATTTATAATTCATATTTATTTTCATTATATATGTGTTTATATGTCTGTCTGCTATGTATTTACGTATTATATGCTTCTATTGGGCATTTATGTATTTTGATATTGCTTGATTGTCATCTCCTAGTTTGCTCGCCCCCCTTTTTTTTATATATATATACATGTATATATATATATATGTATATATATTATTTATTTATTTTTTTTTTTTTAACTTTTTTCCCTCCTATTAACTGTTTGCTTTAAATTTTTTAATTCCTGCTAATTCTGTGATACTTCGTTTTTATTATATTTGAATTCTGAGCAGATGTGCACTACGTGCACAGGTACTCGACTCTCCTATCCAATCTAGTAGAAGAGAAATTTGATTAATAATGTGTTAGTTTAGTTTGAAGATACTTATCCTCATTACTTTTAATTTAGTTATTTTTCAATCTAGCACAAGAATCATAAAATATTCCATATTTTCCAATGGTTTGCTTGCGTATTTTTTTGGAATTGCCAAAGTCTATTCCGTTTTAAACGGTTGTTGGTAAATAACGCATTAAATGGCTCAAACCTGTTTAGATAGATCAAAATATATTTTAGATGAAGCAATTTTCAATTAGACATAACAATTAAAAAGCTATAAATAGAAATAATCTTTGGCAATTGTCTTTTGTTCTTCATTATTACATTATTTAGTTACATTATTTTTATATTATTATATACATTATTTAGTTATTATTACAAAATTAAATCACATACTATAAAGTGTTTATTAAATCAATCGGATAAACGCATCAAATTATTTTATATTTATTTTTAATTTTACAGTTCATAAATGTAAAGGAAATTAATATATTGGGTAACTTTCAGTTTATATTTCAGTCTTTAGAAGTCTTAATCTCCGATATGTTAAGAGTGCGAAAATATTTTTCAAAATTTATGTATACAATAAATGTAAAGTTCATAAAATTTATTCCGTACGATTTTTATCTACTTACCAAATTTTTTATTATCGTAGATATTGAAATCCTATTTTCTCCTTCCAATTTAGCACTATCCATAACAAAATAATAATGCAAATACCAATAAACATTGATATTTTAATAATTTTAATTGATGCGAATAGTTACATACAAATTTATGAACATTTAAAAATGAAAATAATAGGATTCTTTAATGTTGAAATGGATGCCATGATTATCGATTACTTCGTATAAAGAATGTTTCTTTTAAAACAGTATCTTATTGTATATTAAATTTATTTTCATGGAAAATGGATTGTAAGGCAAAGACATTTCAGCAACAGCAAATGGATTGGAAAATACAGAAATTTTGTATAAATCTCAAAAATCTGCTACAAATTTATTAATAAAATTAGGCAAAAGACAAAGTTTAGTTTTATTTCTTAAATTTCAATATCATTGAGGTAGAATGATAGGTCAGAGGCCTGTGGGCCAATTGGCTGAAGCTCTGGCCTTTCAAACCATAGGCTGCAGGTTCGAATCCTGACGGTGACATGGATGTTTATCAATGGTTCAGAATCCAAGTTAAACTGTAGGTATCGGTCTAATTAGCCCAAAGTACAGCGATAAATGAAACCATACCTTCAATTCAGGTGATTTTCGTTGGTAAACATTCATGTTTTGTTATGATGTTAGAATAATTTCATGATTTCATCGTTCACTTATTCATAAATTAATTTTTGAAATAATGGATAACTTTAAAAAAAAATATCTTTGCATACTGACCAGCTTCTCAATTTACGTCGCTAAAAACCGCAGTTTTAGTGAGATTGCTGTAATAACGAAGCATATTCTAAATAAACCTTAATTGAATTTTGCAAAATTTTTATTATTAAATTATTTATATTTGTTTTTATATTTATAAATGAAAAAAAAATTTCTCTAAAAGATACTATTCTTTATTTTGCGAGATTTATCAACCTGTAACAAGTAGACCATAAAACCTGATATTCTATCTATTTAACTACAAACGATAGTGGATAAACAATTTTTAAAAAGAACAAAATTTTATTAAAATACTTAATTTCAAAATATAAAGATTAAACTTTATTTTTTTAGAACGCAATCTTTTTTGTCATGTAAAATTTATTAGCAAATGCGACGTTACAGAGGGTTATCAATTTTAAGGAAACAAATGTAATTTTCTGTTTAAAATAAATTCTTATTTATTTAAAAAAATAAAAATAAATACATAAATAAAAACATATGACATATTATAGACATATGACATATTATGGTATGACATATTATATAGATATGGTTATTTTATTAATGTGATGAAACATCATTTATATATCTTTGGTTTCAACCATTCTATGATTTGCAAACGTCAAAACAGAAATACAGCTAATTATTTATTTTTATTAATACATTGCCTCTGTAATGTAAGTCACTGCAATTTTAAATATCCTATTTTATTCGATTTTAGCTAAAACTATTTCAATAATACTTTCTAAGAAAGAATTAAAAACCCTTATATAGTTAACGGTAACTACTAAGTTAACTGCAAGATTGTGTATGTGAAAATAATGCTGATTAATTTAAAGCCATCAAGAATTATCCTTTACAATTTTTCAAATGTAAATTCTTACTAATTTCCCGGTATTACAGTCCGTGTTGGACCATACCTGTCTGCCTGTTGGCAGATTCCGAAACGGAAGATGTTTTCTCTTTACTGGTAGGGTTGTCAGCCCTACGCTCAACAATTATGTCAGACCAGTACCTACGGTTTAAAGTGGATTCCGAACCGCTACAAACATCCATGGCACCGCCGGAACTCGCACCCGAAACCTGTGGCACCGAGCACCAGAGCACTACAAATGTAAAATCATTGCAAAATAATGTTATAAAACGTGACAGTCTCATCGGATCAGGATATCTTACATGTGAACACATTTCTTCCCATGAGAATTAAATCTAATAATACAAATCGTTATTTATTCAATAAAATTTGAAAATATTTTCTCTTGCCGGTTGTAAATGAAGAACTCAGAAATTTAGATGAAGCTTATTGATCTGTTGCCAATTGAAAATGATTCGAATCATGACTGTAGCAATTCATTTCAAAAATGGTGAAAATAGATGGTAATTTCTAAAACGTTTGTTGTAAGCGTCTTGCATGAGCTGTGAGACTGAATGGTAACAACATGTAAATGCATCTCAAGTCCTCCCGGAAGGCAATGTCATTTTGCCATAGCTTGACGGTTGACTATTCGTGGGTATTGAACTACGAGGTGCACTGATGTACAAAACAAAATAAATAATAGTTAAATTGATACTATACCTTTAATGGAATGGATTTTTTTTCTACTTTTCTTGTTGTTATTGTCGTATCACCTAAAGAGTACAAGAAAATCAAACATCGTGGTGGTCCCGAAAAATATTGACTATAATGATTGCCAGCTCGAAGTATAAATCTTCCGAGGGATGGTCCAGACAATGCAGGGCGGCTGCAACAGCTGGGTAATCAGACACAATGAGGAGTAAGCTCGACATCAGGGCAATTGCCACATTTTTGGTATTTTTGTATGCAATCAGCAGAAATTTTCCTATTTTTGTGGGGCTTCATCCTTAATCTTGAGAGTAGTTTTAATTTTAGTTCTGTAATTTGGTATTTAGTTTTAACCTCAGAAGGAATTACAGTGAGCCACAAAATTGAGTATACACCTCTAAAACTTTTAGACTTTTTCCAATTACAAATTAAATATTGATTTAAATAGATAATTTTTTTTATCCCAGATACTTTAACCTTTGCTTTACCATCCTATAATAACACAATTCTATAGTTAACTTATTTATTACGAAAAAAGTTAAGCGATTCGAAGAAAAGATAGAAAACCATGCCACAAAATTGAGTATACACTTCTTATATTTGTAAATTATGCCACCACTTTTTTTAGTTTCAAAATTTCCTTAAAGAGTTTCAGGAGTAGCTTCTGCTTATAACACGTGCTATTGCACTTCAACGCTTTTAAATAGTATTTTTTCTCATTAAAAATCGTAAAATGAGCTCTCGTAGAGAAACTACTGAATCTGAGCGTTTATTGGTTGTAAAATGGTAAATGGAGAGCAAATCTCTTCGAGAAATCGCTTCGTTGATTGGTGTAACTCATGGTTGTGTCCAAAAAATACTACATAAGTATAAAAAAACTGGATCTGCGGCCAATATTCCTGGAAGAGGACCTAAAGAAATACTGAGTACTACAGCGAAGAGGAAACTCAGTAAAGAAAGATCCGAGGGTGAGTGCCTCTAAACTAGCTTTATCGATGTCCTCTACAATCGGGAAAAAGATCTCAGTTGAAACAATTCGATGCACCCTTCACCAATATGGGTTTCATGGCCCTACATCAATACGAAAGCCACTCATCAAGTATGCGAATAGACAAAAGAGAGTGATTTTCGCCAAAGAACATCGTTTAAAGCCTATTTCTTTCTGGAACACTGTAATATTTTCTGATGAAAGTAAGTTTAATCTTTACGGAAGCAATGGACGATTTAAAATATGGAGAGAAGCTGGGAAAGCACAGGCACAACACCATTAAGACAGTCAAGTTCGGAGGTGGATCTGTCCTCGTTTGGGGTTGTATGTCGGCTGGAGGAGTTGGAGAGCTTGCTTTTATTGACGGTATTATGGACAAACATGTATATTTGGGGATTTTAAATGATAACTTGAAAAAAAGTGGCAGTAAGTTGGGGATTGGGTCAAGCTTCATATTCCAGCAGGACAACGACCCCAAGCATACAGCAAAGATTGTGCAGTTATACTTGCTGTACCATTGCAAGAAGCAATTACACACTCCAGCCCAGTCTCCAGACCTAAACGTCATCGAAAATTTGTGGTCGAAATTAGAGAAAGCTGTACATGAGCACGAAATCACAAGCCAGGAAGCTCTCAAGAAGGTTCTGAGAGAAGAATGGGTTAAAATTTCTGTTGAAACCACTAAAACACTAGTAGAATCTATGTCCAGAAGATTACAAACTGTAATTCAAGCAAAAGGTTATGCAACAAAATATGAATTTGTACGTTAAAAGGAAATTAATAAAGGTGTATACTTATTTTTGTGGTGTTGTTTTTCCTCTCGTCTCAGATCTTTTATTTATTTTTTCGTAAAAAATAAATAAACGTAACAACTTTATAAGTATAGTATGATAAAGCATAGACTAAAGTATATAAGGTAAAAAATTCAATCATCTTAAAGCAATATTTAATTTGTAATTGCAAAAAGTCTCTAAGTTTCTAAGGTGTATATTCAATTTTGTGGCCCACTGTGTAAGTTATAATCAGGTACTTTTCTTAGTTACAATATATGTAAAAAAAAAGTGAATTCTGTTTGAAAGATAATTTGTTTTTCTCCGAACGTGTTCTCGCTTCAGGTTTGCGCATTTACGGTTAAAACCCATGTAATAAATTTATTGGTATTTAATTCTGTGTATCTATATAACAATTTTGAAAGTTAACCTGTCATTTTTGTAACTGTATTAATCTTATAATATTGGTAAATAATCCTGAAACTTGTAATTTTTTTTCCGTGGCTGTCACTTTTAAGTTTTTGTTCTGTTCCATGGGCTGAAGTACATAAGAGATGATTATAAATTGCTATATGACATAATCGTCATTTCCTTTACCCTAATTTGAGGATTATACGCTAAAAGAAAAAAAAACTTATGGATCTGTTCAATTTGTACATTTTTCCCCCCGGGAATTTCATAAAAATCATTTCTATAAAACGGTCATTCTTGCTCCGAGTGTCCCGTCCAACAGCGAGAAACAAGCACGTTATCTCTCTCTGTAAGTGACAATTGGACAAAAATAGGCGTCCGCGAAAAATTTCTTTAATATGCTAGGGAAACCGCACCTGATTTGGAGTTGAGTGAAACAATTGACAATTTACTCACTCTGATATTTCTGTCCACACTGAGATAAACCGGTTAGTAATTAGATTATATAATGTAATTGGATCTCAAGAACTCGTCTGGACGCGTCTATAAACAGGATTTTATGTTAATTGTTGATTGATTATTGTAAGTGTGCATCCTATTCATGCTAAGTATAATTCTAATCCCAATGATATCAAGAACTCGGCTCGTTCTCTCGTTTGGATGCGTCTATAGACAGGATTTTATGTTATAGATTATGATTACTGCAATTGTGCATCCTATTCATGCTAAGCATTATTCTAATCTCAAGAACTCGGCTCGTTCTCTCATGCACGCGTCTATAAACAGGATTTTATGTTAATTACAGTAGAACCTCTTTAAGTCGAAAACCTCCATTACTCGAAATTTCACCCCTCTATATGTCGAAATAATGAGTCAATCCCCACAAGCCATTTTATTATCCGTAACTCGAAAAAAAATTGGACCTCTGTATCTCGAACATTAGCAATGTTTGATTTTACAACCTTTACAGCTCGATCATTTGAAACTAATTACCTCTATAGCTCGAAGAAAAATAAGTTACCGCCTTTAAGGATTGGCCGACAATGCACGTCGTTGTTTCCTAGAAAACAATGTATGAGTATATAGTAAATAGAATAACCAATTCTATGTAGTAATAGCAACTCGGAAGAAGAAGAATTTTCTGCTCTTTATAGCTTAGATCAGGGGTCTCCAAACTACGGCCCGTGAGCCAAATCCGGCCCGCCAGTGTCATCAATCCGGCCCGCGACAGCGAATAGCTTATTGTTGCTGTAATAAGTTGGATAAAAAAACACAGAATGATAACTCGGTTTTATTGACTTGCTAGGTAATGTTTAATGACAAGCATAATATGCAGAAAATTTAACTTAAGCATAACAATTAACAAATAATTGAAAGGAATCCCAGAAACATTATAAGCTAGTGAACATCCCTCGGTTACCCTCGTTAGTTATGTTGGGGTAAAGAGTATCGCATATGTATGTATGTCAATGTTTGGAATGTATATATCCTGAATCAAACATTAGATTTTGATCCTGAAAATCTCTCAGGAACGGAAAAGTTAAATGAACGCGAATGAAACCGCGGGGTATCCATTTGTAAAAAAATACTATTGAGATTTATGTAATTGTGATTTTTCACTGACAATAGTTTGGTACAAGTAAAATTGATTGGCAACTACAATTATTAAAAGAGATTGTAGTAATTGCACCAGTGAATTTAGCAAGCGTATGCTCGCTCAGAGCGCGTACTCGGCGACTAGTCTAGAAATTATAGATAATGGCAGAAAAATTAAAACGGATTTGGCCCTTGGTACTTACTAGAGTAAACAGTATGGCCCTAAGTCTAGAAAGTTTGGAGACCCCAAGCTTAGATAATGCTATAGATAGAGAACGATCGAATTGTCTAATGCAAAAAAGAAAATAAATAAATAAAAATAACTGACTTTTTTAATACATAATATTTTTAATTTTAAGATTGTTTCGGAATTATTTGGATTTTTTATTTCAGTATATAATATAACTTTTTAGTTGCAAATAAACATGTGTATTACCTCTGTTACTTGTATTTTTATTTATTTTACCTCTCTAACTCGAAATAAGTCAAAGAATCTACAAGTCGAATATTTCCTTACAAAATCCGCGTAAGTCGAAAACTCTATAACTGGAATTATTTGGCGTCTCCCTTGAAGTTCGACTTACAAAGGCTCTACTGTATAGATTATGATTACCATAATTGTGCATACTATTCATGCTAAGCATTATTCTAATCCCAATGATCTCAAGAAATTGTCTCGTTCTCTCCTATGAATGCGTCTATTGACAGAATTTTATGGTAATTATAAATTATCATTACCCCTGATCAGCCCAGGTTTAAAGCTGTTGCCCTTTTCAGACTCCTGACGGGCTATGATTGTATGGCCAATCATCTTTTTCGAGTGAAAATATTTGCCAAAATGCATGCTCTGCAGTCTTGGAGAGAACATGGATTCATCTCACCTTCCTGTCTGCCCTGCACTTGCTTCCTCTACTGTGTAGGGTCGTTACTGGGAGGCTAGAGCCCTTATAGGCTAAACATGTCACTATGTGATTTCCGTCGATTCTCGTTTTTGTTTTCATGTTCCTTGTGTTCTTTTTCTTTTTCTTTTATTACTTATTGTAGTCTGCCATTGGAAATAAAAAAAATTATGATTACTGTAATTGTGCATCCTATTCATACTAAGCATTATTCTAATCCCAAAGATCTCAAGAACTCGTCTTGTTTTCTCGTATGGATGCGTGCATACACATGATTTTATGTTAATTATTGATTATGATTAGTCGTATTGTGCATATTCATTATGTTGTTGTTGTTACCTATCCCACTTGGTAGATATCTAATCTAGACCAAGCGCACGAACCCGTATGGACTCATGGTTGAAGAGGAAGGAAGCAGCTTCTGTTGAGATGGAGCACTCGTAGGTAGAAGTCTGACTTTTGCTCCGTAACGCTCTTAGTCATATGAGACCTATGGCTTAAAGTGGATTCCAAACCACTACAAAAATCCATGGCACCACCAGGACGTGAACCCGAAACATGTGGTACCCAGCGCTAGCTAGCTACCATTTATCCCCTCTATTCATTATTCTACTTCCAATGATCTCAAGAACTCGTCTCATTTTCTCGTATGGATGCGTCTATAGACAAGATTTTATGTCAATTATAGATTATGATTACTGTAAATGTGCTAAGCATTGTGCTCATGTTAAGCATTATTCTAATCTCAAAACCACTTCCTTGGCTAACTTTTAGCCTTGAATCTGATTGCAGCCCGCCAGAGCTGTCTTTGGACCAGAGGAGCCAGGCGAACGACAGGGAACGCCAGCGGACCAGGCAGATGAACACCGCTTTTGCTCGCCTGCGGAAGGCCATCCCCTCCCAGCCCTCGGACAAGCTGAGCAAAAGGCAGACGCTGGAGTTGGCTCAGCAGTACATAACTTTCCTGCAGGAGCAGCTTGCGGTGGGCTGCGACCTGGGCCACAAGTCTTGCCGGTGCCAGGCATCGGTCAGGAACTTCAGTATTACTTGCTCTCATGAGGGCCTAGCCAAAGACTTCACTATATGGAGGATGCAGCAGAGGAACATGTGAAGAGGGTGGTCTGCGACTGTAAGTATATATTTCATTGTTTTAAATTTTCAACAAAGATCCTAGAGAACCCGCAGCCCGATGGCCAATCTGATATCAACCAACTCTAAAGTTTCCGTGTTCATGCTGTAGTTGGGTTAGGTTTAGATGAGGGGATAAAAAGGGGTGTAAAGGCTCGTTCCCACCGAGGCATGAAGCCTTGAAGATTCAAGCGGCAGGCAAGACAATTTTTTCGACCGTTCACAGCGAAACGTCAGAAATCGCATTACACCTAGTGAAGTTAATAGTGGATTTCAAATCGGTTTCAGGGGAAAGTGGAGAGGCTAGTGATTGATCAACGCTTCACGCTTAAACGTCTCACTCCTCGGTGGGAACGAGCCTTAAAATGCTTTTCCAAATTGGGGGGGAACTATAATAGGTTTTTTGTGTTGGACCTCGATAACGCTGCATTAGCTATATTCAGCATTCCAGTAACGAATGACTTCAGGTCACAGTATCTGGCATTCGAAAACATATTATTAGCATATGACCTAGAATAATCAGATAAATTGCGCTTTCGGTTACAGGTGAACTAATGTTGCTTGGTTTGAATGCAAATAGTGGCGGCTTGATGGTCAATTGGCAAGCGCTCCGGCCTTTGGTACCACATGCTTATCCTGGTTCGAATCCTGGCGGGTGACATGAATGTTTGCGGTTCGGAATCCATGTTAAACTGTAGGTCCGGGTCTAATTAGCCTAAAGTGTGCACAAAATCACCGTAGTGTGGCAAACCAAACCATTCATCAAAACCATGCCTCTCCCTCCACTTTGAGAACCACTTTAGATGGCTGTTATCAGATACATTCTTTACAAACTGTGGATGAAGTATGGCATTCCCTTCCACAGTTTATTCTGGGTCACGCTGACGCTGCTAGATTGTAGAGGCAAATGATAGTTTTGCGCGCTTTAATGCTTTATCTAGCTACAGCCAAAAATTAAAAGCCAAAGTGTGTACAAAATGACTGTAGAGTGGCAAACCAAACCAATAACTTCCACCAGTAGTTTTTCATCAGGTTTTAGCAGCTTATGATTTTCATTTGCATATCAAATTGCCTCTTGGTTTCCCATTTCAAAACCATTGTCGTCAAAACCAAATCGTTAAAGCCATGCGTGACAAGTTTTTTTTATCTTGTACATTTTCGCCGTAAGCTTCAACTTCATCTGTACTTTTCGGCCAATTAAAAGGAAATAACACTTTTGCTAAATATATAGAGCTGGCTTTTTTTTGGTACAGAATTTGACAAATAAAATATAGTTGAAATTTAAATAAAAAATCGTTGTTGACATTTTAATAAATGACATATATTAAAGCTGGGCAAACCCTGTTGGCATGAAATAGTTTCCTGATTAACCGGATTTAATTAATTTGTTCATTTAGCATTTGAACATTTTAGCTTGTTGTAAAGAATTCACTTGGTGCTTTGAGATGTATGCTCAGTATGCTGCTTTATCTCGATTTATCCAAATGCTGTTTGAAATGCTACAGATAAAAGAATTTGACAAAATTTAAAATGGAACCTTTGTGAAGGAATTACTCTAAAACTCGAAATTCTTCAATCCATTGCCTATGACCGATTACAAATTCCATTTTAAAAGAAAAGAAACGTAGTTCATATAATCTAGCAGCCTAAAGAAATTATTCTGAATTAATTAACTTGTATTTGGGCATAATACTAGTTGCGCCATCTGTTAGATAACATACGAATTAGTTTAGCCTATCTTGAATATTTTTCCAGCCCGTGAGATTGGTCACATTTTTACAAAATATAGTTATTTTATAATGGCCAAAGAAGTGAAAACCAATGTATAATAATAATAATGAATATTCTATTAAAAATATATTAAAAAATACATTACAAAAAATACGTTACATGCAATAATTTATTTTAAAAATACATTATGCGTACATCAATATATTTAAAAATTAATTGCCGAAATTATGAGAAAAAATTTACTTTGATGTTAAAGTAATATTCTTGCGAATATAGGACAGATATTGCCTGTTTTATTGATGAGTTCACAGTTATGAGTTCGCAGAATAATTAAATTATATTCTGCGAACTCATGATGTCTCTTGGAACATATAATATAACAGGTTCTATGTTTCGCTTTAAGTGATCTCAGACACAGTGGCTATCCCTAGATATTGAGACAGCTGATTGTTGATAGCAGAGCAAACCAGACTTTTCGTTCAAGTTGTTAGCTGTTGTGGTTCAACTTACACCTGCGAATCGTTTTTTTTTTTTTTTTTCCCTAAAAGGAAATTGACCAAATACAAAACACGCTCAAACATAACGGACGCAACATCCATTACCCAAATTACGATGTGGATAAAATACCCAAATTGAGATCAATTTGCAAAAGCTAAGTGAACGAGTGGAGAAACAAATACTTATCGCACTATTAAAATAAGTATTTTTTAATGATTTTTTTTATTTCATTTATATTTATATATATTTTCTATTTCATTTTTTTTTTGCGTTATATATTTCTTTACAATGTGTGTTTAGTATCATTATCATTATATTATCTATGTTTACATGTAAGAATATTAGTAAACACAAAAATAATAACTCGCTATGTTTCAATTTTTCTCTCTACAAAAATGTCTAAATCTAATAGGGGGATATATAATTTTATATGTGGCCCGCAAGCTCATTTGTGTTGGCCATCCCTGGTTTAATATCTAATAGTCAAGCGGAAAGACCTCTATTAACCCTTTCGTTCTTGTTGCAAAATAAATTTCGTCACACTAACCCTACCCAGTAAAAATCAGCTGTCAATTCCCTTCCGTCGAATCTTTTTCCCGCGCTTTTTAGATAAGCAAAAAAATATACAATTACGTCACTGATGACGTATCTCGTTAGCGTAAAACAGTGAATAATTACCCACATCAACACTGCGTTTTTAACAAGTCCCTCGACGCTGGACGCAAACGATTTTTTCCCTCTTCCTTCCCCTCTTCCTCCCGGGTCTCGAATGTCAGACGATGTCAAGGTCATCCCGACACGCCTCGGAACAACAGTGGCAGCAGCTCTCCCAGGGCGACACTTAGCAGCGAGACAGATAACGGAAGACTTAAACGCAGACGATTTTCGATTTAATTATCGTGCAGGGAGGTCGGGGGTGATAGTGGTAAAACGTTTTATCCCCCCCTATATCAAAGAAAACGATACTGAGTTACATTGTTAAAATAATATAAAATTCGGATGCTTTCAAATCAAAGACATAAGTTTCTTTAAAAAGAAGACGTGTTTTTTTTTTTCTTTTAACATCTTGTTGAAAATCTCCGAATTTATTTCAATGAAAGAGTTCTGTATGAAACTCAAAGTTCATTGCATCAAGAAAAAAAAAGAAAAAAAATCGAACATTTAACAATATTTAAAATATTTTATTATTTTTTTTATCTTTAAATATAAAATATCATTCATTCACACCCTTCATAGATTTTATAACAATAATACTGATATTAAATCTATATCAGTATTATTGTTATAAAGTCTATAACTTTTCTACATAGTCACCATCTCCTTATAAGCACTTGGAATACCATCAGACAATCTTTATACTTTTGCGTACAATTCCAACGTTTTAGCAGCTAAGCTAATGATTTTACTGTCGGCGAAACGACTTCAGGTGAAAGGAAATGTGGAAGTCATTCGGTGCAAGGTCGGGGTGTGAATAAAAGATAAATCTCTGCTACTCGGCAAACTTGATTTAAACTGTGTTGCTATTTAGAGTTTATAAAGAGTCGTTCATTTTTTAAAAATGAATCTTATTAAATTTGAGAATTGAAAAAAAAAAAAAAAAAACCCATTTAGAACAGGAATTGAAAACTCGAATTATAATCGAATCGAATCAAATCAAATCAAATCAAATCATAGTCAAATCGAAAAATCGAATTTACTGGCCATGAAAGGGCCAGTGGCCAAAGAACTTTAACCTCTCGTTTCCCAGTTGTTTCATATTATGTACCGTGAAGCAATGGCTGCCTTTAATTTGACCTTTTAACAGTGGCGTAACTATACCTTCTGAGGATAGGTGCAAAATTTTCGAAATGGGAATGAGGGCCCTACAATGCACAGTATCCTCATTGTGATTTCTTTTTAATAAAGTATTACTTAAAATACGTATTATTTTTTGTTGATACTATGACATTTTAATTTTAAAGGGGGTATTGAACTAAAAATACCGGATTTATCACTATTTCCACAATCAACTAATTAACTTTACGACCGAGGGCGGATTTGATGAAACAAAAAGTAAGATAATAGTGGCGTATGGAGAATCCGCGATCCAAGGGACTTCTCTGCTTTCTGGAAGTCACTGACTTGCCAGCGGGGATTCCCACTTTTAATTTTGTAAGTGCCTATTCAAATCAGGGGAATTCTCTAACAAGTGAATTTAAAAATGTCCCAGTGGCACATGATTGACAGCTGGAATTCACACTTTATATTTAGTACCTATTCACAATCCAGAAATTGGCGCAACAGATATTTTATTTTATTGTCTCGTAACATTAGATTTTATTGTCTCGTAATTCTAATAAGGTAATAATTTATTAAAATTACTTTTTCTTAATGTTTCAAAATTTGTTAATATTTGTATTTTTTTTTTTCAGACCTTTCTTCAGAAGAGCAAATAAATCAAAAAAAAAAAAAAAAACTGATGCGGCTTTATTTTGGGAGGAATTCAGAAAAAAAATTTTACAATATTTTTTTTTACACTACTGTAAAATATTTATTTACAAAATTTTCGATTGATTTTTTTTTTTTTTTTTAATAAATTTGTTTAGTATATTTAACGTTGATCTATTATCTTAAAAAAATGGAAGAACATACATTTTTTAAATTTATGATAAAATTTATATTTATTTTTTGATAAAATGTTTTTATTTTTAGTAACATTAATTACCTTATACTTCAGCTGGATTATTTTTGGTACCAACTGTTAGTTGAAAATGTAATGTCAATTATTTATTTTAACTGTTGATAAATTTATTTCACAGTACGAATTAAAAATCTAACGATGCTATTATTTAAGTAATATTTTATTGATTTATTATTAAAAAAAATTTATTTTGTGTATGCTTAAAAACTGATATTGATAATACTGTTGTGCATAGAAAATTTATTTTTGAAAAATTTGCATACCAATGATTATTATAGGAAATTGATTTTGTGTAGCCTTAAAAACTGATATATTGATAACATTGTTGTGCATATACAATAGATTTTCCAAAAATTTGCATACCAATGATTATTATAGGAAATTGATGATGTATACTCTTAAATACTGATATATTGATAATATTGCTGTGCATATACAATAGATTTTTCAAAAATTTGAATATTAATGATTATTATAGGAAATCGATTTTATGTATCCTTAAAAACAGATTTTGATAATATTGCTGTGCATATACAATAGATTTTTGAAAAGTTTGCATACTGATGATTATTATAGGAAATCAATTTTGTGTATCCTTAAAAACTGATTTTGATAATATTGTTGTGCATGTACAATTGATTTTTGAAAAATTTGCATACTAATGATTATAAATAGTGTTTTTAAGATTGAAATTTAATTTATTTAAAATTTGAATATTAGTCATGAGAAATTGTTAATTCAATTTTGTTTACTTTTTACTTTTTAAAGATTAAAATTATTTTTTATTAGAAATGAACGTAAAGTTATATTAAAACTTTTAATAATAAATTAAAAATTTTATACTTTCATTAGTGAATAAAAATTAGGAAATATTTTGGTGTAAGAGTATATTTTTATAATTAGTATGTAGATATTAAGTAATGTGCAGTTTGTGGGGAAAGTGCAATTTGCTGTTTTTTTTCCTACTGTTGTCTTACAATGAATTTTATATGTAATAGTATCGTTATAATATGTATGTAACAGTTAACTCTTTATATTTATTGATGTGTAATAAAGAAATGTTATAAAAATTTTATTGTTCATTTGTGTCTGAAACAACATAAACATGTATATTCCAATTCTTTTTTTTAATTTAGGAGTACTAAAGTCAATCTATTGTTGGGTTTTGAAAAGGTGTTATTGATATATTTTAATTGTTTATTAGATTCTGAAGCAATGTAAACAATATTCATTTTTTCAATTTAGATCAGAAATGTCAAATTCAATCTTGTAATGAGGCAATTTTTCTTTCATGTTATGTCTAGAGAGATCGGATTAAATAATGTAGTGTGCAGGTTGGACAACCAGATTGTAACTGTATGTGGTTGTGTTGAGGTATTTGAGGCACAGGTTGGAGAATTCGTAGCTTTATTGACACACGCACAAACACCACACACAAACAATTAGAGATATACATTATTTAACACATTTAAAGACGTTTAATTATAGATTCGTGGAAGGATTCCCCTTCTAAGCCTAAAACCCGAAACTCGGATATGCGCAAGATGCGCGAAATATGCTTCCTCTCCAAGTGAGAATATACTCCTCTTTCTCCGAAATATACTCCTACTTCCTCCTTCATAATTATCTAATATTTAATGAAGGTCTTGTTTCAGATCTTTGAAATTTGGCGCATAATTTGTTGAGGTTCTTCTCAGTAATTCTGTGAGATGCTGATTGGGCATATTTCAGCTTTACCCATTTCATTTGCGGAGTACAAAGATTTACATCAATATATTGTAAATCGTTGAAAAATCAGTTAAAAAATTAGCTTCTTTTTTCAATGTGGATATTTTGAATCTGCCACGTGATTCTCAAATTCATTTATAGAAATAAATTTGCCCTGAATTTTTTTTTTCATCTAATAGTTTCAACTTCACATTCGCTTTCTCAACTAATGTTTGTTTCAGAAATTGAAAATCTAATAATTAGCTAATATAAGAAAGAATAGCAAAATTTTTTGAAAAACTGTATTTAAAATTTTTTATTATAATTTCATATTTTCCACGATATCAAACTTTTGCGATTAAAAAAATATTTTATTACTTTTGTACAACGATAAAAAGACATGGAATACATTTTGTATATGCATATATATTTTTATCTGCTTATAAACATGGTAATATGAGATACAATAAGCACAACAATATGAGCATTAAAATTTGGGTCCGGTATCTAAGCTCTTCTTTTTTTATTTCTACTACATTTGAGCTTATATTCAAAATTATTCTTTTTTGTTAGTTAACATTTTAACATAATAATTAAAATATAATGTATAATAAAAGCTTTTTTATTAGCACTATTTTTCTGTACATTAGTTCGCTCGCATATTATTTAGCAAAACTACTCAATTGAAAATTAACTATATTTTTCAACTAAATTAACAGTAAAATGCACTAAATACTATTAGACTAATTAAATGCCCTAATGTAATTAACACTTTAACATACTAATTAATATGTGATACATAATTAAGGGTTTTTATAAAGACTATTTTCCTGTTCAATAGTTCGCTCACATGCTACCAAAAACTACTAAATTAAAACTTAACAATTTTTTGCACTAAACACTAAAATGCACTAAATCTTCTTATTCAAAATTACTTTTTTTTTATTATTTAATTCACTAATTAATATATAATATGTACTATATAATTAACGTTTTTTTTCTTGTGCAACACATCATCACCGGCGCAACAGCCCCATAGCGCAGCCGGGCGCATCCATGGCGCAGCCGGGACTCGAACCCGAAATCTGTGGCACCCATCACCAGAGCGCTAGTTACTCGCCCATCAGGTCACTCTCATATTTATACCACAATAATATCAGATGTAATTGGATTCCTAAAATATACATATTGTAGACATCGTAACTATACATTCTAATAAAAATTTTTTTTTTTTGTTCCAATGCAGCTGGCAAACACTTAAACAGCTTGGTCTTGGATGCCTTAAGGCAAGCGCTGCACAGACGTTACTCACTTTGCATTACCCATGGGGCTCGTGTAACTTGAAGATACGGACGCGGAGTAACAATGCCCCCGCAACGCTCTACGGTCCTATTAGGACCGGGACCTACGGTTTAAAGGGGATTCCGAACCACTACAAACATCCATGGCACCGCCGGGACTCGAACCCGAAACTTGTGGTACCGAGCGCCAGAGCGCTAGCCACTCGATCATTCAGGCCCCTCTAATAAAATATAAATATTATAAATAAATATCCTAAATATACATATCGTAAAATATACATATTAATTTTTCAAATTTTTAAAAATACATTTGAAATCCGGTAACAATTCATTCAATTCCATTCCATTCAATTTCTCTTTTTTGCATTTCAAGCTCTTCTCGAATATAATAGCCCTTTTATAATTAAATATTTCCCTTCCAAATTATTTTTTCATTTTATTATTTATACAGTTTTAAAAAAAATTTTTAAGAAAATAGATTTCCCAAATTTTTTTATCAATTAATGTACGAATAAAATTGACGAAATTAAATCATAAATTATTGAATAACTTGCGGAAAACGCTACACAAAAGGAAACAAGGATTTATAAAGTTTTGATGATTTTATAATGTTTTTGTTTCGGTTATGCAATCGAAATATTAAAATCGATTGTGATATCGAAAACCAATGGATAAATTAATTTTTTTAATAATTTATTCAGAAACATTGTAGTGGTGATAAAATTTGTGCCCTTAATGATTTGTTATTAAATAAAATTAAAAAAATCATAATTAAGATAGAAGAAATTAGATTTTCTGTACCCCACTCGTTGCCACTGTACCCAATTCATGGCTCAGTGGCAACGTGCGCCACTGATGAACATTAGCATTGAGGTTTTATCCACTGGCGCCTTTGTTGTAGAACACTGTTTGAAAAAAGAAGAGACTCGATGCCGTTTTTAAAATTCAGTTCCTTGCCTCGTGAGTCGAACTACCTGTTGAGATTTTTCCTGGTTTTCTTCCATATGCTACACAAATGCGAAGTAGTTCATCCTAAAAGTCCTCGTGGATGGTATTGCCCTCTTTCTTGAGCGTCAGGTAGCCAAGTCAGACTTCTACCTACGCGTGCTCCATCCCAACAGAAGCTTCCCCCGTCTTTCCTTCTTCCATGAGGGATAAAATGGATACCCAACAGTCGGTGGGTACCCTACTAGATTGGATAGGAGAGTCGAGTACCTGTGCACGTAGTGCACATCTGCTCAGAATTCAAATATAATAAAAACAAAGTATCACAGAATTAACAGGAATTAAAAAATTTAAAGCAAACAGTTCATAGGAGGGAAAGAAGTTAAAAAAAAAAATATATATATATAGATAAAAAAAAAAGGGGGGGGCGAGCAAACTAGGAGATGACAATCAAGCAATATCAAAATGCATAAATGCCCAATAGAAGCATATAATACGTAAATACATAGCGGACAGACATATAAACACACATATAATGAAAATAAATATGAATTATAAATATACAAATATAAAATCACAAAAATAAAAAATAAAAACTTTAAGGAGACAGAAAACATACGAACAACATTTGAAACTGAAGATCGGAAGTAAAGTTTGTTACTGCAGGGTAGAGTTTGAAGTTTTCAGAAATGGAATGTTTTTTTTTTTTTTCTTTTTAACATAGTTCCGCAGTACACACTGCCAAGGCAGAAGAGAGGACGATAGGAGATTTCTTAGAACTGAAGAGTAGTATTGAAGATGGATCATAGAAGAAATTAGGGAGGCTTGAGGTCGTGATTCCATCCTGTTGTGTAATATGGATAATGGTATTTACCTTCGTTGTGGGCGAAGAATAATTGAGCTTTAATTAAATTATTTTTATGGTTCTTGATATTTAGAAACAACTTTCTTGAAAGCTTCGCAATATGATCGTCTATTGATTCTATTTGTAGGTCATGATGCAGCACGTCATTTCGAATGAACCAGGGAGCTCCCGTAATTATTCTGAGAATTTTATTTTGGATAACTTGGATTTTGTTTCTGTTTGTTTTTGCAGCAAGGCCCCAGATGGGTGCTGCATAAGTCAGGATTGGTCTAAGGACTTGTTTGTATAAAAGAATTTTGTTTCTTTAAAGATAAAGTAGAATATTTTCCTATTAATGGCAAACTAAGATGTAATTTGTTCCAGCATTTTGTCTTTACTGTGTGAAGATGTTTCTGAAATGTTAGTTTGCTGTCGAGAATTAGGCCAAGATATTTGACTTGATTGACCCATTCTATCGGATCATCAAACAGAAAAATATCTTCATATGGAGATCTAGCATGACCTTTTCTGAAAATGATGGCTTTACTTTTGTCTGTATTGACAGAGATTCTCCATAGTGTAAGCCACTCTTCCAGGGAGTGAAGGAAATTTTGAAGAGTTCTTGTCACGAATCTGACAGTAGTTCCCTGAACCAGGGCAGCTGGGTACCCATTTTAGTTGCCTTTTGCGACACGCATGAACTGTACCGGGGCTATTCTTACACAGCCGGTCACTACAAAAATGACTGGTAGACATAGTAAAAAAAAAAAAATTCGCCAGATTTATGCATGTAACAACCTTGCAAAAACCAAATATAAAAATAATTCCTCCCTCATAATTTAGCATCTTAACATGAGCTTCTGACATTAGTTCTGCTACATTTTGATGCTGATCGTTTAACGTTGTGAAAATCCTTTAAAAAGAAGAGCAGCCCTAAGCACATTAAAAAAATAATACATAAAAAACGCGTACATAAAAAGAGAAGACTAAATCTCTTTTTTCTTTCCCCCTCTTGCCATTTCGATGCCGCGATATCCGTTTCATGGCGCATCCCCCGGTGTTGTTTTAAGCGCTTCTTCGGTAACTTTGTGTCTCTTGAGTGGAGAGAGGTTGCGACCTCAAATTTCCTGCGGAAACAGGGAGGTAAATAAATTATAAAAAACGTCGCTCACGTGAAACCACGGTTATGAAACCATATTTCAACTTCCCGCGCTTTTAACTCGCATGAACTGTATATTTTTAAGCTCGGGAATTGAAATCAGTTAAACATTAGTTGCCAAAGTTGATTTCTTTCGTATCCTTTAGATAGTGAGATCCAGTCCTTAGCCCTACACTTTTTCTTTGTGGTCATTTCTTAAATATCTTTACTTCTTCAGTTTACTCCTACATTCTTAATGTCTTGGGTTCATTCACTTCTTTTTAATCATTTATTCTTATTAAATAATTATCTAATTTTAATTATAGGACTGTTGTTTTTGTTATTTAAAAAAAAGTTAGGTAGTAACCGAGATCGATTCTTGATTTCCAGATTTCGCACAAAGACATAACTTAGCAATGCAAAACTTCATATATTTGGCTTGACTTCATATGCATTATGTTCAATCTGCAAAACTCCGGAAACAGTTGAGCACATTTTGTTTCAATGCATAAAATATGTAGCAGCACGGAATAAACTTCAAAGCGCTTTGGATATACAGTTCTGTCTCACTCATGGTCATTTGATGCGTCAAAAGACGCTGTCGTTAAATGTGCTCACAACTAAAATCTCATCTTTTTGTAATTATTATAGCAATTATTTTTATTGCAAGGTTCAATCAAAGAATGTTTTTGTGTGTGTGTGTGTGTATGATTTCAATCGTAATGTGTAAATTGGTTTGGTTTATCGCTCTACGGGCATTTTGTGCACACGAAAGCTAAACGGATCGGGAACTATAGTTGACCGTTTATTCCGAACCACTCACAAATACCCATGCCACCGTCTGGTTTCGAACCTGAAGCTTGTGGTACCAACGGCCAGAGCACTAGCCAATTGGCATCAGGCCGCGTAATGTGTAAAAGCACTACTGAATAAATGCTGAGTTGTCATTTGTGTTGTGTATTGATAATTAAATTTTTTTCTGTCGTACTGCGATACAGCAAATCTCCTAGAAATGCAATGTATAAATGTAATTAACGGATCATAGTTTTTATTTTTACTGAAGTGAAATGATTGCGAATCTTTGAATAGTTCAAAATAAAAATACGATCATGAAAATCCTTTACATATTTATTGCAAAATTAGTTGAAAGCAAATTTCGTACCATTTCTTTTGATTCTCCATTATTGTAGTCACTGCTTTCAGAAACAGAGAGACTTGATGGCGATTGTAACAATGTGTGAAAACGTCAGACGTCAGCATCGGCAGCACCTCGCAACTTATCACCATAGTCATAGTTAAATTACTCGGTGGGAGTTTCCCGGGTTTCTCCCATACGACACGCAACTAACTAACTCCCCGGCACTACAGTCCATGTTGGGCCGTGGCCGTCTGCCTACTGGCAGATTACGAAACAGGAGATACTTTCTTTTTACGGATTAGGATTGCCCAACGCCCTACGCCCTACAGTCCTATTAGACTGGGTCTTAGTGCTTAAAGTGGATTCCAAACCATTAAAAACATCCATGCCACCTCCGGGACTCGAACCGAAACATGTGGCACCGAGTGCCAGAGCACTAAATACGTATATGTAATTAATTTAATTTAACAATTTTATTTACTACAGTTTAATTATGTTTCCCACCATAAAAAGATGTAAAAAAAAATAAGCAATATTAAGAATAAGGAAAAAAAAAAAAAAAAAATCCCCATAATCCATAGATATAAGATTTTTTTTCTTTCTAATGCAGCTGGCAAACACTTAGACAGCTTGGTCGCCTTAAGGCACGCGCTGCACAGACGTTACTCACTTTGCATTACCCAGGGGGCGTGTGTCACTTGAAGATAAGCCACGGACGCGGAGTAACAATGCCCCCGCAACGCTCTACGATACTATTAGGACCGGGACTTACGGTTTAAAGTGGATAACGAACCACTACAAACATCCATGGCACCGCCGGGACTCGAACCCGAAACCTGTGGTACCGAGCGCCAGAGTGCTAGCCCCTCGGCCATTCAGGCCCTATAGATAAAAGATTGTCATATAGAAATACTTTTTATTTTGTAATCAATACATAAATAATATTCAATAATTTTCTTCATTTGTTTCCTGAAATATATAGAAATATCCTATTATTATAACATTAATGAAATGAAACGATCATATTTAAGAGTGTAGTTTTTCCTATTACCTGGAAGTTTTACCATTATCATTTCAAATTACCACGAAATTTTACCATTATCATAAACGGGATTTTATTCTTTATTAAATTATCGATGAGTTTTCCAATTATCAAGATTTTGTTTCTTTCGCTTCATTATTAAGTTTTAAAAAGGAATCTATGATGACATTAGAGGATTAATTTATTTAAGTTTCCCGGCACATCGCACAAATGGAGCGTGCAGGTGGGTTTAGATTAGAATCCGCTATTGGCATGTGTTGTGATTACTGCTTTCAGAAACAAGCAGACTCCTTATCTATTATAACGACGCGTGTAAAGCTTTCTGCATCGATATTCATACTATCTCATTTGAGTTTTTTCTTTCTTTATTCTTCTTTTTTGGGGGAGTGGGATTTTTTATTTACTTACGACACGCAAATGTGGTGCAATTACCCTTAAAAAAAGGTGATGCCCTGTCTTCATTATGCGTCAATTAGGTGTTTGTGATAAACATTAACAACATCAAGATCCAATATAAAGGATTGCTCAGTATGTGTTCGTAAATGGCGTTGATACCAGCCAGGAAATGAAAAGCAAAAATTTTATTTTTGAGAAAGTAAGAAATCACGAAGTAAAATAACAAATTTGGAATTAATTAACAAATATACATCATTATATTAGTATTATATATGATAATATTGCGTAGATTACATAATTACGGATTATTATGCTTTTACATTTTATTAAGTATTTTTAAGTTACACAGTTAGCATATAATAATTTTTTCCTAATTTATTTTAGTTCTAATTTAGTACTACAGATGGCAGCACGAAAAGTGAACAAAATAATTTAATGCAATCCGTTTGCAATGATTTTTTTTATTTTTTTTATTACATATTTTTTATTGAATACCTTTAATGAAAGATTTGCTTGTCTAAACTTTTTAAGTACAATTATAAAATTATTTCCATAAAAAAAATCAAATGAATAACAGTTTAAATAAAATTTATTTTTCTTTCTGGCCTTTATTGGATATAAATCAATACTTTTTCATGGTGCATCCTAGATTCGTTAATTTAATAAAAACCATTTTTCCTTTACAGTGTATGAATTAGTACTGTTTACGATACATCTTAGATTCGTTAATTTAAAAAAAAAAAGAAAGAATTTCGCCCTTTTTTCTTTAGTGGGTATAAATTATTAGTTTTCAGGTTAATTCTAGATGATTATGCTTTTTTAAGATTAAATTTTTATTAAAGTTCATGAAATTATTTATTATGTTACAAAGAATTTCATCATGAATGAATAATTAATTTATTTATTTTAATATTCGGGAATTACCTAATTTTACTTTTATGCAATAAATAAATCCATACGTTTCACGTAAAAATATTCTAAACTTATGAAAAAAAAATCAGTTTCAATACTAAACAACAACAAAAAAAAAATTAGTAGATTAATATAAGATATTTCATTATAATTTATGTTACAATTTTAAGTTTTTAAATCTTGTTTTTAACTTAATCTTAAATAATATCAAAAATATGTAACAGGAAATTTATTTTCAAAATAATGAAAAAGAAAAAAAAATTATTTTTACTTGATCTTAGTTAAAAAAAAAAAAATCAAGGAAACTTTATTCTTAAAACAAAAACGTTGATTATAAAATATGTATAAAAGAAATTATTTTTCACAACATCAAAATAAACAACTAAACTTTTTATTTTTTTTGCAATTCACGACAAGTAATTGCAAAGAATAAAAAAACAAACACACAAAAATAGACATTTCATAAGCATTATCACAAGAAAATTTGTCCTACAAATATAAAATAACATTTTTTTAAAAAATGAACACATATTTATAACGAAGAAAACATTTTGAAACAGTGCTGCCTTTCGTAATAGTGATTGCTTCGGAGCTTGAAAAACATAAAGATACACATAAGTATGACATAAATAATAGGATTAAAATCAACATTCATTCTTTTAAAGTATTTGTAGCGAATAAGAAATATAAATAACAAGTTGATTGAAAACCCTTAACTTGTTTTATACAAAATATTTTTAAATATGTACAAATAGTCTCAATAGTCAATATGTACAAAATATTTTTAAATATATACATCTTTATTTGTAATACTTGAAAAAAAATTGTCAAAGTTTTCTTATTTTTTTTTTAACAGATTGTTTTTTGCTATAAGTCCCAGAAAGTCAAATCGAAAATTTTCAATTAAACTTGAACTTTCAATTAAATTTAAGTTTAATTGAAAATTTTCATTTGAACTTAAATTTTCTATTAAACTGTTAAAAATTCAATTGCACTTAAATTCAAGAATTTAAGAACTTGTAACTTTGAACTTGTTTTAATTTGATTGTTCAGTTAATTATACATATGACATACTTAAAGAACGGATCGTAAATTCAGGACGGATCATAAATTACAACATTATTAAAGAAACGGATCATAAATTACTATATTATTAAAAGAACGGATCATAAATGCAGTTCACTTACTGATGCAATTATATTAAGTTAGATTCTAAGAATTAGAGAATCGATGGAAAAGGTGAAATAACCAATTTTCTCACTGATGAGATTTATACAAAGTACTGATTTCCATCGGATACTAAATGCTCAAGCCTTAGAAAGTTAGCCAATCAGATGTCTATTCTGAACATACAGGCCCACATTTTCTCGTCTGTTTCAATTTGAAGTGCGGTTAAATTCTTGACGTCAGGTCAATTTAGTCAACGTCAGAATCTATTCTTCTGGGTAAACCAAGTTGGGTTTGAATGGCCTGAGTGTCTAGCACTCGGGGCCCTAGGTTTCGGATTCAAGTCCCGGCGATGCCGTGCATGCTTGTAGTGGTTCGGAATCCATTTTAAGGCGTAGGTCCCTGTCTCATATGATTGTAGAGCGTCCCAGAACCCAGTCAGACTTCTCACCCACATCATTTCCAAACTGTATAGGGGCAACTCAGTGACTCAGCACAGTGACGTAGTGGTGTAGTAATGGGTAAACCAACCAATTTTCTCACTATCCTTTCTAAGCTTTAGTTCTGGGTTAAAATCCGTCTTATATTTTCAGAAAATCGCTAAATAAGCAGGCTTCAAATAATGGTTAAAAGGTCATATTAGAATATTCTAGGTAAACTTGACATTCGGAAATGAAATGTGATTTAAAACGAAAATGAAAGGCCTGACAGAAGATGCCTATGATTGGTTGACTTCTACGTCTTAAGGCTTTAGTATCCGGTGGGAGTTCTCCTTTACAGAGAACACGAAAAGAACTTGAATGGAAGCTTGTTAATATTCAGGGTGTCCACATTGAAACCTCCCTGATTTCAAATGTTAATTGTACAGAAATTATGTGTCCTAGAGATTTGCTGTTTGCGGTATCAGGAATAGCAACACAACAAATTTATTTTGTTGCAAAAATATTTTTTTCAGAAAATATGCCAAAGCGCAAAAACTTTTCTATTGAGATCGTGGAGCAGATCAACAAAGCTCACAATTACCTAGAGAATGTGATATTCAGCTGTGAATGAACATTTCCCACATCTGCAACAGATAATCGTCACAACGTTCGCCTCTGGGGTTCAGAACGACCTAACGTTGTTCGGGAACATGTCAGGGACAGTGACAAAGTGAATATGTGGTGTAGTTTGATGCGTCACAGAATCGTCAAACCATTTTTCTTCACTGAAAGAACAGTTTACTGGTCCCATTTATCTTGAAATGCTTTAGCAGTTTGTTTTTTACTTTTTTTGTTTGTTTGCTCTTTGCAGCCAATTGTGATGTTCCAACAGGATGGTGCCCCATCTCACTGGAGTGCAGATGTTTGTCGTTCCAGACGAAACCGCAGGGATGAAATGGACGAGATGGACCCATTGTTAGGCTGCCGTGATCTCCAGACATAACTCCTCTGGATTTCTACCTGGGGGGTTATGTCAAATATATGGTTCATGTTACACCTGTACGTGGTGGTGATCACCGCCACAGAATTACGGAAGCTATCAATTCAGTCGCACCTGAAGTGCTGCACAATAATCGTGACTAAAATTAAATATCGACTGAACTACGAACGGAGCCCATATCAAAATACATACATAGACAAAAATTAATGTTTGCAGCGAAATAAACTTGTTATGTTGCTATTCATAATACTTTAAACCACAAATCTCTAGGACTGGTAACACCAGTACAGTTAACATTTGAAATTAGACAGATTTCATGTAAACACCCTGTACATTATCCATGTCATTAAATGAGAACACAGAACTATTGTAGATAAAAAAAAAGGCATACATTTTCTTTTTCAAATACTATGAATCATATGTGTCTTATCTTTTTTAATTTTTAAGAATAATTTTTAAAAAAAATCAAGTTTTTAACAGTTTTATAAGTTGCTTTGTCACAATTGATCTCTTTTTCTGTACTTTTTCAATAATTTATTCAGATATATAATCAAAGGAAAGAATTTGTACTTATTTTTAGTGACAAATATAATTTTATGCGATTCAAGAAAAAACATAGTAAACTGTAGAAAGAATTTTTTTTTAAATATTGTTCTAAGAAAACAATTGAAAATGTAGGATTGCAAATTTTCACAACGTTTTTTCTTTCTAATGCAGCTGGCAAACTCTTAGACGGCTTGGTCTTGGATGCATTAAGGCAAGTGCTGCACAGACGTTACTCACTTTGCATTACCCAGGGGGCGCGTGTAACTTGAAGATAAGCCACGGACGCGGAGTAACAATGCCCCCGCAACGCTCTACGATCCTATTAGGACCGGGACCTACGGTTTAAAGTGGATTTCGAACCACTACAAACATCTATGGCACCGCCGGGACTCGAACCCTAAACCTGGGATTTTCACAACATTCATGATATAAAAAATAATAAAAAAATATTAAAATGAAAAAAATATTCTAAAATCAAAATCGAAATTTTCTTTCGTATTCGTAATTATTGCATACTTAGGACTTTATTTTAAAACATCAAATTATGAATCGAACCCACAAATTGTATTAAGTTCTTGCTAGCTTGTGAGAGGATGATGTTTCCATTTCCGGTGGTACTACGATACAATCCTGCAGCAGTGATTGCTTTGAAAAATTTGGTAGTAGTAAAAAAGTAGATTTGGTTGACTAGTCGTTAGAATAGTTGTGATTAAAGGTTTTCATCGACGAATAAACTGCTTGATTGGAGTTTTTCTTATATGATACTTGAATATTGTGCAGTCGCTTCTTCAAATTGTTCTGTGCTATACTACTTCTTCATATTAGGAGGAAATTTCAAATCAATCAACATCTGTTTTACCTGTTATAAAGTTCTAACAGGATTGGAAGATTCGATACCTCAGTTCACGTTGCAGTATTAAAACCATTAGCATTGCAATTTTTAGATCTCGTATTACTTATTTGTTAATAATCTCATTAAAAAAATCGTATATTTCTTTTCCAAAACTTCTTTTGCAATGGCAATATTCATTTCAACTTGTTGGTGAACTGCGAAAAAGTTTTGGTAATTGGGACCAACCATCTTTCATAATAAGCACTAAAATAAGGCATTTCTAATTCCCATTCATAATGAATTAGAACCATTATCATTACAATAAGGCATTTCTAATTCCCATTCATAATGAATTAGAACCATTATCATTACAAAAAGGCATTTCTAATGCCCATTCATAATGAATTAGAACCATTACCATTATGCTGCATTTCTAATTCCCATTTTTAATGCATTAGAACCATTATGTTGTACTTCCAATTCCCATTCATAATGCATTAGAACCATTATCATTACAATAAGGCATTTCTAATGCCCATTCATAATGAATTAGAACCATTACCATTATGCTGCATTTCTAATTCCCATTTTTAATGCATTAGAACCATTATGTTGTATTTCCAATTCCCATTCATAATGCATTAGAATCACTACCATTATGTTGCATTTCTAATTCCCTTTTCATATTGCATTACATCCATTGCCATTATGTGGCATTTCTAAATACCATTCATAATGCATTACAACTATTACCATTATCATTATGTTGTATTTCTGATACCCATTCATAATGCTATAGAATCATTACAATTACTAATAATGCATTAATTCCCATTCATAATGCAATAGAACCATTACCATTATGTTGCATTTCTAAATCATATTCATAATGCATTAGAACCATTGTCATCACAATTTTTAGATTATAAGTTATTTATTTATCAGCTTATTAAAAAAAAATCTTTGTTTGTTTTTCCAAAATCCTTTTAGATTGGCAATATCCCTCTGAACCAGTTGTTGAATTACGATAAATTGATGTGATGATGATTGTGCCTAAGACATCTTCGTAATAAGTACAAGATTTAAAACACTTTTTAGTTCCCGAAATTCTCATTTCACTGCTGTTTGAGATCATCTGGATAGAGTTGCTTGAGAGGTACCAGACTCAAGGACAAGAAATGGCGTTGGTACACCTTGCTTTTCCGAAACAGAGCGTTGGTGTTATGAAGACGATCCAAAATTCCCAGAACACCGTAATTTTCATTGAACCTGAAAGATAATATTAAGGTAAACAAACATAAATTTGGTTTGTACACATTAGACAATTTTAATAGTCTAAACTAAAAAGCCTTCATTGCAAGATCTTCTTAGTAACGTCCAGGCTTGAGAGCTAATGGCAAATATTTGTCTATTCTCGCCAGTTGGAGTTTAACCTCATATTCTTATTAAACCAGTTATGGTCTAGACTAGACCATTTAGGACCATTTGAGCATTGGTTTAGACCAGTTAACCAGTTATGATTAGACCAGTGAGACCATTGACCATTTCCGACGACCTATTGTTTGTTACGTGGTGAGCAAAGAATGAGCCGTCGGAAATGCTGGAAAGGTACTTAAATAGTAAGCCGTTAATCCTTTGATATTTGACTTAAACTGAACCTTAGAAGGAGGGACATTTCACTTACCCGATTCATTAGAGACAACAGAACACGTTTTCCAGTAAAGCCATGCTCACAATGGAGAGCAGCACACCAAAATCGGTTATCTACACTTCGGATGGAAATAGAAACGCGTTTAGTTTCATTTGTAGGTTTTAGTCGATCTTATGTCACTCGTCAGAAGATTTACGACCTTCTTAAAGAATGGAGGATTGGAGATTCAATGATAAAGGAAGATGAGGGGGTTTATTTTTTCAGTTTAAACTTTTTTTTCTTCTTTTATGCAGCTGGCAAACACAGACAGCTTGGTCATTGATGCCTTAAGGCAAGTGCTTCACAGATGTACTCACTTTGCATTACCCAGGGGGCGCGTGTAACTTGAAGATAAGCCACGGACGCGGAGTAACAATGCCCCCGCAACGCTCTACGATCCTATTAGGACCGGGACCTGCGGTTTAAAGGGGATTCTGAACCACTACAAATATCCATGGCACCGCCGGGACTCGAACCCGAAACCTGTGGTACCGAGCGTCAGAGTGCTAGCCACTCGGCCATTCAGGCCCCTCAGTTTAAACTACAACGAACAATTTCAACGCTCGCCCATATACTTTACATTTGAAAGTGGCTTTAGGTCCTCAATGGAGACAACTGGTTTTCTATGAGTCAGAGCTTATGCTTGAAAATTGGATTTGGCTTTAAAGGAGGGAAAGGACAGAAGATAAAAAGGTTGAGAACCACTGTCTTAGGTGTTTATTGCCATAAAATTTAAACGGACATTGAATGCATTAGCTAATGCGTTTTTATATCATAATCAATAATACGACAGGTCAAGGCTTTCATTTGAAGAAATTTCCATGCTTTCCTCTAGGTGACAAAGGTCCTCCAATTCTTAATCTTTAGTAGAGCAAAATCTTTTTCAACTGCATCTATCCATCGCAACCTGGGTCGTCCTCTTCCTCTTTGTCCCTGTGGCCTTGCCAAAAAGAGCCTTTTTCAGGGTTTAAATCATTCTTTCTAAATACATGAGCAGCCCAATTTAATCTATTGATCTTAATAAATTTTATAATATCTGGGTCTTTATAGCAATTATATATTTCTGCATCGCACTGTCTTCTCCAACAATCACTTTCCTTGGCACCTCCAAGAATAACCTTTAAAATCTTTCGTTCACATATACCGAAATAGGCCTCATCATATCTTACCAAAGTCCAAGTTTCAGAAGCATTGATCAAAATAGGTCTAAAAAGGGTTTCATTAAACAGGAATTTAGTTTTTCTGCTTATGAACTGTGATTTAAGCATTTTTATAAAGTATGAATATTTTTAACGTCTTGTGTGAAAATCTTTTTGATCTGGTATGATGTCTGTGACACCAACAAAAGTCTGCAGTTAACAAAAAGTAATAGATAGATAAAGGTATTTTTTAAAACCATGAGTAAATTTCCTTAAAGGAAACAAATAGTTTTCTTTTTAAAAAACTTTAATTTGTCATGCGACTTAATTAATTAATTAATTTTTTTTTATTGTGTAGCGTCTGTATTTGTTATTTGCAATGGATCAGCATCAATTCACGTGCTCCATATCACATTTTGACTCGATTATGGATTTCAGTTAGAAAGGAAGTGTAACTTTGAAATTCTTTCCTTCGGTTAACAATGATGTCATGCATCTACGATAACAAATAAAATAAAATAATTGGGTATTGAATCGAATTAGTAGTTAAGAAGTTTAAATAATAGAAAACGCAATTTTACAGTAAGTTTTGTCTGGTGATTTCGGTATTAATGTGATAACTAACTTAAATGATTAATAAATTTAATAAATAATAATTTAATTAGGGGGTATAGTTATTGATTTAATTTTTTTTTTCATAATTTTCTTTTAACGGCCATTAGTTTAAAGAAATTAATTTTAATGAGTCTGATTCTCAGCGTCCTGCAGCGCGGGACGAATATCTCATGAATATCTACTCATGGATAGAGGGAAAGGGTCTGTTGTGATGGAGCACTCACAGGTAGAAGTCTAACTTGGATCCGAGTCGCTGAAGAAGGAGGGGAGTGCCTCCCGGGAAGAACTTTAGGGGAACTAACCCGCATTTGCGTATCGTACGGGGAAAAACCCGGAAAACTCGCGCCAATAGTCTGACTAACGGGGCAAGATGTTGAAGCATCGAGTCTCCTCATGTTCGAAGCAGTGTCTACAGCAATGACGACAGCGGATTGAACCTCACCCCTAATGGCCACTGAGCCACTAATCGGGCATTATATATTGTTATAAAATTATACAAATAATTGATAAATCATATTTACATGCGGTGAACTGAATTGCTTAAAGGGTTTTTATATTCTTACATTGAATGTTTTTTTTGTTCCATTTTGTTAGTTGTAAAATGAAACCAGGAACATCTGATACTAAAATCTCAAGTAGTAGGACATTCTCCAACTGTGAGCCTGATATTGGCTGGTGGAGACTTTTAAGATAATGAAATGCAGATTGGTCATTCTTACTTCAAATGATGGAAATCGTGTGCTTCGGGCGAAGGTAGGAAAGGGAAGTGGAATCCGGAGTGAGAATGGAGCGTGGACAGCAGAGCAAGGCAGAACCACAGCCAGCAGGTGGTCAAGTGGCTTCCCAGGATCAGTGGTCCGAGAAAGGCCGGCAGCAGGTTGGAGAGGATGTGCTCCACCGGGTGGCAGTAGATGGCAGTGATGGCTATGGGAGACGTCCACTCGTGGTGGCGTTTGTGGATGTGCTTGTAGAGACGAGGGTGGTGGAGAAGCCTGGACACAGAAATATAAACTCATTTCAACATTCTTACTCTTAATGAATTTCGTTCAATCTTGAGATACAGTTGGTTTCCTTTTCATTCGAAAGGAATTCATATAAATGTCTAGATAGAAGATATTCATATAGGTATCTAATTATTAACTAAAAAACTTCTGGTTACTTTGGGGATAAATGTAATAAAATAATGAAATGCAAACTGATAACTATATGAAACTCTGTCTATATGACATTTATATGTTATTTAGAGAATTAATTACTTCATTAACATCTTGGAAAAACTGACTTTAAATTTAATTGTTCTCGGTAAATGTAGTTGGAAGGTTATGAAATGTAGATTGAACAGAAGAAAGAAATATGTTATGTAAAATCCTCATTGCCCTGCAGAACGGGTCCTCCACCCCATGGAAGCAAGGAAAGGGGCAGCTTCTGTTGTGTTGGATCATTCGTAGGTAGAAATCTGACTTGACTTCGAGTCGCTGAAGAAGGAGGATAATGCCTTCTGGGAAATGTTTTAAGGGTAACTGCCCCGTATTTGCTTATCATATGGGAGAAAACCCGAAAAACTCCAACCAGGTAATCCGACTTATAAGGAAAGATGCTGAACATCACAATCCCATTGAATCTAATTCTTTTTTGAAATAGTGTCTACAACAACGCCGCTAGCAGTTTCAGCCTCCTGCCTAATGCTCACCAGTGGCATATGCTACCACTGAGTCACGAAGTTGGCGGTTTCTGTTATTAATCTAACGATCGATTAGATATCTATGGATCAATGGATAATTGGAAGCATATGATCAAGTTTGTAACTTTTTTTCTTGTCTTCCTTTTAGATATAAATTTTCTATCGATAACAGTTGGCTATTATAGTTGAGAACAAGGAGCATTTGGTGTTAATTTGCTTACAGAAGTTTTCTTTTTGAAATTCTGAGAACTTCTCAATTGGAGGTTCTAGAGAGAATTTTATTCAGATTCAGAGAAAATTCTTATTGCATATATTTTGGCTATTGACCGTAACCTACCAGCATTTAAGTTATTATTTTTTATTAGTATTTCTTCGTTTTCTTTATTAAATCATAATTGGATAATTCGACATAAATAGCTAATCAGCATGCATAAGTGACTCATCCCATTATATCGATGATTTGGCGACAATCTTTACTATTGTCAGGAAGTGGCACCAAACTAACAGAAAATGTGCTGCCCTTTTTCAAATACAATAGCAACTAAAAAAATTAAAGGTAAGCATACTAATCGGTGTCTCTAAAGAAACGATTTTGACTAACCTGTGGCTGTAGTAGAAACCGACTTCTTCGACCAACGCGCAAACTGCAATCTCGAATAAAACTCTTTGGAAAGAAGGAAGAGATCGACCTGAGTCATAACCTCTCCAAGCCATTAAATAATACGCAGAAATGTAGAACGGGACGCCCACTATCAATTGATTGAGACATATTTGTTTGACAACGCTTAGCACTTGGTTGAACGAGACCTGCAACAATATTATGGATGAAAATAGGATTGAAACTAGTAAAACATCAGATATGCTTTTTGTAAGTTAGACAGCGAAAAATATAAAGAGAGTAAAACGTGTTATATATATATATAGTAGTGAGTGTTTATGCATGGTAAATCTCAATTATAAACCAGATTTTCCTTTTAAGTATAAAGAGAAAAGCCTTTTGAAAAATCATATATGTAACTAAAATTGTAAAAGAAATATACATATTCATAATACATTATCGAGTTATATCCCATCATATGGCTAATACCTCACTGTTTACACGTGTCACGTGTTTGAGGACTCACACCACACATATACACTTAGTTATGCAATATTTAACACATCTAAAGACAGAAACCTAGATTCGTAATTATGGTTTTGTGGAAGGACTCTCCTTCTAAGCCGAAAACCCGAAATTCTGATACGCGCAGGATGCACGAAATATACTTCCTCTCCAGGTAGAATCTGTAAGCCAACTTACCATTTCTCCTGAACGCTACAGGGGGTGCTCTTGCCAGTGGGTAGGATTGCGGGTTACATGGTTTCACGGTTCAAAAATGTTACGGGTTACATTTTTGAGCAAGGACTATATGCTAACAACTAAAGACCAATAATAGAATAAATACCAAACGTATGTCAGTATAAATTATTAAGAAATTTCAAAAATTGAATATTGTGATCTCTTTATATTCGTTAAAGTAAAGTAAGATTATATTTTCAGTTAATGTACAGATTGATTATAATTAAAGTCCCACTTTCAAAATGCTGTAAAAAAGAACCACTCTTCACAATGAGTTGAAATTTGAACTGAAGATACTTGAAGAAAGTATTGGCATCAAAAAAATGTTCACCGTTTTTTCTCATCAAATTTGGTATGCGGATGACCTTGCCATGGTTGGCTTTCCATTAACAGTGTCACAACTATTGAATAACTTGGAAGTCATTTTTTCCGTAAAAAAACTGAGCCCAGTGAACACTACATTTGGTGTAAAGTGCAATCATGCCAAATATGTTGTCATTTCGATTCAAAATATCACTGCAATCGAATTCACTTCCTTTATGTCGCTTACAGAGCCATCTATTAATACATTTTGGAACTTTGTTTGATGCCTTACCGTTTCTCCCTTCTTCAAGTATCTTCAGTTCAAATTTGAACTCATTGTGAAGAGTGGTTTTTTTGTTTACAGCATTTTGAAAGTAATTATAATCACCCTGCATATCGATTATAAAACAAGATTTTGTCCCCATTTCAGTTTTAACCTGTCATTTTAAGAAATCATGCTTTTATTTTTAATTTTATAAAGAAAAATATATTGCACTTCATAAAAAAGAACAGAATGAAATTTTTATAAAACACTCAAGTCCCAAACAAAAGATACTAGAAAAAAATACTATTAAAAAGTTATTTACAAAATAAGTTAATAAGTATATTTTATAATAATAATATAAGTATAAGTATATTTTATAATAATAATATAAGTATAATAAGTATATTTTATAATAATAATATAAGTATAATAAGTATATTTTACCGGATAAGAAGAAGTCTCTTGAACTCTGTACTTCAGGAGAAATGCTGGCCTGCCAGTCAAATCAATCAATGTATAACATAAACCAGCAATCCAGTATACAAAGAAGGTGACTAAAAATGAACCTAAAAACCAGACATTTTTTTTTTTAATTTTTTTTTTATAAACTAGCAGATATGACAAAAGTGAAACATTTTAAGATTTGGTAAATTTTATTAAAAATATTTGCACAGAATTAAAAGTTTTAAATTTCACTCATAACTCAGAAGAGAGATTTAGTAACGTATTTAATAACATAATATCTCATCATGATTAGGATCGTCAGGATTAATGATTTTATTTTAACTTATGAAGAGCAATTTAACCTATGTAGAATGAAAGTGCCTAAGACATTCAAGCCTACGTGGGACAGTGGCACAACGGATAACTCGCTGACTTCGGATCAGGAGATTTCCTGTTCGAATCCTGGCTGGCTCGACATATTCGCATTCAGCCTTTGTTTTACTCACAGTTAAATTATTGTAAGAACTATAGTTCCAGTCCTCCGTACCGGGACCTCATTTAAATATTATAGTTTAAAATCACTAAATAAATTACAGTTTAAAAAAACTAAAAAACACGCTTTTAGAGTTAATCAAGCTAAAAAGTAAGAAATAAATTATAGTTTGAAAACATGTTTTTAGAGTTAATCAAAGTAAAAAGTAAAAAATAATTGTTAACATAAGAATAAAATTACTGACGTTCGTTATAAATCGTTATAATTTTTCACTAGTTTCATTCCGAAATGCAGAGTTAGTTTAAAAATGTCATACAAAGCACCCAACGCTTTTAGAACAGTGACATTCATTTTATCGTCAGTAATTTTATCGTTGTGTTAACAATTAATTTTTACTTTTTAGTTTGATTAACTCTAAAAACGTGTTTTTTAGTTTTTTTAAACTATAATTTATTTGATTAAAAAAAAATGAGAAAGCACTTTAATTTGCTTAAAAACAAAAAAAAAAGGAGATATATTTATATTTACCCCATATTAATAAAACCCCCTTTTCCGATTCAAAATAATCGTAAACATTGCTCCAACAATTCTGTAAGAAATCACCTGGAGCATTCCAAAACCTAATAGAAGCAAAAAATAAATAAATAAATAAAGAGAAATGTAATATATCAGCCACTTAAATTTTCAAGCTTCTTAAAGAAAAAGTAAGAACAAATACTTACTAATCATATTCGGTTCACTAAACAAAGCTGATAATATTTAAAAATATAATTTACAATAGTGTATCTTTATATATATATAATTCTTCTGTACATGTGTTTGTTACTGAACTCCTCCTAAATGGCTGGACCGATTTTGATGAAATTTTTTTTGTGTGTTTGAGTGAGTTCCTGGATGATTTAGATTCACAATTGGAACCGTAGGTGGCGTTGCAATCGATTTAATTTTTCTGTACGTGTGTTTGTCACTGAACTCCTCCTAAAACTTCTATAATTGTCTTCCACTGATCAGTCGACCAGATTTTGTAGTTGTGACACCACTGTAGATGACATTTGGTATTAATAGATGTGACAAGTGGCTTAGGAGTTGCTGTTCTGACTTAAAGGCTCGTTCCCACCGAGGCGTGAAGCGTTGAAGATTCACGCGGCAGGCAAGAAAATATTTTCGACCCCTTCACAGCGAAACGTCAGAAATAGCATTACGCCTAGTGGAGTTCCGCTTCGAGTTGAAAGTGGGCCAACTCGGAGCGGTGGATTTCAAACCGGTTTCAGGCGAACGTGGTGAGGCTAGTGATTGGTCAATGTTTCACGCTTAAACACCTTGGTGGAAACGAGCCTTAAATGTCCCGTACATGAAGGTGCCTCCTAACTCTAATTATTGATAACTGGAGAATCCAAAAGCTGATTGAGCTCTGTGATCACTTTGGCTCCAGTTGTTTTCTTTTTAGACATTAGAATCTACTTCAATAACTATCCCTTTCACTTCATTTTACTTTGCCTAGCTCGTCTTGCCGCTCTGTATGACTTTAGACAACGTACCTATACATACGCCTAAAAGATGTGATGTTTCGGTCACAGTTACTCCAACTAGCAGGGTTCATTCAATTTGGCCTCTTTGAAAGTCTGTAAGGCCGGATATTTTCTCTTTTGACAAAAACCCAAGGCATATACAACTTCATTAAAGCTACCTGATATTACCCTGGTATAAACATTTTATAGATCCGAAAGAGAATTATTGCTGCCAATCGCTGCCTATTTGGTCTTAGAAGCCAATTAAGATCCTACCTGATTAAAAGAAGAACTAAAATTTTACTGTATGAAACTCTCATAAGACCAGTGTTAACATATGCATCTGTCTCTAACAGCAAGAGAAGAGAAAACGTTGGCAATCTTTGAAAGAAAAGTGATTTTTGGTGGTATCGATGACAATGGAAATTGGCGAAGAAGATACAATTTTGAACTTTACAAACTTTTTAGAGATATTGACATTCTAAAATTTATTAAACTGAACAGAATGAGATGGGCCGGTCGTCTCATGAGAATGGAAAGTGATAGAGCTGCTTTGAAGGTTTTCAATGTAACCCCTTTTGGACAACGACCAAAGGAAAGACCGAAAAAGAGATGGGTCGATTTTTTTAATGTTATTAACATAAAAAACTGGAGGTCCACGGCCAGGAGGAGAACAGCCTGGCTGGATCTTTTAAAGAAGGCCAAGGCCCACAACTGGCTGTCGAGCCAGCTATGATGATGATATACTTTTTTATATATAAAAAAACTGATAATAAAGATTACATTTTAATACCTACGAAGAGCATTCTTAAATGCCACTTTTATTCACAGGTGTTTCCATTATTTAGATAACTATCTGCATGCCGACCGAGTTATTTCTCAAAGTTTCTAGCTACTTAGAAAATGGTGTTTATTCAGCTTACTACAATGTGTCAAGTTTAGGAAGCATTACCAGCTATTGTTATTTCAGCCGAACTATCCCTTCGAATTAACCAAATGTTAAGTTGAAATGATTTAGGCTTTCGTTTATGTTAATAAGTATTTCTTCATCAAATTTAAGAAACATTACTAAACGTATTACTTCAAAAAGGTTTAGGCCTTCGTCAAATTTAGGAAGCATTGCCAATTATTGTTATTTCAGTTGGACAGCCAAATTCAAGAAACATTACAAAATGGTGTTACTTAGAATGATTTGGCGTTGATCAAATTTAAAGATCATTACCAAATAGTTACATCAACTGAACAATCTCTCATTAAATTTTTAGCAAGCGTTTATAAAAGTATTTAATTAAATTTCAATAAGCTATACAACATATTTGCATTATACATTTCTCCTCGTTATCAAATAGTTTCAGAGAAATACCTGCACTTAAAACTTTATTATTTAGCAATAGTGGTTATTTTTAACAATAGTTTCACAATTAATTTAAACTAATTGTAGTACTTTTCCCACTGTAAGAGTTGTAGCATTTCGTTCCCAGGAGAGAGGAATTACAGATGAAATATGGACTACACTGTGAGTTGTTGCATCGTGATTGGTGACAGATCATGGACTGAGAAAGTGTCGACTCCAATGAGAAATCAAAGAAGCCCTTGGTGGGTTTTCTTAAAGGAAGGTTTTGGGAGAAGAAGAGGTGAGTTCTGCAACGAGTCGACAAGAAATGTTCTTTTTTCTTTTTCTGAAAGTGACTGAATAGGCCGGAGTTTGCGCCTGATAACAAAGTGAGCCCCTTGTGGTTTCGTGTATCACACCGTGTGATAATTAAGGTCTGTCGCAGACCTGGTGAAATAGATTCGACGTAGACGTGAGAACTCTGAAAATCTCCGTCCTTGGAGTGAATTGCACTTGCAAATCAAATTTAAATCTTTATTTTTCCTTTTTAGTAAATAATAAATTGTAATAAAGGGAGTTCTCTATGTATATGCATATATAGTGATTGTAAATAAAAATTAAAATGTTCCCATGAACCTTTGAAAGCGGCCCTCTTTTTGAAGCCGTTATATGTCTATTATAGGCCGAAACGTTACATAATGTATCCAGGAACTTTTAAGGGCAGAAAAATATCTACATAGCCAGTGTAACATTGACAAAATATAAGAAATACCAGGACACAAAAAATATTAAAATAATTTTTTTTTTGTGGATAAATTACAATTAACGAAATTTTTACAAAGGAAGTATTTTATGCAATAAATAAAAAAAAAATATTACATTTTTTTATATACCATATAAATATTTATTGTAAGATGTGGATATTTGATTAATAGTTAACACCGATAGGAAACGACAGTTAAATATTTTTGACCTTTTCAGTTACAACATATAATGTTGTGAATATCATATAATTGGAAAACAAAGTGAGATAGCTTGAATTATTAATTATTTAAAAAATAAGTATCGTTTTCGTATAAATATCTTTCTTTTTCCCTTTATAATCAATTATAAAATTAGTTTTAAATTGATTTAAGTTTTTATTGCTTTAAATTGTATTTATTTCATCTCCATAATCATGTATCTAAGATCACTACACTACTTCAAAGAAAAAATATATTAGATAATATATAAAATAATTAAATATATAATAAATATAATAGCAAATATAATAAATAAATATATAAAATATATCAGAAGCTCTTGAACTGAGATAATTTCTTTATTATATTTGCAAAATTTACGAAAAATTACGATTAAATTAAGTTAATAAAATTTTTACTTTAGAAAATATGACCCTGTAGGTTATACGGTTACAGATAATAAAATATTTTTAATTTCCTTAAATAAGAATATATATATACATATCTATCTATCTATCTATATGTTAAATTTTTTTAAATATTAATTATTTTTTTAATCAAAGAAATCATTTGGTATATATCATAATAATAAGGAACTGCTGTCAAATATCTATATGAAATTTAGCAGAAGAATATTGATTGAGGTTGTTTCTTTATATGAAAACCTTACAAAAAACAATTTGAATCACAAATGTTAAAACATCTGACAATAATTAAAAATAAAAACAATAAAAACAAGCGAACTATCAAAAGAACTATCAAAATAATGAAAGGCGCAAAGAGAACAACTGTGACGTCATTTCCACTTTTCATTATTTAAAAAAAATCAAAATAGCCTGGCGCCATCTGGTGGTAGGAAAATCTGGTAGAAAAAAATTATGCCTTAATTTAATTTGATTGAATAATTAAAAATAACTTTTTATCATTTTTTTTGCCAAAATCCAGATTAAAAAAAAAAAAAAAAAAATCAGAAAAATAATATTGGACTTCAACCTGTAATAATTTTTTTTAATTTTAGAAAATGCAGGTAGGCAGACAAAATTCTTGTTTATGTACGCATATAATAATGTAAATCAATATGCTATTTCAGTAATAATATCTTTTTTTAAAATCTCTCACACAAATCTATGCACATCTATACACTACGTTCATTCCTCAAGTCTCCTCATTTAATTACCAATCTTGAAAATGAAAGAGCATAAAAATAGCACCTTATAGTCAAAACGTCTTGGTGCATATCGTGTTGGGTTTCAGGACTGAAGGAACTTGATTCAAAACACAACAAACTAAACTAAGCCAAATTATAAACCTCACGGATTGATGTCAATCCGGATTAATACTTTAAATCTGGAGGCAGGAAAGTCCTTTCATTACCGATATTGCAAGTATTTGCTCCAAATTGGGGTGGTATAAGATATCTACAATGTAATAGATATCCAGTGATGCCCCTAGGTAGAGTTGAATCTGCTACGTATCTGCCATTTTAGTGACAAAAGGCCTCATATCAAAGTGACTAGCATTGGAAAACAACGCTTACATTTTTTTGTTTATATCGATGGTTACATAGAATTAATAATTTTAATTTGCAAATAATGTGTAATAATTTTTTTTATAAATTTCAATTTAACAACATGTACTTGGAATTTGTACTTAGTATTTTGGAATCCCTGTTTAATGAATTTCTGTTCCATATAGTTCGAATTGGTTTATCGCTCTACAGTCATTTTTTGCACACTTTAGGATAATTAAACCGGGGCCTACAATTTAACGTGCCTTCCGAACCACCAAAAAAAATCCATGCCCCCGCAAGGATTTGAACCTGAAATCTGTGGCACCAAAGGCCAAGTCGCTCTGTTCCGTATAAGGTAATTAGCAGGACAGTATATGAAATTTTAAAACCAAGTTGGCAAATTATAGGCAAATAAGATATTTAATATAATCAAAGTTAGAAATAATAATTGAATAATTTAAAAGGATATTATTAATTTACTGAAGAATCGATGGCAGCTTCAATCCAAATATATCAGATTTTTAACTTTCAAATTTATTCCTTTTTCCTCTAGAAATTTTATCTTTTCTTCTAATTTATGAAAAATGGTAATTGCATTTTAAGCAACGAAGCAAACTAGCATGGCGTTCTTAAAGTACGTTTAAGAACTAAGATTAGTTAGACTTCAAGGTCATATTCACAATTTCTGTGAAGTTTTCACGTATGCAGGGTGATTATAATTTAAGTCCCACTTTCAAAATGCTGTAAAAAAAAGAACCTTTCTTCACAATAAGCTCAAATTTGAACTGAAGATAATTGAAGAAGGGGGAAACGGTATGACATCAAAAAAAAAAAAAAAACTTCCACCGATTTGTCCCATCCAATTTGGTATGAGCTTGCTGCGATGGATGGGCTTTCCACTAACAGTGTCACAACTGTTGAATGACTTGGAAGTCTTTTTTTCCCTCAAAAAACCGAAACAATCAAGCACATTGAGTTCAATTAAGTTGATTTAATATGCAACTCATGCCAAATACGTTGTAATTTCGATTCAAAATATCATTGGCTGCTGAATTCACTTTCTTTATGCCGCTTACCACGCCAGCTATTAATATACTTTGGAACATTTTTTTGATGCCGTACCGTTTCCCCCTTCTTCAAGTATCTTCAATTCAAATTTGAACTCATTGTGACGAGTGCTTCTTTTTTTTAAGCATTTTGAAAGTGGGACTTATAATCAACCTGTGCATTTAAAATAAAAAGGAGAAATTATCAATAAAATTACCCTTATTTTATAATTAGTACATTATTATTATTGTTAAATAAAAATAATTAATTCCCTGTTGAAATCGTGTTATAAAACCATTTAAAAGAATTCTCAACAGTTTTCATTGTTCTAAAGAATTTATAATTACAATAAATCAAAGAATTTTATTTTACAAAAAAATCAAAGCAATAACAAAAGAAATTATCAGCATAAAAAATAATTTAAAAGTATCAACTATCTCTCGCTACATTAAACAAGGTCTACATGTTTATATATTTCCTAAAACTTAAAAAAAGTGTAACACTTTAAAGTTAATTTTTTTTTATTGAATATATTGGGTTAGAAAGAAATTAATTTCGGTTTCCGCAATGTTTTTAAATGGTGGAAAGCAGAATTTTTTCACTTGCAAAATAATATTATTTATCAGATTCGTAGGCAAGAAAATTCTTATGTATTATTTTTAACTGAATAAAAATCATAGATTTTCGTTGCCATTGTTGTGATTTAAAAAATAATCATTGAAGCTAGTAAAAAAGAAAAGAAAAAAAAATGGCCGGCTTTTATTAATTTGCTGTTATTAATCGTCTGCTTTTATTAATTTACTGCTACTAATCGTCTGCTTTTATTAATCTGCTGTTATTAATCGTCTGCTTTTATTAATCTGCTGTTATTAATAGTCTGCTTTTATTAATCTACTGTTATTAATCGTCTGCTTTTATTAATGTATTGTTATTAATCGTCTGCTTTTATTGATCTGCTGTTATTAATCGTCTGCTTTTATTAATCTGCTGTTATTAATCGTCTGCTTTTATTTAATATGATGTTGCCATTCACAAAAAAATGTGAAAAAATGAAACTAACTTAAAGAATTAGAACTTCTGATGTAAAAGATATAAAAAGAGATGGATTCTTTTTCATAGAATTAAATGTTTTTTTTTTATTTGGTGCATTATTAAAAGGTATCATAACATTCAGATAAGTACTTTTTTTTATTAAATAAAATTATAATATTTTAAATGAAATCAGAAAAAAAATTTTTTTTTTGAAACTTAAATACTAAAAATACATAAATAAATAATAAAAAGATGTCTATTGATGTTGCCTATTGTAGCAGTATATTATTTGTAAATATTTAATTGAGAGAGATTAAATATAATATTTTATTTGTTTTTAAAAGTGTTCTTTAAATTAAAATTACTTTTTGTGATAGCGATAGTCTTTTAATTTTAATAAAAATTTATTTTTTAGGGAAAATGTTCTCTTCAAATATTTTTTTGTTTTTGGTTTTATTGAGTCTGATTCTCGGTCAAATAAAAAAAGAAGTAGAAATAATTTCAAATTTTTCAAATTTTGTCTAAAGTAAACTATTCTTTTTTTCCAAAAAAAAAAAAAAAATTAAATATTTAAAAAAAAAAAAAAAAAAAAAAAAAAAAAAAAAAACCCCACTTTATTCCAACTTACACGGTAAGGCCCATAGGATGTAAAATTCAAAAAGTAATATTTTTAAACTTAAATATTTGCACATCATTTAAACTCTTATAAAAGTTGTCTGCTTCACATTAATTTTCGATAATAATTTAGAAATATTTGAAACGAATTTATTAGATTAAGAAGTATATGTACTTAGTTCAAAATTCTTAAATTCTTTTTTTGTTCTTAATAATTTGTGATTAGAATATGTTAAACTAGTAAAAAAAATTTCGAAAATGAATCTCTGAATGCATACACCCTATGAAAAATATTAAACGGCAATTCAAAGCCAGACACCGATCAATTCAAAATCAGACAAAGTTCATAGGTTCATAGGGCCATGGCTGGGGAGGCCGGGGGCGGGGGGCGCAGAAAAAAATGGCAAAGTAAAACCATTCTTTAAAAAATAACCCAAAAGTAAAGCCATTCTTTAAAAAAAAACAAAGAAAAAATTTTTAAATAATTCCAAATTTTAAAAATATTTCAATATAAATAGAATATTTTATTCTAACTTACACCTTGTGGCTTAAAGGATATAATATTTATAAATTTTAAAAAAATTAAAAAAAAAAATATTTTTTAAATATTTTTTTTTAAAAATATTTTTAAAAAATTAAAAAAAAAATATTTTTACATATGATTTAGAATTGGAATGAATAGAACATTACACGGAAATTCAAAACCAGACACAGTTAAAACAGTGCAACAACTACAGTTAGAATAATTTTAATTAAACATAAACGCGCATATATATATATATATATATATATATATATCCAGTGTTTATAAAGGGGTTAAAAATAAATAAATAAAAAGTAAACATCACTTACCCAAGATGCATTGTTCATCCTAACATTTCAGTCTAAATAACAAATCAAAAATACATCTGAGAAATTTACTGACCTAATTCCCTAAGAACAAATTCGAACGAGAAAAAAAAAAAAAAAAAAAAAAATGTTACGTTAACTGCAGCGTTTGTTCTTAATTCCGTGAAAATATTTAGGTGAAACGAAATGCAATGCGGCAAAAAAGCGCACGAGAAAACTTCTGGTTGAGTCAGCGTTTATTTAATCAAATGATTAGAAGAGATGAGAGGGAAACTAATTCCAAAAACTGCCTTGAGGAAAAAATGTCCGCATACGGCAGTTTATTTATTGATAAGCAGAGTGAATAGTTAAATACAAAAAAGATTTGAAGATTGTAACAAAAAAACCGGTAGGAAAATGAACGGTTCAATGAATTTGTCAATCACTGAATAAATAAATAAAAATTTCCATTGCAATTGGATTGAATTCAGTAAAAAATAATTGTTAACATAAGAATAAAATGACTGACGAGAAAATGAATGTCACTCTTCTAAAAGCGTGGGGTGCTTTGTATGACATTTTTAAACTAACTCCGCATTTCGGAATGAAGCTAGTGAAAAATTATAACGATTCATATCAAGAACCCCACGCTTTTAGAACAGTGACATTCATTTTCCCGTCAGTCATTTTAGTCTTATGTCAGCAATTATTTTTTACTTTTTAGTTTGAAACTCTAAAAACGTGTTTTTTAAACTATAATTTATTTTTTACTTTTTAGTTTGATTACCTCTAAAAGCGTGTTTTTAAACTATAATATTTAAACGAGGTCCCGGTACGGAGGACTGGAATTATAGTTCTTACAATATTTTAATTGTGAGTAAAACAAAGGCCAAATGCGAATAGGTCGAGCCAGCCAGGATTGGAACAGGGAATCTCCTGATCCGTAGTCAGGCGCGTTATCCGTTGTGCCACTGTCCCACGTAGGTCTGAATGTCTTTACTGAACACTTTCATTTTACATGGGTTAAATTGCTCTTCCTAAGTTAAAATAAAATCACTCATCCTGGCGATCCTAATCATGATGAGATAATAAACTTATCAAACTATTTTAGTGTCGCCGGTCCTTGATAAGTCTACAACGTTTAAATTAGATCTGATCGCTTAAAGTAGGGCAAAATCGAGCCCAAAGAGTCAGTTACAAACAAACATACAAGTGAAACTAATAAAAGCGTATTAAAAAGAGATAACTTTCCATTCCATTGATAATTTTACATTTTTGGAGTTGATTTTCTCGAAGTTACATTTAAATAAAGACAATAAATTGCTTATAAATAATTTTGCTTTTCTAGCAATGGCGAATATGAGTGTAAATAGAATTTTGAGGAAGGAGTAGTTCCAATGGATAGCGTATCGTTTGGTTTGGTTTGGTTTGTCGCTCTACGGTTATCTTGTGTACACGAGGGATAAACAGACCGAACCTACAGTTCAAAGTGGATTCCAAACCACTCACCAACTCCAGTACCTCCCGGAAGGAAACCCGGAAAATTCCCAACAGATAGTCCGACTCACCAGGCAAGATGCTGAATATCACACACGCCATCGAGTTTCCTCGTTTTCTTGAAGCAATGTCTACAAAAATACCGCCAGCGCATTGAACCTCAGCTGTAATGCTCATCAGCTACGTGCGCTACCACTGAGCCACGAGACGGGCTCGTGATAACTCTTTAGGTCGGAAAGTCTTTCATTTGGAATCGAAACAGAAGAGCTTGCTAGTCCCCCAAAATGTTTACAGTATTCTTTCAAACTATAGCTTCAATGCAGCAAAATTCCCGTGCGTATTCTGGGTAAAGCTGAATCTGCTATCTCCCAAATAAAAAGTTTTATAAAAAACTGCACACGTTATCACCGCCTCGTGGTCAGTGATAATGTGTGTAGCAGCAAGTTTTTTTTACTCTTATCCCATTTGGTAAACAGCAACATCTAAATCAAGTCCAAGAACCGTGTGGTCTTCTGGAAGGAGAGAAAGGGGGCGGGCAGCTTCTGTTGCGATGGAGCACCCTTAAGTAGAAGCCTGACATGGCTACATGAGGCTGAAGAAAGAGGGTAGCGTCTTCCGAGAGGACTTTTAGGTTGAACTACCACTTGTTTGCATATCGCATGGGAGAAAACCCGGAAAACTATAGTTATATATACCACTAAAATATACACTCAAGAGCCAAAACATTATGACCACCAGTACATTTTGCAATGAACTCGCCTGGATGACGTGGAAGGCACGTGATCAGGTGGAAGTGGTATTTAACTGGTATTAAGTGGTTGCATTAATCCATGCCAAGGCGGGTTGAAGCTGTGTTGCGCGCCAAAGGTGGGCCAACTCGTGGTCATAATGTTTTGGCTCTTGAGTGTAGCTTCAATGCAACAGACTTCGCGTGAGTATTCTGGGTAAAGCTGAATCTGCTATTTCCTGACTTGTGTTGAGTGATAACGTGTGCAACTAGCCTGCTAGTAGAACTGAGGTTTGAATATGCTATCGACATAGTTGTACTCATTGTTTTAAGAGATATGGTGACCCGATAAAGGTTGTAACAAAATGTCTAAAACTTCTCACACAGATATTCAGACTGCTTGTTGGGAGTTTTCAGACTTTTTTGCCCTAAGATACGCAACTGTAAGTCAGTTAACGCTAAAGTTCTCTCTCCAGATAGCAACATTCCCCTACAACGGCAGTCAATGGAATTCGATATTCATAAGTGGAACACAAGCCACAACCCCCAAAAAAAAAAAAATCTGCTAATATAAAACAGTAGCAAAACTTCTGCTTTTTTTTTTCTCTATATATATTATATCTATATTTTTTGCTACAATTAAACTGTTTAGTAACTTATTGTTAATTATTTTGCTACAATTAACGCTGTTTCTACAATTAAATAAATAACTTACTATCTGTGTATCCGTTACATAAAATATGAAAGCATAGAATATGTTTTGTGTTACATGCATGGATGTTTTCTGCTTATACAAAAAAATAAATAAATAATATTTTTTATTTAAAAATTTAATAATCTTATTATCAGCAGATGATAACTAAAATAAATGTCATTTGTAATAATTTTTGGCAAACATGTTAATATGAAATAGGGTGAGTACAAAGTCATGAAAATTAATAGCTAGATCTTATTCATTTAATAGTTAATGTCGTTTGTGAGATTTATTTTTGTCTTTCATATGTTTTCTTGCGTAATTTCGCAAGCAATCGTAAGAGTTATGAAATTCAGTTATGACATTATAATAGCTCAAAAAGGAATCGAACGCATACAATCTGCTATTAAAAAATGCTTTATCAACCGAGTAGTGTTGATAAAAATGCTTGTGTGCATAAGTGGAAGCACAAGAAACTTGAGTTCTTTAGAAAGGGGTATGACTTACCTTAATTGCAAAGCAGTACGTGCTCTTTTAATCCGATCCGCTTGGCGATTAGCGATTTTGACGGATTTATCAATTGCCATTGTTTTAAGGGAAGTATCAAATATTAATCATTCTAGATTAAAATTAAAACAGGTGTATGTTATGTTGTTCTAATGCAGCTGGCCATACAGAGACAGTTAATCTTATGCCATAAGCAAGGACTGTACCGCTGTTACTCATTTAGCATTACCCAGGGAAGAAGTGTAGCTTGAAGATATGCTACGGACACGCTCTACGATCCTATTAGATCGGGACCTACGGTTTAAAGTGTATTCCGAACCCCTACAAACATCCATGGCACCGGCGGGACTCGAACCCGAAACCCGTGGTACCGAAGGCCATCAACCCATGAGCAATCTCCTCATAGATGGAGGGAAATGTGGGGCATCTCCTGTTGTGATAGAGCTCGAGTAGGCAGGCCTGACTTGATTCCACGTCGCTGAATAAGGAGGGTAGTGCCTTCAGGGAGAACTTTTTAGGAAGAACTACCCCGCAGTTGCATGCGAGGAAACCCGGAAAACTCCCACCAGGTAGTCCGACTCACGAGGCAAGATCCTGAACATCATAAAAGCCACCTATGCTCCTCGTTTTTGATGCAAGATCTACAATAAAGCCACAAGCCATATTTTTTTATATTGAACCTCAGCTCTAATTCTCACTAAATTGCCACTGAGCCGTAACTCTGATAATTTAAAGAAATTACTCGAACCATGACTCTTTGACTAATTTAAAGGGTAACTGAGCGTTACTCTTTAAATAGATATGAGCGTATTGTGTAGCTATTTGGCGACCAAGGTCAACAAACGGCCTAAACCATGAAAAAATCCTGAAAGTGAACGGTTCGGATTATACTAGAAACTGCTGAACCGTTGAACGTCGGATTAAAGAGTTGTAATTATAATAGTTAGGTCACCCAGCGAGCTGTAGTTCCTACTTTTGTTTGTTGAAAGGTACTTTGGTCTATTGCCCATTTAATAATTAACAAAAATTTTAAGAAAAGGATATTTTTTACTGTTTTAAAAAACTTATTTAAGTAATTTATTTCTTTTTATCCATAAATTTATCGGTATTGTTTTGGACAGCATAGTTTTTCGTTTTCTTGATCAATTTTGATTCCTTGAACATTTCTTATTGGTTAATTTTTAAAAAATTTCTTTCCCGAGCTGCTCTTATTGGTTTATTTAAATCTCGTTCAGAAGATTTTTGTAAAAAAATAACTTCAAATTTTTTCATGAGTTTCTTTTTTATGCATGATATTTTAAATTTCTTTCACGAGCTTTTCTATATATAATATTCATTTAAATTTATTTCACGTGCTTTTACGTAATTAAATAATTAATTAATGCAAAATTATTCTACAAGATCGTCTGGAGAAATCAAAGATAATTTTATTTCAATACGAAAATGAGACTTTTTATACAAAAATCACATGAAATTCTATATATATATTTGTTATTTTTTAAAATTACTGTTATGAGTTTTGTTCTAACATTAGATTCCAAATTTTGTTAGTAACCTATATATTTAGCCAGCTGAATAATTTAATTTTAATGTAATATGTATTATAAAGTTAAACTACAGGATAATTTCTTATAATTTTATTTTTTTCAGTTATATAAAAAAAAAAAATCGCAAGAATTAAAAAAATGTATTTTCAAAAGCGAATTAATTTCGAACCGCAATTTACGCTTTCAAAATTCGAATACAATTTTCGGATTCTATTTTTACGGCTTTATTAAATAAATTGAAAATCTTCCCTATATATATATATATATAATGGGGTATACAAATCATGTTCCTTTAGAGGGTAAGTATCTCTCATTTGCATATCATATAGCAGAAAACCCGGAAAACTTCTACCGGGTGGAGTGACTATGGATGCTTATCTTTTAACGCCGTCGAATGCCCTTGTTTTAGAAATTAATGATTACAATTGGCACCACCAGCGGATTCGAATTGCATATGTTAGCACTGTGCTACGATTCTGGCACTCTAAATATAATAGTAAATCATTATCCCCTGGGAAAAATTTCCCCCTTGTCGTTCACCAATCACCACTGATTCGATCACTGAGTACCGAGTAGTAGGCACTTATAAATTACCAAATACAAAGAATAATTTTATGTAACAGGTGGGCTGAAAAGTTCATCGGCTGACACATAGATGGCGATACTAGTATTAAATCCATATGACTTCTAGTTAGCCCTAACCTTCAAAAGACACGTGTATAAATTTGACAGCTGTTGCACTATTAGTATGTAAGATATAGCATTTTTAGTGTTCATCACGTGCAGTCCACTCGGCTGACTGTCGATTGGACTCCTGTGTGAAATGATGGAGCCATGTTTGATGCACTGTCACATATCTACGCAAAAACTCGGGTTTATTACGATTGAACAGCTCTAAACACTGCTTAGAATCATCAATTCGTTGTTGATTTGGGTCGATTGTGAGCTCGCTTGGCACCCACTTTGAACAGAGCTTTCGCATATTCAAATATTTATTCACGATCTGTCCAACACGTTCCTGTGATATCTTTAAGGTCTCAGCTATCTCAATCAACTTCACTTTACGATTATCAGAAATTATTTTGTGGACTTTTTTGATGTTTTCGTCGGTAACAGCCTCTTTGGGGCGTGAATCGTCCTCGGTGCTCATTTCGCCTCGTTTAAATTTAGCAAACCACTTCTCTACGGTTGATTTTCCTGGTGCAAAGTCCGAATAATGTTTATCCAAGCCAAGCCTTGGCCTTAAGAGTATTTTTTTTCGTCAAAAAGCAATGCTTTATTAACACACGAAATTCCTTTTTATCCATTTTTTCAAACTAACAAAAGTTGCTTCACTAAAAATGCTATAACTCACATACTAACAGTGCAACAGCTGTCAAATTTATACACGTGTCTTTTGAAGGTTAGGGCTACCTAAAAGTCTTATGGATTTAATACTAGTAGCGTCATCTATGTGTCAGCCTACGAACTTTTCAGCCCACCTGTTAAATTACCAAGTGCAAAGAATATGTATCAAGTATATGTCTATATAAAGACCCCTGCCAGTTAATAATAATTTTAAAAAAAACAAATAAATTTTAAAAAAACTTTTCCGGAAAAAAAAAAGTCTATGGCTCTTTGTTGTAGAAAGTACACAATACAGAATACAACTTAACAACTTAATAACAACTATACAACTTAACAAATAATGGTTATAAACATGAAAAACAGGATATGGTATGGTATGGTGCCATACCATATCGAGTCCCGGCAGTGCCATGGATGTTTGTAGCGGTTTGGAATCCACTTTAAACTGTAGGTCCCGATCTAATGTGATTGTAGAGTGCTTGCAGTAGGGTTGACAACCTTACCTCTTAAAAAGAAAACATCTCCTGTCTCGAAATCTGCCAGTAAGCAGACGGCCTTTGTCCACCATGAGGCTGTTGAAGCATTGAAGAAGAGGTTATGGTATACAAATATCATAGCAACTTACAGTCAATGGAGTATAAAATAACAAACTTCCTTTGTTGGAAGTGAAAAAATAGGCGCAAAGGATTCAATTACTATTTCAGGAGTAATGATTTTTTGGCAGGATTCATTATTCATTTTCTTCTAGTCATTCATTTAACTTGGTGATTTTTTTATCTGACCAATGAGTTGCATATTATATTTCTGTGCATGAATGGAAAAATGTTGAAAGATGATTTGAAGATGTCATAATTCTTTAAGAGATCAAGTAGTTGCATAATAGAATGGTTCTGAAATGCATCTTCTTAAATATTGAATCTTTTAAAGCACGTTGGGAGATGGATGCAGCGCCATCTAGTGAGACTGTGAGGAGTTATTTCAGTGAAAAATAGTAGGTTAATTTAAAGTCACCTTGTATATTTAACTTATCATTATTTTTTTAAATAATTGTAACACATCGGTTAAATTTTTTTAAAGTTAAGAGTTATAGGAAAAAAATTATTTTTGTACTTTTTTAACGTGTTCTGTCTGTTATAAATTTCAGATTATTTTTTTTCTGCCTGAATTTTGCAATAAGCCTTAAATCTTTGTTAGTAATTGACAGCAAGCATTTGTTTGCGATTGTATATTTTTTGTATACTAGTGTATCCTTTTTGTATATTTTGTGTACACTTTTTGTATACTGTATATAACTACTGTTAATACTACAGTATATAGTATACTGTTAATTACTGTATACTGTATACTGTACTGTATATATCTTCAGTATACAGTATACTACTGTATACTGTATATACTTTATATACTTTGTGTATGTTTTTTGTATTTTTTGTATACTTCGTGTATACTTTTTTGTTATTGTGACTGGATACGATGCTTAATATAGGTGATTTCACATTAAAAAGCTTTTGCTAATAGGGAAGTTCTAGAAAGAAGTGTCGAATAGATTTTAAACTCCTTTTCCTAAACAGATCTGAAATTTTTTTTAAGAACTTTAAGAAAAAATAGAATTATTATTATTTTTTTTACTATAAAGATTGTGAACTTGATAATTCAATAGATTTGTAATATTTTTACATCATTTTTGAAAACAATATTTCTATTTAAAAAGTTTTTTTTTTCTTTTAGCTTTTGCTCAGAATGGACTTTTATACATTTGTATTTACGTAAAACACCATAACACAAATTCTGATCCAAACGATTTAAAATTTTATATAAATATTTTCGATAAGTTTATATATCTTAGAAATGACCTAGATAAATAAATAATTTTGGTTTTAATTGTTAAACATGAAACTTCATATACTTTTTCAAATTTGTGTCGACAGCATTAAAGCAAACAAACAAATAATAATAATAATTAAAATATCAACTTCTGAAAGGTCTATTCTCTGTGGACTGCTATTACAAACAGATACAAATTTAGAAATTAAAAACATATTATTTGATTTTGAGTTATGTTTTATAACAATATATATATTTTTATAAGAACATAAAATTTAAAAATATCAGCGTGTATGAAAAAATATAGTCAATTAATTTAAAAAATCATCTCCGAAAGTGACGCAATATCTTCAGTATATCAAATATATTTAGCGTAGAGCGTTGGACATACGGCTGATAACCTTACCCCATAAAAAAGAAAAATACCTCCTGTCCCGAAATCTGCCAATAGGCAGACGACCTTGGCCCACCATGGGGCTGTTGCGCCAATGAAGAAGAAGAGCTTATCAAGAGATTCTATATTTATTTAAGGTAACGTGTAATACGCACGAGCAACTACTGTTCTGGTAAGATGTTTTTGACAGCCAAAAAAGATCGGTAAAAAGTGGGACTTAAAATTATTATATCAATTAATATGAATTCAATAGAAATAACTTTCATCACAATTCATTTCTTTTAAAATAAAAGAAAATCTGAAATTTATTAACGAAATTCAATTCATCAGGTGGGAGTATGATTTATAGCACTTGAATATATAACGCCAAATTATGTTATTATGTCTATAAGTTCTTTATTAATATTGCTAATCTATTTATTATGAAATCCGACCAATAATAAAATCATGCGACAAAACTAGTAAAATATTTTTGACATCCATACGAAATGGTGTAAACAACAAAAAGGAAGGAGTTAAAATTAATATTATATCATCAGCAGTGGTGTTGATCCATGGCCATCTGCCTACTTGCAGATTCCAAAAAAGGTTTTTTTTTCTTTTTACGAAGTAGGGTTGTCAGCTGTACGCCCAACACTCTACAGCCATAATAAACCGGGACCTACGTTTTAAAGTGGATTCCGAACCTCTACAAATATGCATGGCAGCGCCGGAACTCGAACCCTGTGGTACCGAGCGCCAGAGCGCTAGTCACTCAACCATCAGGCCCCAATTATTATGTCAAATAATATGAATTCAATAGAAACAACTTTCATCACAAAACATTTCTTTCAAAATAAAGAAAAATCTGAAATCTATTAACAAAACTAAGTTCATCAGGTGTGAGCATGATTTAGAGCACTTGAATATATAATGCCAAATTATGTCCATAAGGTCTTTATTAATGCGGTTACACTATTTATTATGTAATCCAATCAATATTAAAATCATTAGACAAAACTGATGTTAAAGTCACATTTTCTAATTAAATAAACCATCAATAGCATCCATATCCATAATTCATAAATAAGAAAAATTTTATTGTTGCATTCTAGACTATATTGCATTAATAAGCAATTTTAAATTACAAATTATTTCGCTAACATTTTAAAATGAAAATAAATAAAATTATTCTTAAACTTACCTTAATTCCAAAATCCAAGAACTCATTTCATTAACGTATGTCAAGAACAAATTATTTTTGAAACAAAGAATTTCTGAGTTACCCTTTCTCTCCACTAGAGGGCCATGAGCAATTCAAAACGAGATATAGAACACGTGACTTAATATTTACATATTATGACATAGAGTTTCGTAGAAATTTCAGCAACTCATGCAGGTGACATTGGGCGACAAATTAATGCATATCTTAAACATAAATAGCTGTAACGAAAGCGTTTTATACAGCTGGAAGAGATTAAATGATGCGAAGTTAAAATCAGAGTTAATGAATAATAACCATGAGTTTCGAAGCTGTCGGTTTAAACTCCGATTATCGAATAATTTTTTTTCCACAATTCTAGAAATTAATGTTAAAAACAAGTAATATACAAAAAATTTTATAAAGTCAATTCCTACTCAATGTATTATTCCAACTTATTCCTACTTAAATGTTAAAAAAAAAGAAAATTAATTCATTAAATTTAATTATTGAATTAATATTTGAAAAAACTGTATTAACATCCAGTGTCCTCCACTACAAGTTCAAAAAAAAATGTATTTGAACTGGAGTGGATGAATAAAAAGTATTTTATGAACGATTGAAAATTTGAATAAGATATATATAGGGAGAGTGTGAGCTAATAGAAGGAACTGAATGAATAATAATGGGTTTTGAAGGAGTCAGTTTAACAATCTGATTACCAACTCTTTTAAGAAAATAATTTCTTTACCAAAATACTAGAAATTTATATCAAAGATAAATATTAAGGATTCAATTTAATTGTATCCTTTAAACCAACAAAGATAAGTAGTTTCGCAAGCAACCATGTTAAGTGTTCAGATAATTTAAAAAAATAATTGTTAATTGTTGTCAATTTAATTTTGTTTTTATTAAAATTACTATTAAAAATTATTTTTAATTATACATTATTGTACTTTAATAAAAAATTTAATTTAATTAAAAATAATTTTTAAATTTAATAATTTTTAAATTTAATTAAAAATTATTAAATTTTAAAATTATTTTTAATTAAATTGTTATGAATTAATTTTGATTTTATTAAAATTACTATTAAAAATTATTTTTAATTATACATTATTGTACTTTAAATGTATTTCTAGTTAGAGCAAATATTACACCAGTAAAGTTCTAAAAAATGCTTAAAGTGGATTCAGAACCACTCACAAACATCCCTGCCACCATCAGAATTCGAACCTGAAGCCTGTGGTACTAAAGGCCGCAGCGCTAGCTACTTGGCCATGGTGGCAATTTTCCGATTTTTCTTTCTCATATGACATCAAATGCAGGACAGTTATCCTTGAATAACGAACTGGAAGGTAATGTCCTTCCATCAATTGGGTTTGGTTTGTCGCTCTACGGGCAATATGTGCACACGAGGGCTAAACAGACCGGGACCTACAGCTTAAAGTGGATTCCGAACCACTCACAAACATCCCTGCCACAACCAGAATTCTGTGGTACTAAAGTTCAGAGAGCTAGCCACTTGGCCACAAGGCCATGGTGGCATTTTCCCGATTTTTTCAATTCCTACTATTAGTTCACACTCTCCCTATATATATCTTGTTCAAATTTTTAATCGTTCATAAAATACTTTTTTGTCATCCGCTCCAGTTTAAATACTTTTTTTGAACTTGTAGTGGATGACACTGGATGTTAACACAGTTTTTTCAACTATTAATTCATTCATGAAATTTAATTAATTCATTTTTTTTTAAATTTAAGTTGCATGTATCTACCGATAGATGGCGCCAGATGTTAGAGGAAAATTTCAACTTTATTTTTAAAGGACTTTTCTGCAATAGAGTGAAAAAAAAGTAGGAATTGACTTTAAATTTTTTTTTATATTACTTGTTTTTCTCAAATGACACCAAATGTAGGACAGTCTTGAATGTCGAACTGGAAGGCAATGTCCTTCCATCAATTGGGAGGACAACAAAGTGTAACCTGAGAGCAAGCGGTATGCAACAAAAATTGCTATGAACAAACATCAATTAGAGAAATACAGATAATGATTTACACTATAATTTTTTTCAATACTAAATTTTTTTTTCAAAAATATTTACCATAAAAACATGTTTGTAAGTGATAATAAATATTACTAAAAAAATATAGGAATAATATAAACTTTATAAAGATTTTTAAATAATACATTTGTATTAAAAATTTAATAATTAATTTTTAAAACTGAAATTATTTATTTATTACAACTTACAAAATTTCTGTCATCTTATACTGCGATGAAAAGGAATATTTTAACAGGTTCCATCTTTAAATACACGATAGAATTAATTCGATAATAGCGATTCTATTACAGCAAATAGCACACCTATAAAGTATGATTTGTTACGAAACAATTATTTTTATTTTTATTAAAATTATTTTTATTTATTATTTAATATGAATTCAATAAAAGTCATTGAATTTATTTTATAAATTCTTATATATCCATTAATATAGATCTTAATTTATAAAATTGTTTAAAAGAGTCAATACTCGTGAGTCAGTATAAATTTTTTTTTATCCTACATCCATCCCTGGTAATAAGTAGCCCGACATTCGATAAATTAAAATAACATGCCCGAAGGCTTCCAATTCTGACGAGCGGTATACCGACGAGCGGTATTGACGACCGCGAGAGCAACCCCTCCACATACTTAAGGACCCGGCTCGGACGCCATGCGGCATGACTGGCCGGGCAAGGAGATGCTAAGCCCCACCCGGGGAATCTGACCAACCACCACATTTATTAAAAAATAAAAGACAATGCATGATACACAATACAGAAATAATCTTGGTTACATAGGGAAAATTAGACTGATACACTGCAGTTACAGATGACATGGTACAAGCAGAAACAATAACTGGGACGAACACAAAAACAAAATACGTAAAATATGGAAGAATATAGAAAAATAATTGTTCTCTTTCTTGGACGTTGAACTAAGTTCATTTGTCCCTGGCAGGAATTGAAGTTTCTACTAAAAAAGTCACAGTATTGTGCTTGAATTACGTTCCGTTTTTGGAGATCAAAGTTTTGAGGATGATTGATGATTCAGTGCGATGGATCATCTTCGTCTTCGATGGACTGTAGCGCTGATTGAAGTTTCATCTTCATAATTTCAATCAGTCCCATCTTGGACTTGCTGTTTGAGAAGATGAGGTTCCCGACATGTGGCCTGGAGGCAACATAGCCTGAAAGAGGGTTCAATTACAAATTGCTGTTTTCAGAAATTAGAAGACTTGAGGGTAATTGCGACAATGCATATATGTGTCTAGAATAGAGAATTATGTTACATGGTGGGAGTTTTCCGATATTTTCTCCTACGACACGCAAATACAGGACAGTTAACCTTGAAAGTCGGTCTGGAAAGTAATGTTTTCGATCATTGGGAGGACAACATAAGTGTAACCCGAGAGCAAGCGATGTACAACAAAAATTACAATGAACATAACTATAACTACAGTAACATAAATAATGATTTACACAATAATTGTTTTCAAAAATACTTACGATAAAAACATGTTTGTAAATGATAATAAGTATTACTAAAAAAATTTAGAAATAATATAAACCGGATAAAGATTTTGTAATAATATGTTTCTATTGAAAATTTAACAATTAATTGGTGAAACTGAAATTAATAATTTATCATAACTTACAGAATGGCTGTCATCTTATTCTGCTATGAATTTTCAAACAGGTTCCATCTTTCAATACACGATCGCGAATTACATTAAAACTTGAATATTTACTTTTCTGAATTTTTATCAATGCCTTAAAAGTAACTGTCATTGCAGAACAACAGAATTTAATTTTGAAAGATAACAATTTCTAGCACTTTATAAAATATAAAAAAGTAATAAAATGGATCAAGAATGTAGCATCTATAAAAATCACTGCTAAGATACAAACAAACATTTACTTTGCGTCAAGTTATCTAGGATTTTAATGTTTATTTAAAATGTTTAATCAGCCATTAACGCCAAAATGATGTCTATAGATAGACATAATTTTTATTTGTACATACTTGGTAAACATCACTTAAATATTAATGCATTCCCGATAAAAAAAATGTAGAGTTAGAACATTTTTTTTTTTTTTTTTTGACGATGGGCACCTTAATTATTTTCTACCAAGTAGTAACATGTTAGGTTTTATTGTGTTTTCTTTTTTACCCCCCTTTTTTTTTTTTGTTAAAAAAATAATTAAAAAGAAAAAAAAATATAAAAAAATTAGTAGAAAAAATTTATTAAAAAAATAAAAATAAAAAAATTAAGAACTTTGGTTCTGACAGCTGCCCTTCTTTCCCCCCCCTTTCTTTCTTTTTTTTTTTTTTTTTTTTTGAGAATCTTTCGTTTTTCAGATCACCATTACGGGCTCCCACCGTTCAGTATAACTTTTATCACCATAATTATATCTTATTCAATAGTTGTGTGGCATCCATAACTGGTCCCTAATTGTACCGAATTTAAACAAAAATTCTTTTAATTTTTAATTTTAATTTTAATTTTGTATTATATTTATTTTTAGTATTTTTTTTAATTTTTTAGAGTACCATTTATTTAATTTTATGGACATTATCTTTTACCCATGCTAACATTTAGGCTGCCAACTAAATTAATAATAATTTAGTTAATTATTATTAATAATTAACTAAATTATTATTAATTTAGTTGTAATTTTAATATATGAATTAAGATGAGGTGGTTAGGGGGTCTATCCTCATTGGTACTCCATAATCGGTACACCAGTTGCCACCATTTTTTTGTCTGATTTATAATTTTGTACCATATGTGAATAAGGAATACGAAGTCTACAGTGACGAGAACAAAATGCATAGGTAGAAAATACTGTTTCGTTAACAAACAAGCATGGAATGAAACAAATTTAGTGGTGTAGTGGTTCGGAATTCACTTGAAAACGTAGGTCCCGGCGTAATACGATTCTGGGAGCAATGTTACTCCGCGTCCGTAACTTATCTTTCAGCTACACGCACCTCCTGGGTAGTGCTAAGTGAGTAACGTCAGTGCAGGGCTTGCCTTAAGACATCGAAGGCGACTGTCTAAGTGGTTGCCAGCTGCATTAAAACAAAAAAATATATTACTTCTTTCAGGGCTTGATAGCCGAGTGGCTAATGCTCTGCCGCTCATGCCATAATTTTCGGGTTCGAGACCCGGCGGTGCCATGGCTGTTTGTAGTGGTTCGAAATACACTTTAAACCAGAGGACCCGGTCTAACATGATCGTAAAGAGTTGTGGGGCATTGTAACTCCGCATCCGTAATTATCTTCAAGCTATACGCGATCCATGGTTAGTGCTAAGTGAGTAAAATCAGTGCAGCCTTTGCTTATGGCATTAAAGATGACTGCCTGAATATTTGCCAGCTGCATTAGAAAAAAAATATTACCTCTTCCATAACACGCACTAGAAACATTTCAAATAAATTCTTCCGTAAATCATTCCTATCTCCTTATTGAAACCGTTACATTTTCTCACCACAATAGTAGCGAAGTTTTTTTATGTTATTAAAACATACATTTCCTAGTTCCGCCTTCGTATTCTAAGCCTCAGTGATGTGTCGCAAGAGACCTTCGAAATTTCCTGGACATCTGGTATTCAAGCCATTGATTTTTCATTCAGTAAGACTATTTCTTCTTTATTTATGTCACTACTATATTTTCTTGATGATGGATCAAAAGAATCCTATACAAATCAATATGTCATCTATGATTAACACGTCAATCTTCTTTGACTTAAATGTAGTTCTTTGTTAAAATTTTAATATATTTATTTTCCTTATTATTGTATGTCCCCAAATTGTATCTGAATTTATCGTTATTATTAGAAATAAAATAATTAAAAATCGATTTAGTGATGCCTATTGTAGTATGTTAGTAAAAAGAAAAAAAATATTAAAACTTTTTCTTTCAAGATAATTCATTTCATCATCATCATCATCAGTGGCGCGACAGCCCCATGGTGGACCAAGGCCCTCTGCCTAAGGGCAGATTTCAAGACAGGAGATGTTTTCTTTTTGTGGGGTGGCGTTGTTAACTCTACGCCCAACGCTCTACAGTTGTATTAGACCTGGGGCCTGATGACCAAGTGGCTAGCACAGGTATCGGGTTCGAATCCCGGCGGTGTCATGGATGTTTGTAGGGGTTCGGAATTCACTTTAAACAGTAGGTCCCGGTCTCATATGACCATAGAGCGTCACACAGCCCAATCAGACTTCTTCTCACCCATATCATTTCCAAACTGTAAAGGGGCAACTCAGCTCTAGGCACAATGATGTGGTATGGTGTAATAGTAGTACTTGTATTAGACCGGGACCTACGATTTAAAGTGGATTCCAAACCACTACAAACATCTATGGCACCGCCGAGACTCGAACCTGAAACCTGCGGCATCGAGTGCCAGAACGCAGAGTAAATACTACACCTATAATGTTATGAAACAATTATTTTTATTTTTATTAAAATTATTATTTAAAATTATTTTTAATTATTATTTAATAAGAGTTCAATAAAAATCATTGAATTCATTTCACAAATTCTTCTATATTCATTTATAAAGATCATAATTCATAAAATTGCATGAACGAGTCAAGACTCGTTTGCCAGTATAAAAAAATTAGACTTTTTTGGCCTACCCCCACCCCTGGTAATAACTAATAGAGGCAACCTTATAGAAATAAAACTATTCATGCATGTTCTCCATGTGTTGGAGATTCTAGAATGCTTATTTTCAGTAATTTTCAATAAATTCATATTCTAATGTAGTTTTCAATTTCATTTCTACTTGTCTGATCATCTGCTGAAATCTTTCAGCTTGTTCTTCGCAAATGTTTGTAAGAATTCAAGGCTAGAAAGTCAGACAGAATAGGAAAGAGATAAGTACTATTCACAACTGAGATATTTCACGTCTTTGCTCAAAGCTTTAACAAGTGGCTTCAATCGAAACTGGATATTGAGGTCTTTTCCTTCTTACATAACCAGCACAATTTATTTACTTTATAAGCAGTCTTGTTCTATTATTAACCCAAATGACCTTGCGGGCCACTTTGGAAATGCACCATAACTCTGCGGGCCACATATAAAATTATATACAGTAGAACCTCTGTAAGTCGAACTTCAAGGGAGACGAAAAATAATTCGAGTTACAGAGTTTTCGACATATGGAGGATTTCGACTTACGCGGATTTTGTAAGGAAATATTCGACTTGTAGAGGTTTAGATTCTTTCTAATTATTTTGAGTTAGAGAGGTAAAATAAATAAAAATTCAACTTACAGATGTAATAAAGATGTTTATTTGTTAGAGTTCAAATGAAATCAATAGCAATAATACGGAATTATAATAAGAATATTTCATAGTATTTCATACTTATTTTACTGTATACTCATACATTGTTTTCTAAGAAGCAATGACGTGCATCGTCGGCAAATCCTTAAAGTCGTTAACATATTTTTCTTCGAGCTATAGAGGTAATTAGTTTCAAATGATCGAGTTGTAAAGGTTGTAAAATCAAACATTGCTAATGTTTGAGATACAGAGGTCTAATTTTTTTTCGAGTTGCGGAGGGAAAATATATACCAAAATGGCTTGTGTGGATTGACTAATTATTTCGACTTATAGAGGGTTGAAATTTCGAATCATGGAGGTTTTGGGGCTAGAAGGGAAGGGAACAAAACTTTTTTCGAATTTTGGAGGTTTTCGACTTATCGAGGTTCGACTTAAAGAGGTTCTACTGTATTTCCATAATAGATGTAGACCCACTACATACATTTTTATGGAGGGAAAAATTGAAACATAATGAGTTATTATTATTGTGTTTACCATTATTATTACATGTGAACATAGATAATATACTAATAATGATACTAAACGCACATTGTAAAGCAATATAGAACACTAAAAATTAAATATAAAAAATATATAAATATAAATAAAATAAAAAAATGAAATCATTCAAAAATATTTATTTTACTAGTGTGATATTTGTTTCTCCACTCATCGTGAGTTAGCAGAATATAATTTAATTATTCTGCCAACTCATAACTGTAAAATCATCAATAAAACAGGCAATATCTGTCCTATATTCACAAGAATATTATTTTAAAAAGAAAGTTAATTTTTCAATTTCTTCTATTAGCTCAGACTCTTCCTATATATATCTTGATCCAATTTTCAATCGTTAACAAAATACTTTTTATTCATCCAATCAAGTTCAAATACATTTTTTGGAACTTGTAGTGGATAACACGTGATGTAATTAAATTTAAATTATTAAATTTTAATTATTAATAAGTAATTAAATTTAATTAATTAATTTTAGTTTTTATTTTTAGATTTAAGTTGCATATATCTACCAATAGAAGGCGCCAGATAAACTTTAAAAAATGAATGAAAATTATTTATAAGGGACTTTCTGCATTAGAGTGAAAAAAAAGTTGGAATTGACTTAATTTTTTTTTTTTTTTTTTATTATATTACTTGTTTCTCATAATTTCGGCAGTTAACTTTTGAATATAGGGATGCACACATAATGTATTTTTTTATTACATTGGTTTCCACTACTTTGGCCATTATAAAATAAATAGATTTTGTAGAAGTGGGATACATCTCACGGGCTGGAAAAAATGTTCGAACTGGCCGTGGGTTAACTGTCTAATTGTTGTCTTTATTTTCTGGAAAAAAATAGATACTTTAGCTCATTGTCCTTTGAATTCTTTAAAAAAAATTACAAATTTATTTAATTTATAATTTAATTAATTTTTTTTTATACTTAATTTTCAATTATAAAGCAAAAAGATATTGCAAAAATTAAGAAATAAGGAAAATTTTAATTGCATAGTAGTAGAAGAACGATGGGGCTTGAATGACCGAATCGTAGTACCGAATAGTACTCTGGCGATCGGTGTCGTGGATGTTTGTAGTGGGTCGGAATCCACTTTAAGCCATAGGTCCCGGTCTCCTATGACCGTAGAGCGTCACGGAGCCCAATCGGACTTCTTCTTCTCACCCACGTCATTCCCAAACTGTAAAATCACAGTGATGTGGTATGGTGTAGGGCAGTGATGGGCAAACTACGGCCCGCTGGACGATTCTATCCGGCCCGCGGATAGGATTTTAACTTGCCGGTCAGAGGCAAATTAAAATAAATGTATATTTATATATTATATATTCATCTCCTTTTCTACTTTGTTTAAATATTATTTTTTTCTTCTTTTTTTTCAAAGGACTCGTGATCTTTTTACTTTCGCTATTTTTGTTCTGCAAGGCATAAATCGACGGAAATAGCAAGCACAGACAGCTTTCAGTCGGTAAAGTGTTAAAAGCGGAAGTTCTTTGTTAGTTATAGCTGTAGATTGGCGTTAACAAGTGTTATCTCTTTCTCGGGGAGCAGACATATGGGAATCCAATATAGGTGAATTAGATCTCCCATGTGGAAGACTGCGGATTTCAATAATCTGCTCTCAATATAAGGAACTTTTAAAAATGAAATCGCATTACATGAAATTTCATTCATATCATTGACATATTTAAAGTGTAATATTTTGTTTTTAAAATTTTCGAAAAATTTATCTTGACCCACCAAACTTTTTATTTTTTTATTTTTGGCCCGCGACCGAAAAAGTTTGCCCATCCCTGGTGTAAGGGAATCATATGACTATAGAGCGACTATAGCCAAGTCAGATTTGCACTTACGGGTGCTGCATCCCAACAGAAGCTGCCCCCTTTTCCTTCTACCATGAGTCCATATGGGTTCGTGAGTTTGCTGTGGAAACTCTGTGGTGAATTTGAAATTTAACTTGCCTTCATATACTAAATGTTTGGTCTTCCACCTTATACTTATTTATGTTATGTCTACCATTATAAAAGATGTCAATAACACTTTTTTATAGTTTAATTGTGCAATATAAACTATATTAACTGATTTTGTTTATCTTTCCAACACTTTAAGAAATTCTGAGACAAATGCTTTCGCTGATTAGTTGATGCTTTCTGAGACGGTTAACGTATTTTTGGGGTGTGATGAGTATTTATGCGGGAGTTTCTAGTATGATGGAGATGGAGAGTCATTCTGGTCTGATGGATCCTGCGGATGACAAGCTCACCAAGCTCATTCAAGAGATGGATGATTTTAAAAACAAGTTTTCGCCCATTCCAGATGCTCGCCTATCGACGGGGAACGGTCCTCATCAGGACCATTTGCAAGTAACCAGTTCCGGCGCTGCTGAAGCCATGATCACTGACTCGCCAATCCTCACTGAAGCTGAACACTGCTCTCACATCACTGCAGCTCAGACTCAACTTAAGGACAGAGAAAAAGCTGTCGATATGATGCAACAGATCATCAGGCATCAGGGTGTTCTGATCGATGAAGGACTTATGAAACCGACTGCCCTGAAACCCACTCTAGAAGGACTGAAGAAAGCTGAGGATGCACTTGCAGAGACAACAAAACGGGTGAGTGAACTAGGATTATGTCCGCTGACTAACTGCGCTCGGCATAGTAATGCGCAAGTAAAATTAAAATTAAATGCTAAAACTAAATCTAAACCTAACCCTCAGAATAAAAAGTCAAACGACCTGCTGTAACTGCTCCTAACGATGGATTCATTAAACCGCCTAAAAGGCACACGGCTAGGATAACTGTTGAAACTAACATTGCTAATCCAGTTCAAACTGCCAATAACTTTGACCGCCTGTCTGATGATGAGGCTGATGCAAATAATGTCGACATGGATGTTCCTGCTGAACCCAGACTGCCACCCATCATGGTGCGCTATAAGGATGATCTCAAGAATCATATTGCTGAAATTAGCACTCTCCATCAAAACGACATTCGAATTAAGCTTGCCGGCGAGCAGCTTAAACTTTTCCCTGCAAACCCGGAAGTACATAGAGCTGTTGCTAAATACCTCACGGAGAAGCAATTGGAGTATTACGTCATCACTCCTAAAAATCAACGCCCGCTTAAAGCGGTGCTCAAAGGGCTACCAGTCAGCTACACTGCTGAAGAAATCGCTGATGGACTCATTGAACTTGGTCTCAAGTTAGACCAAGTCAGACAATTGCACAATCTCAAGACCAAGGCCCCCATTCCGGTGTGGCAGATTATCTACCGAAAAGTTCCTGAGAATGCCAAGATTTTTGAGGTGACCAGACTGCTTCACTTATCGGTTAAAGTCGAGAAGTTTAATAGAAGACCGGGAGCATCTCAGTGCTTTTCGTGTAATCTATTCCATCATTCTTCAAAAAACTGCAACTATAAAAAACGATGTCTCAAGTGCGGGGGTGAGCATCAATTAAAAGATCGCCACATAAAGGAACGCATTGAAAACCCGACATGCATCAACTGCCACCAGATGGGGCACCTTGCCGCATGGCGAGGCTGCCCGATGTTCCCCAAGCCACGCCCACCTCCCAATCAGGGACGAGCACCTGCAAGACCCGCCTTCAGCAGCCGCACGGTCTCAGAAGGCGTATCCTATGCCAGTTTCCTGCAAGGAACCTCCAAAGATTTACACGCAGCACCATCGGTCTCTGTGAAACCTTCGCATTTTGTAAATAATGATACTCCTAATCTTAATGCTGACTCAGCTGCTAAGATGATGTATGTACTAACAGAAATGGCTAATCTTTTTTCAATGTTCGGAGGTCCCGATAATATTTACTCCCAATTTAGAACAGCTACTAACCCTTTAGAAAAAATGCAAATACTATGTAAATTTATTATTTAATTGCGCTTGTGGCTAATTACTCAATTTTAACTTTTTAATTGCGCCATTCTTTTATTTACATTCCGTTTTGTTTTTATGTTTCGTTTCTTTTTCTTACTAACAAGGACATAATCAAGTTCACTGCCTTTTGTATTATCCATGTGTTTTTCTTCCCATGAACTTTATTTACAAGCTTAGGAGTTTTAGGCCGCATCATAGGCCAGGGTACTCCGTTCGTCGAATGATGATGATGATGATGATGAAGATGTTTATCTTTCCTTACAATTTCCTTTTGCGGATTTTAAAAAACAGCTATTAGGCGCTGACGATGTATAAGTGGCTCGTGAATAAGTTTTTTTTTTTTTTTTACATGCTGTCTGTAAGACATGTTTCTTATTTCACGTGTAGAACTTCGAATATTGTATGTAAAACAGTCACGTTATTGTTGTGTTACAATATCAATATTTCGAAGATGTTAATCCATACTGTACTTATACTATTTTCAAAATGAATTTCTGTTGAAGAAAATAATATAATTACAATTTTATTTTGATAAATTTGAGTTTTTAATTATAATGAAGATATTAATTAAAAGATAAAATGGAGATATTAATTAAAATTTTTGGAAAATACAAATTCTATTTAACTTACCTCAATACTACAAAAGATCAAACTGATTATTATTTTTTTTTTTTTGCTTTATTCATAGTATTGATTGTTATGGGTATATAGTATATATATGTATGGGACATAGTAGACCACCAATTCACTAGGGAAGTAAGATTTGTCTTTCTCTTTACTCTATTTCCGATGTGACACTAACACCAAAGTTCTGACTACAATTTAAGCAGATATCTTTTAGTTGTCTTTTATAAGAACAAATCCTCTTAACATCAAATATCTTACTGATATTTCTAACAAATCCTCTTAACATCAAATACCTTACTGACAATTCTAACAAATCCTCTTAACAGCAAATATCTTACCGACATTTCTAACAAATCCTCTTAACACCAAACATCTTACTGACATTTCTAACAAATCCTCTTAACATTAAATATCTTACTGTCATTTTAACAAATCCTTTTAAAGTCATTAGTAACTGGTTTCACAAATGGAAAATATCATTTAATGTTGATAAAACTGAAACAGTCCTCTTCTCTGTATGTAATATACACTCATGTCCATAAATTAAGGATAATGAAGTTCAGGCAAAGAAAGAGACAGGAGCAAAACAAATTTGACTTATTTGTAAAGTCTATTTATTAAACAAAAGGTAAAGAGCAAAAAAGATGCTATATGTTTGACATAATTAATAAAAATTGCGATTTTTACTCCCTGGAGCAAATTTCAAAAAAGAACCTATTTACAAAAAACAGTATAACATGGTTAGTATGATGGTTAATATGGAGTATGTCTCCCGCACGATGCAATACAGGCCTTAGAACGCCTAGGCATGCTGAGTATCAAATTATCAATCTGATCTTGGGGAATATTAGACCACTCATCAAGCAATACCCTCCGAAGTTCCGGTTGACAGGTGGGAGGGGGTTGACGGGCTGCAATTCGTCGGCCAAGTATATCCCACACATGCTCTACTGGATTCAAGTCCGGTGAGTATGCTGGCCAATCCATACGGGTGATATCCTCCAATTGAAGGCATTCGTCTACAATGTTTGCACGGTGACGACGGGCGTTGTCATCCATAAACAGAAATTCAGCACCCATGGCGCCCCGAAACAAACGTACATGTTGTTCCAGAATGACATCCCGATAGATGTGTCCTGTCATCGTTACACTCTGAACATGCAGGTCAGTTCTGGAACCAAGAATAATTCCTCCCCAAACGAGCCATCCTGCACCACCGTAACGGTGTCGTTCAATGGTGTTCTCTTGGTGGTAACGGGTACCTGCCGCTCTCCATATGAAAGTCCGGCGAGAAACAGACTGCAAACTAAACCTGGACTCGTCGGAAAACATCACACAAGACCACTGTTGCGGTGTCCACAATGCATGCTCTCTACTCCAGGTTAATCGCAGGCGACAGTGAGTTGCGGTAAGTGGAACACATCTGACAGGCCTACGAGCATATAGACCAATGTGCCCTAAGCGTCTGTACACGGTCTGCCTTGAAACTGTCGTACCGGTAGCTGAAGAGAGCTGACGAGACAGGTCTGATGCTGTGCTCTGTGTGTTTCTTTTGGCAGTAACTGCTAAATACCGGTCCTCATTCGGCGTTGTAACACGGGGGCGACCTGTGCTGTAACATCTACTCACATTACCATCATCTTGGAATCGTTGCCAAAGCCTGGAGATGACACTCTGGGTGATTCCAAGTTCCTCGGGTACTTCCAGCTGGGTGCGTCCACATTCCAGTCGTCCGATAATTCTACCACGTAAAAAATCATGCAAATACTTCCTTTGTGCCATAACTATGCGGTTATTGCACTGTAAGGCTTTTAAAGCGCTTGTGAACAATTCTACTTCTTTACCACCATTCCTTATATACCCCTCTCTTACACTCTCGCCATTGTGACGTACTATCCGCGCCATCTGGTGGTTTCCTGTAATTTGCATATTCTTCTTCAAGATGTGTGTGATAATTCTACAAGGGAAATTTTTATTTTAGAGTTCAATTTCTGTGTGATTCTGAATTATCCTTAATTTATGGACATGAGTGTAAATAAAAAACAGAGTATTAAAATTAGCAATATCATCATTCCTTGGAAAAAATAGTTCAAAATATTCAGATATTTACTTAGACCAGCACCTCGTATGGAAAACGTATTTCGATTAGATTAAAAATAAATTCTTAGTGTTAGCGTGTCCGTAGCATGTCTTCAAGCTATACTTGCCCCCTAGGTAGCGCTAAATGAGTAACAGCGGTGTAGCCCCTGCTTATGGTTTAAAGATAACTGGATCTTTGCCGGCTGCATTAGAAGAAAAAAAAATTATATAAATGGTATATGTGTCCTAAAAGTTATATAAATATTATATGTGTTTTTTTTTCATTAATTTTCAATAAATGCATTACTCTTCCTTTTTGAAACTAGGTTTTTAGACGAAGTTGTTGATTCTCTGTTGAACTTCTGTTAATTCTCTGTTCGAAGTTGTTCATTGTTCATTCTTTTATTTAATCTATAAAAAAAAATCAAATTTGATATTCATCCTCTACATAAAAAGTAATATTCGCAATATTCTTTTAAATGAAACATATTTCGCATATTCCACTTTTATATATTTTAATGAGAAATAATACAATTAGAAGTGAGTCAAATATTATTGGTGAGTAGATGGGGTGCCTTGGTCACACACCTCCACTTGGCGAATGGTGAGCAGTGATATGTGGTCGAGCCCTTTGCCAGTTCTCAGAAAAATTAAATAAATCAGAGAAGGAATAAAAGTTCTAACATCAGAGAACAAAAACATTACAATTAACACAGAAAGTCGAAGTTACAATAGAAGAGTTAAAATACAAAGAGAATAAATTAAAATAAAGTGAGTCAAACATAGAAGGAAAAGAAAGATTTCATTATCAATACTTCCTTACATTTTTTAACGGTACTATATTTTTTCTACATCAGGATCAATTGAAGGATGATAACGACTCGCTTGCCGTCCTTGAATATTGAAAGCATTGAATTTGGTCTATGCCCACTGAATTTTTATGCCTTATTTTTTTATTTTTCTTTTTTATTAATATTAATATAAAAATTTAAAAAAAAGAAGGAAAATGGAAAATGTACGAATATATTCAAAAATGAAAATGGGAAATTATAGTTAATACATTGAAAAAGATGATTGAGTTGCCAAGAAGTAGAAATTGCTCAGTGATGCTTCAGAAAAAGAAGATTAGGGAGAGAATATTTTCTACATCTTAAAATATAAAAACATCCTTTCATGCCTTGATAAAAATATGATAAATATATCTCGATGATCATGTCTTAAAAATCAATACATAATTATAAGCTCTTTATAAATATAGTATTCTATATTTTACATTTTTTTCAACATTTATCTGTCAGAGGGTCATAGTCATAGTGAATTTTTTTAGTCAGAGATTTGATATCAGCCATCACCATCAGTTTTATGTTTTTGGAGCCATCTAGTCCGAATATAAGTATAATTTTTTTGGGGAAATAAATTATTTTTTTAAATTTTGATATTTTATAATATTAAATCAGTATAGTCTAATATCAATCTTAAAAAACAATACATAATTATAAACTCTTTGTTAATGTAGTTTTTTTTTTTAATTTTACATTTTGACAGTTTTTCTTAAAATTTATCTGTCAGATGGTCATAGTCATAGTCGAATTATAAGTCACAGATTTGTTATCAGCCATCATCATTAGTTAAACCCTTTCTATAATATTAAGTTTATCTGTTTTTCGGAGCCATCTAGTTCAAAGCTAAGAACAAAAAATTGTTTTTGAAAAGAAATTATTTTTAAATGTTTAATATTTTACGATATTAAATCATATTTAATATCGTAAAATGCTCCCTTATTATTTATGTTTCCTTTTTTTACCATTGTTTTAAAATCACGTGTTAAAATTTTTTATCACTTTTTAAAACAATTCAGTTTTTTTTTTGTTGAAATTCTATTAATTTTACAAAACTAATGCCTAGTATAAATATTTTTTAAGATGTAAAATAAATTATTTGAAAAATCACAATTTATTTCTGGACTTTTTATAAATTAATAAAAAAAGATGTGAGAGATAGTATGATATAACGTATCACTTAAAAAATTGAAAAAGGGAAAATAAAGCATAATCAAAAAAAGTTATTAGGATTTGATTTCTAAAGTCTGTTTTACTTTATTTTATGTTTGTTTCCTGGAACGAACTGGTAAATATTTTATGCGGTGTTTGTAGTTATTCAATTCCTTCTATTAGCTCACATTCTCCCTATATATATCTTGTACAAATTTTAAATCGTTAATAAAAAACTTTTTATTCATCCACTCCAGTTCAAATACATTTTTTTTTAACTTGTAGTGAATGACACTTGATGTTAATACAGTTTTTTCAAACATTAATTCAGTAATTAAATTTCTTTAATTAATTTTATTTTTTTTTTAGATTTAAATTGGATGTATCTACCAATAGATGGCGCCAGATAAACTTAAAAAAATGAATGAAAATTATTTATAAAGGACTTTGTGCAATAGAGTGAAAAAAAAGTAGGAATTGACTTAAAATTCTTTTTTTTTTATATATATTACTTGTTTTTAATGCAATGGACTTAAAGCTAAAGTAACTTCCCTGTCATATACAAATCGCCGTCGCCGTTGTAAGTTTCATGTTTGTCATGTGATTTCTAGATTCATTTAAAGGCTTTAGGATTTGATTTTCGAAAATGGTGGAATTACGTACATTAATAATTGATTTACAATAATTTATGCAACGATTTCCCTCATCCAAACTCACATTTCCTGAATTAAGAACTACTTTTGTAAAAAAGATGTCTTTCTATAGACCTTACATTCTTAAAAATCAGAAAAAAGAAAGTCTGTGATATGTTGGAGAAACATATTATCAGCGTACATATCAATCAGTCTTTTTTATTGAAAGCAGTATTAAGCAAGAATGTGGGTGTATCTCATTATTTATGCCTGTACAGAGTCACAAACTAGTTTTCACCGAATCCTTACTTAAATTTTTTTTTAGGTTTCGGGTTCGAGTCCCGGCGCTGCCATGGATCTTTGTAGTGGTTCGGAATCCACTTAAACTGTAGGTCCCTGTCTGTTTAGCCCTCGTGTGCACAAGATGACCGTAGCGCGACAAACCAAACCAAACTAAAATGTTTTTCGCTAATTAAGTTGATTTATCAATTTTACGTTTAATTTCATAATATCACTTTCTTTAATTGATTGCATTATATAAAAAAAATGGAATTCATCAGTGTGATACCATTTTTTTTTTTTTTTTCCTTAATTGAATTTAGGGTAACTGATTTCAGGTTGTATCCTGAATTTGGTTAAATGTTCAAGAGTTGTGATTGTCTGTACTGCTAGTCTTAAATATATTTTTGGCTTGAATTGAGGTAAAGGAGCTAATTTGGTGGACAGGTCACATCTAGTAAAAGGGGCTCAGATGTTAGAAAAAATTTATTTCCAAAACATGTGTTATTTAGGAAAGCATGGTTGTTTTTCTTTAGTGAAAGATTTTTGTTATAAAATCCTCATCAACAGACATGAATCATCCCAGAAATCTGCCTGCTGGCAGATTTCTGGAAAAGAGAGGCTTTGTTTTTACGGGGTAGGGTTGTCGGCCTTACTCCCAACGCTCTACAGTCATATTATACCGGGACATACGGTTTGAAGTGGATTCCGGACCACTACAAACATCTATGACGCCGCAACAGAGCAATATATGTGCAACTGAGCTCCAGAGCGCTAGCCACACGGGCATCAGGCACTCTTTTGTTAAATTATGTTCAGTATATTTAGAGTATAGATACAAGCACAAATCTCAGAATGCTATAAATACTTCAAATATATACATAAAATATTTTATATATGATGATAAATGTTCCTGATTGACGCATTCATATGAATCTTGGGAATCCAATATATATTATCATACTTATCCAAAAACGATTTAAATACATATTAGCTGTAACAATCAACTTATTGCAGTCCAAATACAATTCGCTAATAATAAAGGTAATCAGGAATCCTCTTATAAGATAGGCATTGGTGGTTACTTATGGCATTTGAAAGGTAAAATTTTTGTATAATAAGTAAAATATAATAATTTAATGATGATTATGAGGCAAAAATATTATAAGTTAAGGTACAAACTTAAGATACTTATTCTAAGAAACAATAAAAAATGCCATAACATAAGAGACTGTAGTTCTATTTTGATTTGTCGCCCTGTGGTCATCTCGGAACGGGACCTACAGTTTACTGTGCATTCCGAACCAATCACAACTTCCATGGCACCGTCAGGATTCGAACCTGAAGCCAGGGATATATTCTATTCTATTTCGTATTCTATATGTTCTATTTCGGAGAGCAACGCTTATTTAACAGAATGTATTAATGCCATTGAAAAGGGAAAGGTTTGGCCGAAATAAAACGTATTTGTTATTGGTCTATCCACTGATGTAGAAAAAGTGATTAGATTCATCAATTTTTATGTGAATATAATTTAGAAAAATAAGACAAGTACATAAAAAATTCGATGTATCTTGTCATTTCATGTTGAACCACAATCGTAACATACCTGTGTAGGGCTTTGCATAAAACTGATAAAAAATAAGTACTTAATTTTGTTGTTGTTACTTATCCCACTTGATAAATATCTAATCTAGACCAAGCCCACGAACCCGTATGGACTCATCGCTGAAGGGGAAGGAAGCAGCTTCTGTTGTGATGGAGCACCCGTAGGTAAAAGTCTGACTTCTGTTCTGTAATGCTCTTACAGTCATAGGAGACCGGGACTTACGGCTTTAAGTGGATTCCGAACCACTACAAACATGCATGGCACCGCCGGGACTCGAACCCGAAGCCCGGTACTGAGCGCCAGAGCGCTAGCCACTCGACCATTCAGTACTTAACTTTAATTATTATAAATGTACTTGTACTTGACAGTAAAGCAACCACTCACTGGAACATATACATAAGGAAGCCCTCTCAAGAAAGAAAGAAAAAAAACTTCGCAACGAAAATAAAATTTTCAAAGTAATTTTCGTTCTGTCCTTGAACATCACATTACTCCTACATTTCTTTTCGGCCTGGTGGCCTTCGGTGTCCCAGGCTTCCGGTTTGAATCCTAGGGAGACATGGATGTTTGTTAGTGGCCCGGAATATCCTGTATAAAGTACAAGTACATATTTGAAAGTTAAAAGGTCTTCAAAATACTTCAAACCAAAAGACATATATGAAGTCAAAAAGGCCGAAGTTCTTTCACGATTTAATCATTCATACAGATCTTAGAAATTTATCATAGATTGGTAAACTGCACCATTTTTTTTTACTGATTATTGTACGTTTTAATTACAAATAGGCCATATTTCCAATTTGGGAAACCACATTTAATCTTAAAAATAAAAATGCACCAATAAGATCTTCTGTCATTGTTTGTTAATTGGCCCTTGGTACCACAGGCTTCAGGTTCGAATCCTGGAGGTGGCATGGATGTTTGTCATTGGTTCGGAATCTATGCTAAACTGTAGGTCCCGATCGGTTTAGCCCTCGTGTGCACAAGATTACTGTAGAGCGACAAACCAACCTACATTTAGTTTGTTCCTTCCTTTCTTATGAAGATAAAAACTCAATATATCTTAGCATTTCATGTTTTAATTGTTTAGAAAATTTCGATGTATTTTATCATTTCATGGTGAACTACATTCGTAACATACCTGTGTAGGGTTTTGTATAGAACTGATAAAAAATAAGTAATTAACTTTAATTATTACAAATGTACTTGTATTTTCCTGTACAGCAACCACTCACTGGAATATATACATAAGAAACCCATCTCAAGAAACACACCGCAAGAAAACTACGAAAAAACCTTGAAATTCTTCATCTTTTTTTATCTACACATTTCACTAAGAAAAATGTGCTTTCTTTTAAAAAGAATTTTTAATAAAATAATAATTGGGTTCCTGGTAAACACTAATTTCTTTTATTACAACATTGAAATCAATCAAAGTGGTTATTAAGTTAAAAGAGAATAATGCTATCAAAATATTTGTTGAAATGATCCAAAGTTATTAAAATGTTTTTTAAATAAATAAAGCGTTTTTTTACTTTAAGAAATTGTTTTTTTTTTAAATTGAATATATTTACTTATTTTTTTAGAAAATTTCAATATACTTTAGAAATTAAACAAGCTTACCTAAATACGAATACGATCAATTTTATTTGCGAAATAAAATTGTTGTTGTTTTCAAATACTAAGCCTTTTGATATCTTAGATCAGGGATGGCCAACCCAAATGATCTTCCGGGCCACTTTGGAAATGTACCATAATTCTGCGGGGCTCATATAAAATTATATATCCCCCTATTAGATTTAGACAAACTACAGATATTTTTTTGGAGTGAAACACTGAAACATATTGAGTTATTATTATTGTGTTTACTATTATTCTTACATGTGAACATAGATAATATAAGGATAATGATACAAAACGCACATTGTAAAGAAATATATAACACTAAAAATGAAATATAAAAAATATATAAATATAAACGAAATATAAAAAATATATAAATATAAACGAAATAAAAAAAAATGAAATCATTAAAAAATATTTATTTTTATTAGTGCGATATGTGTTTCTCCACTTTTTCACTTAGCTTTTACAAACCGATCTCCATTTGGGTATTTGTACATCGTAATGGGTGTAATAAACATATCAAATATATACTTAATATGCAATTTTTACGGAACTTTTAGACACAATTTTGATTATTGAAAAAAAAATGAAGATTAACATATGTATATTTAAGCACACATTCCTACCCATACCAATTCATGAGTTATACTCATTGAAAATTATATATTTAAATGTACGCATATACGTCTCTATAAACATAACTGTATACAAATACTAAACAAATAAATAAAATTCTAAATTTGAGAAACTGTAATATGCTTTGTAAAAAAGGTTAATTTGGTTTGTAAAAAGGTGAATTTAATTTGCAAAACGGTTAATCTGCTTTGTAAAAAAAAAATTAATTTGGATTTTTTGTTGTTGGAATATACTAGTAGCTTTTTAAATGCCTCGCTCCTGAGAAATGTCTCGTATGCTGCTAAAGCAGTAATTGTCTCTACTAGAGGTTGTGTTATTAAAACAAAGTATTAAATTGGATTCCTGCTTTTAATTTAAACATTAAATCTTCGAATTTATATAAAAAAAAAAAAATTAAAAACGTTTAAAAGTCGTTTTAATACGTACTGCTGATTCCGTCATTCAGAAAGTTGTGGTCTGATGACCAATTGGCCAGCTCTTTGGCCTTTGGTATTACAGGCTTCAGATTCGAATCCTGGCGGTGACGTGGATGCTTGTGAGTGGTTCGGAATCCACGTTAAACTGTAGGTATTGGTCTGATTAACCTAAAATATGTGCAAAATGACAGTAGAGCGACAAACAAAACAAAAATTTCAAAAAGCTCAAATACTAATGTACAATTTTGCCTTTCATAAAGGTCTGATTTTGTGAAGACAATGTTCTCCTATTTGCCATATCTTGTATAAGACAATAGGAAAACACTAATAGTTTCACCCTTCTGCCTACTATTGTCAGAGTGTATATCAATTAATTATTTTTACAGGAGCTAGTCTGTTTTAACCAAAAATGGATATAGACCTCATAATCTGTTATTGCTTACAGTTAAAATTACCATTTACATATTCTCAATTTTTTTTGCTAGTTTTTACATAATTTGCGCTTTTTCAATATAATTTACCAATTCAACATTTGGTTTAGTATTAATCACTTCTTAAAATCAGTTCCGTGATTATATAAAACGATACATAGATCTTTTGAACGTATGAGAGAACTTCTGGAATTTTGTTCTTAAAGGCAAATCAGTTTCAAGTCTCAACGCTTGTTTTGGTTTTTCCGCCAAAGCAATTGTTAGGCATATTGTAGTCTCAAATCTGCTTCCATGAAGGCCATGCCGTTCTATAGGCTATGCTCGGAGTGAAGAAGTCTAGAGTTCATGTATTCACCCTCATGCCGATTAAACATGATGTGAGAATGCATATCAGCCTTTATATTGAACTAGTTTTAAGCTGATATTGTAATAGACCTCATAATCTATTCCTCTGTAGATTAAAGAACTAGAATTTGCTTTTTATCTGGTGGAATCGTATTGAGCTTATTTATTTAATATTACCAATTACACATTTATTTCGTTATGCCACTTCTTAAAATCAATTGCGTGATTATATAATGCAATACATGGAGCTCTTTAACGTACGAATTTCCTCTTTCTGAAGGACCAATGCTTTCCTCTGTATTGCGATGGATGTCTGATTTTCATTACGGCGGTGCTCAGTTTTTTATTAACTTTTCACTTTTCTTTTTTACTACAGTATGCTTTCATTTTGTAATTTTAATTCTTTTCCTTCTATAATTTGTTGATCTCTCTTAATATTTTAACTAGTTTATTTATTTGTAATTTTTATTCGATTAATTATCTACTTTTTCTATAAATTAAAAATTTTTCACACTGGCCATAGACTTAGACCAATTGACAAGAACCTTATTTTTTCCAGGACGGAGGTTTATGGTCGTTGCGCGACCAATGCACTCTGAAAATCTACAACGAATAATTTAACGTACGGAACAACTTTCTGTATCTTACTCTCAAAGGCAAATCGATTTCAAGTCAAAACGCTTGTTTTGGTTAGCCAGTAAAATAATTAAGTATATTGTAGTCTTATATCTGCGAAATCGGTATCATTCTATAGGTTATATTTTGTGTAAGAAAATGAAAGCGCCGTTTTATTCTCCATCATGGCTGTGAAATATATTACCAAAGGGCATATCAACCATTTATACTAAACAAGTTTTATGCAGATATTGTAAAAGACATCCTAATCTATTCCTCTGTAGACTAAGGAACTAGAATTTATTTTTTATATGGTTGAATCGTTTTGTGCTTATTTATTTAATATTACCAATTCCAAATTTAGTTTTTTACTATCACTTCTTAAAATCAGTTGCATGATTATATAAAAGATACATATGAGATTTTTTTCTCCAAATTTCCAAGAACAACTTTTTTAATCTTATTCTCAAAGGCAAATCAATTTCAAGTCTAAAATGCTTGTTTTGGTTTGCCACCAAAGTAATCAATAGGTATTTTGTAGTCTTGTATTTGCTTTTGCGAAAACAGTGTCATTCTATAGGCTACATTTTGTTTAAGAAAATGAAAGCGCCGATTTATACTGAACAAGTTTTATGCAGATATTGTAATAGACATCATAATCTATTCCTCTGTAGACCAAGGAACTGGAATTTGATTTTTATCTGTTTGAATCGTTTTGTACTTATTGATTTAACATTACCAATTCCATATTTAGTTTCGTAATATCCCTTCTTAAAATCACTTGCGTGATTATACAAAACGATGCATATGAGGTTTTTTTTTATTTATTATTAAATCTCCGAGATACGTTTTACTCTGCCGGAAAATGCTAAACGTCCCAGGGCGGTTCTTTACACAAAGTTCAATTTACAAATTTAATAGACGAACTCGTCCTTTCGTCATCATTTCTAGCAGAGGTCTAGCCCTATCCTCCTGTGGAATCTCTTTTTATTTCGCTATTTTACTGTTTTATATTATTCATTATCTTCTTAAAATTTTGAATTTGGGGATATTTTTCTTAACTACTTATTTCCTGTTTTTTGATGACTATGTTTCTCCTACTTATCGCCATGTACTCATTTTGACCAGATAGGAGTTTAAGGCCCCCTGGGCACAAGGTACTCCGATAAATTGTAAAGACTGACTTTTCAAATCTCCAAGAACAACTTTTTTAATCTTATTCTCAAAAGCAAATCAATTTCAAGTCAAAATTCATTTTTTTAGTTTGCCCCCAAAGCAATTATTGGTATATTGTAGTCTCTTACATCTGTTTCTGTGATGACAATGCATTTCCCTAGGCTATATTTTGTGTACGAGTGAAGAAAATGCCGATGTATTCACCCTCATATGTTGAAGCATGTTATCAGAGAGCATATCATCCAATTAGTTATACTTAACTTTTTTTATGCAAAAATTGTGATAAGTCTCTGTAAACTAATGAACTGGAATTTGCATTTTATCTAGTTAAATCCTTTTGTGCTTATTTATTCAACATTACCAATTACACGTTTAGTTTTGTAATATCACTTCTTAATAGCATTTGTGGATTATATAAAACGCAGCATAATAGCGTGTTACTTAGTGTAGAGAAGATTGATACTTACTGAAAAAAAACATTTTTGTTGTCTTTTGTGTTAATCATATGATGTGTTCTTATGGATCCCGTGTCAGAGGGCGATAATCGTGATCTGACTGGTGTTTTTCGCGCACTGGCGGACTTTCAAAATAATTTCTCCCCGTTGCTGCAATCAAGATCTTCGATGGAGATTGATCCTCTTTCGGTACCTGCCATGCAGACAAGTGCAACTGTTGAACCACCGGTGGCTACCACCTCCAAGATTGCTCCTGCTGCTGTTCTCACGGATGCGGACGTATGCCGGCAAATTACTGCTGCCACGCAGCTACTCATTGAACGCCGGAAGCACCATGATCTGGCAAATCAAGCCATCGCGCAGCAGCAAATACTTATGGACGCTGGTCTTGTGACTGCGAAAACAATTAAGGCCTCAGCTGCCACTGTCAAGAAAGCCGCAGAAGCTGTATTGGATGAGGAAAAACAGGTAAGTGGGCTTGGTCAATGTCCCTTAGTTAATTGCGCACGGCATAGTAGTGCCAAAGTTACCTTGCAACATAAAAAGCCCAAATGGCCAGCTAGTGCTGCAACTAATGCTGATGGTTTCTTGCAACCCGCTAAAAAGCATACTGCTAAATCCTGTCCTGCTGCAGCTGATGTTAGCTCAATAGACACTTCCAACAAATTTGCCAACTTAGTTGTTGATGAATCTTTTGAAGATGAACCCCAAGAGGTCAGGGAACCTAAACTCCCACCAGTTATGGTGCGGTATTCTGACAGTTTAAAGGAGATAATTGCTGAAATCAGCAGAAAGTTTCAGGATGAAGTCAAGATTAAGCTCGCGGGTGAATATCTCAAAATATTTCCAGGTAATCCGGATCAACACCAGCTAATCACCACCTTCCTGAAAAACTCTCATACGGAGTATTACGTGATTACACCGAAGAATCAGCGACCACTAAAAGCCGTCTTGAAAGGACTCCCTGTCAGTTATTCTGCTGAGGAAATATCCGTTGGACTCTCGGAAATTGGACTTAACATCGATCAAGTGCGACAACTGACAAATCTTAAGACCAAGGCACTAATTCCTGTGTGGCAGTTAGTGTACAAAAGGTGTGAAACGAACTCAAAAATATTTGAAGTCAATCGATTACTCCACCTCTCCGTGCGAGTGGAAAAATTTAACCGGAAACCGGGGGCTTCCCAGTGTTTTTCGTGCAATTTTTCCACCATTCGGCACAAAATTGTCATCTCAAGAAGCGCTGCCTTAAATGTGGTGGCGAGCACTACCTGAAAGACTGTTTGATCAAGGATAGGATTGAAAATCCTATCTGCATTAACTGCCACCAGATGGGGCACCTTGCCGCTTGGCGCGGTTGCCCGAAATTTCCGAAGCCACGCCTTCCGCCCAATAGCACTGCTGAACCTCCTCGGAGCACTTTCGCCACTCGACCAGTCACGCCAGGTGTCTCCTACGCAAGTTTCTTGCATGGGCCGCCGCCTGCTGCTCCACCCGTGATTCCCGATCGCCAAAACATCTGGCAAGATTTTGATACTGACACGGCTGCCAAAACAGTTTACGTCCTTCAAGAAGTTACTAGTATCTTCAACATGCTTGGAGGTATTGATAACTTTTATGCACAATTGAAAGCTGCTAATTCGCCATTCGAAAAATTTCAAGTAATTGCAAGATGTTTTAAGCTAGCTATTTAATTGCTCATTTTATTTTTTATCTGTTCCATGCTATTTTTCGTTCTTTGTTATTTGTTATATTGCCGTGCGACTTGACCATTGCCCACTGCCTTCTTTTTATATTTTTAATGTCTTGTTTTTTCCAATGTCTCACATAGTACCAGATTTGGATTCTAGGGCCATACTCGGCCAAGGTACTCTCCATCCTGAATGATGATGATTACTTAGTGTAAATTAATTGCGCTTGTTGCTTACTACTTAATTATTTTTAATTGCGCCATTCATTTAATTACTCATCGTTTTATTTTCATTTTTTGCTTCTTTTATTACTAACATGGACATAATTATGCTCACTGCCTTTTGTTTTTATCCATTTGTTTATTTTTGCAATGAACTTACCTGCCCAGGATTAGGAGTTATAAGGCCATAACCGGCCAAGGTACTCCGTTCGAAGAATGATGTTGATGATTACTTAGTGTTGCGTCCTTCCGTCATCTTTCTAGCAGCGGTTACCCTATCCTCCTGTGGAATCTCTTTTTAATTTACTGTTTTAGATTATTTATAGGGCCTGAATGGCAGAGTGGCTAGCGCTCTGGCGCTCAGTACCACAGGTTTCGGGTTCGAGTCCCGCGGTCCCATAGATGTTTGTAGTGGTTCGGAATCCCCTTCAAACCGTAGGTCAAGGTCCTAATAGGATCGTAGAGCGTTGCAGGGGCATTGTAATTCCGCGTCCGTACCTTCAAGTTACACGCGCCCCCTGGGTAACAACGTGAGTAACGTCTGTGCAGCGCTTACCTTAAGGCATCCAAGACCAAGCTGTCTAAGTATTTGCCAGTTGCATTGGAACAAAAAAAATATTTTTTTTTTAGTGAGGCCCGATGGTCGAATGACTAGTGCTCTGGCGTTCGGTACCACAGGTATCGGGTTCAAATCCCGACTTTGCCCATGGGGTGTTGTAGTGGTTCGGAATCCACTTTAAACCGTAGGTCCCGGTCCTAACAGGATCGTAGAGCGTTGCGAGGGCATTGTTACTCTGCGTCCGTGTCTTACCATCAAGTTACACGCGCCCCCTGGGTAATGCAAAGTGAGTAACATCGGTGCAGCCCTTACGGCGAAGATCACGGTCTATTTGGCAGCTGCATTAGAAGAAGAAGAAAAATTTAGGGGCCTGAATGGCCCAGTGGCTAGCGCTCGGTACGACAGGTTTCGGGTTCGAGACCCGGCGGTGCCATGGATGTTTGTAGTGGTTCGGAATCCACTTTAAACCGTAGGTCCCGGTCCTAATAAGATCGTAGAGCGTTGCGGGGGCATTGTTATTCCGCGTCCGTGACTTATCTTCAAGTTACACGCTCCCTCTGGGTAATGCAAAGTGAGTACGTGAACTCGTCCTTTCGTCATCATTTCTAGCAGCAGTTAACCTATCCTCTTGTGGAATCTCTTTTTATTTTGCTATTTTACTGTTTTATATTATTCATTTTCTTCTTAAATTTTTGAATTTGGGGACATTTTCCTAAACTACTTATTTCCTGTTTTTTGATAACCATGTTTCTCCTACTTATCGCCATGTACTCATTTTGACCAGACAGGAGTTTAAGGCCCCCTGGGCACAAGGTACTCCGATAAACTGTAGAGACTGACTGACTTACTTAGTGTTGAAATTACTTGATTGAAAGGATTTTAAAGTAAGCGATTTTAGGTTAAATCACTGATTTTGGTTTGATATCGAAGTTATTACTGTTAGTTACCGAAAGCAAATTACCGAAGTTATTACTATATTCTTAGATTTAAATTTATACCTATGGACCTCAACTGCTTTCAGCTAATTTCTGATTTAATTACATGCTTATCTCAATCAATTTATAAAAAGCATATAATTTGGTTTGTTTCAAAAGAAACACCATGACAGACAGTTTGACATTATTGAGGCATTTTGGCAACGTTAGCCTCCATATACCTCCAGCTTGATGGTTCCTTTGCAGGTAAATTATAAGAGAAATGGCTTGCACAGTAAATGAAGTGAAAAAGAAAAGAAAAAAAAATAAAGTATAGAATAGAAATACCATAATGTATGTTTTCGTATATTTATATTAGCTATCGGCTTGAATGCATTGTTATTTCATTGATATTTTGGAAAAATCTGCTTATGCATGATTTTCTATGGAAGCATTTTTTTTTCAAACCTTTCAAGATTATTTTTTCTTTAAAATATTATGTGAGATAGAGTTGCTTTTTGAAAATAAAAATTTCTTCAAAATACTCAAAACATAAGTGCATATATGATGAAAAATATAATAACTACGTGGCAAGATCTAATTAAACATAATATTAAAAGCGCTCACTGATTTACGTGTTACTCTCTCTCAATTTTTACTCGTATGAAATTCAAAATTAGTGATTCTTTTTTTTGTACGCTTATATGCCACAAATGTTGAAGTGCTCAAGTTGTTGCTCAATTTTAATTCTTGTTAAAAATGTAAATTTGTAATTTAATTGAAATGTACGTAAGCTGTTGAAAATGAACTATAAATACGCAGTCCAGTCACATTAATGTGACCACCACCTACTTTCGACGTCAACGTGAAATAACCCATCACAAAAGGCAGGTGGCAGCACATTGCAGTGGAAGTGTATTTAATGAATTCCCTTTAATACCACTTAATACCACACTCCACTTAAAGCCAGAAAATACAAGAATATTTTCGACATTTCTGCCTTAAATTCTGCTTCTTAATTATTTTTATTTGTTTTTATATGTTTATAAATTAAATATAAATCATAAGCATAAATAAATAAATTTAAAAAAAGTTTTTTTTTGTTTAGATTACTTCAAAATGTTATATGACTCCTTCTTTTAATTCTTTATATATATCTGGGCAAGTCACCTATTAGTCTTTACCTGCTTTCTTTTTCAATGTATTATTTCAAAACTTCAAAGGACTCCAACTCAAGATAGAGGCTAGCGGCTGCTTCGCACCAATACAAATACAAAGAGTGTATATTCTGGCTTTTGACAGGTGGTCACATTAATGTGACTGGACTGTGTATATGGGGCACAAATTTCAATTATTATTTCCATCTTATAGTTAAGAGATCGCAGATACAGCTACATATGTCTTACTATAAGAGAGACCAATGTAGTCACTCTCTTTACAATAGAACATATTGTCAGAATGTTTACCAATCAACTCTTTCAGAGGAGGTAATCTTAAGCAAAAATGAGAATGCACCTCATAATCTGTACCTGGGTAGGATAATGATAGTATTTGCTTATTTTGTATTATCACTTATTAAATTTGTTGTGTGATTACGAAAAAGCGACGCATAAGATCAGATTTATTTTTATCCTTTTCATGTTTTCGTCTTAATGGAAAACTGAATTCGGGTCTCAAAACCCTGGTTTTGGTTTGAAACTAATACAATTATTGGTAGATAATCTGCAGTTTTCGATTTATGTTTAGTCTTAATAATATAAGGGTGGGCATCTAGCTGATTTAAGTTAATATCTAATGCAATTCTTAGCTGATCTTAAGACAACATGTTTCTGAAAATGAACTGAGTTTGGTTTATATCAAAATAATGCAGTATGCTGTAGTATATTTATATTACTTTAAAACTCTGCTCGAATGCACTATTATATGATAGTCCCCCATGGGGTTGTTACTTCAGTGAAGAAGAAGAAGATTGTATGTCATGGATCAATTAAAGGATGAAGAGGATGTTTACGGAGCAGCCGCACTGTTACTGCTCTTGATTATTAAAAGCATTGTCTTTTGTCTTTGGCCATTGAATTGTCATACCTTATTGATTTTTTTTTTTACTATTTTTCTTTTTTATGAATATTAATATAAAAATGTAAATAAGAAGGAGAATAGGACCATAAAATATATTCAAAAGGGAAAATAGTAAATTATAATTAATATATTGAAAAGGATGATTGAGCTGCCAACAAGTGGAGATTGCTCTGTGGTGCTTCAGAGAGAGAGAAGATTAGGGTGAGAACATTCACTGAGGATATTGAGAACTGTTCTAGGACGCTATTAGTGACATGTGATGAATTAGAAAGATTAATACTAGGAAAGGTTGTATGTTTCGTGACTTCATTGGTAGATGGGATTTAAGGAACAATAAATGCAATTGCAACATTTTGGTACTACATGCAATTTTAACAGTTAAAATAACGTACGGAAATAAACCCGACTGAAAAACAGATTGACAAATTCCAAGAAAAGAGGGAATCTATTAAGAGGAAATCTAAAAGGGAGTCTATAAGAGGGAATTTAATTGAAATATATGTAAGTTGTTTAGAATACACTATAAATAATTTATGACTACGCATATATATATATATTTCCAATGGGGCCAGAGTGGCTAGCGCTGTGGCGCTCACAGGTTTTGGGTTCGAGTCCCGGCGGTGCTATAGATGTTTGTAGTGGTTCGGAATCCACTTTAAACCGTAGGTCCCGGTCTAACAGGATCTTAGAGCCTTGCGGGGGTATTGTTACTCCGCGTCCGTGGCTTATATTCAAACTGCACGCACCTCCTGGGTAGTGCTAAGTGAGTAACGTTTCTGCAGCGCTTGCCTTAAGGCATCAAAGACAACGGTCTAAGTGTTTGCAAGCTGCATTAGAACAAAAAACACTTTTAAATACAGGTGAAAATGCACCTCATAATCTGTTCCTCTCTAGCATTTGCATATTCTCTGGGTGATTGTTTTGCGCTTTTTCAATTTATTTTACTAATTTCACATTTTGTTTCGTATTATCACTTCTTAAATCTATTGCGTGATTATAAAAAAAAAGACACATAAAGAGTTGATTATATTTTATTTTTTCGAGGTTTGCATCTCAATGAAAAACTGAATTTGGGGGAAAACCCCTGATTTTGGTTTGGTACTAATGCAATTATTGTTAGATATTCTGTAGTATTAGATTTATGTTTAGTCTTAATGGGCATCAGCTGATTTAGTTAACTTCTATTGCAATTTCTAACTTATCTTAAGACACCCTGTTTTCTGAAAATGCACTGAATTTCGTTTGTTTCTAAAACAATTACTATGAAATATGCTGTAGTATATTTATATTAGAATAATTCTGCTCGAATTAATAATAAAATTCTGCTCGAATTAATAATAAAATTCTGCTCGAATTAATAATAAAATTCTGTTCGAATGCACTATTATATGATTGCTGACCATTGGATACGATAGATCTACGTTGTACTTCCTGGGGTACAAATTTCAATTGTTATTTTCGTCTTCGCAGATAGTTTCGAGATCGCAGATATAGGCTACATCTTGCTGTAAGAGATACAAATGTAGCCACCCACCTTACAACAGAACATATTGTCAGAATATTTACCAATCGGCCATTTTTACTGGAGTTAGATTTAAGCAAAAAGGATCCCTCATAATTTGGTCCTGTGTAGAATAACAAATTAGCATTTGCTTATTCTCAGTGCTTATTCTTTTGCGTTTATTAAATTTATTTTACCTATTTCACATTTGGTTTCGTATTATCGCTTATTAAATCTGTTGTGTGTTTCTATTGTGTAAAAAAAAAACGACTGAAAAGAAATTGATTAGCTTTACCTTTTTCTTGTTTTCATTTTAATGAAAAAGCAAATTCTGGGTCAAAACCGTGCTTTTGATAGACTTAATACTAATGCAATTATTATTAAGTCTAAACACACATCTAATACTGCAGTATTAGATGTATGTTTAGACTTAATAATATAATGATGGGCATCAGCTGATTTAAGTTTACTTCTATTGCAATTTCTAGCAGATCTCAAAACGACCTTTTTTCTGAAAATACACCGAATTTCGTTTGTTTCAAAACAATTGCTATGAAGTATGCTCTAGTGTATTTATATTATAATTAAAATTCTGCTCGAATGCACTATTATATGCTTGCTGATCTACGTTGTACTCCCTGGGGTACAAATTTCAATTGTTATTTTCGTCTTATAGTTCCGAATTCGCAGATATAGGCTACATCTTGCTATAACAGAGACAAATGTAGCCACCCACCTTACAACACACCATATTGTCAGAATATTTACCAATCAGCCATTTTTACTGGTGGTAGATTTAAACAGAAAGGAATATGTGCCTCAGAATTTGGTCCTGTGTAGAATAACAAATTAGCATTTGCTTATTCTCTAGTGCTTATTCTTGCTTATTCTTTTGCGCTTATTCAATTTATTTTACCAATTTCTCAGTTGGTTTCTTGTTATCACTTAATAAATCTGTTGTGTGATTATAAAAGAAACGACTGAAAAGAAATTGATTAGCTTTACCTTTTTCATGCTTTCATTTTAATGATAAAGCAAATTCTGGGTCAAAACCGTGCTTTGACCGTTGGTATACCAAGCGGTTTGATATGATACTAATGCAATTATTATTAAGTCTAAACATACATCTAATACTGCAGTATTAGATGTATGCTTAGACTTAAATCAGCTGATGCCCATCCTTATATTATTAAGTTTACTTCTATTGCAATTTCTAGCAGAACACAAAACAACTTGTTTCTGAAAATACACTGAATTTTGTTTGTTTCAAAGCAACTGCTATGGAGTATGCTCTAGTGTATTTATATTAGAATTAAAGCTCTGCTCGAAGGCACTATTATATCACGCATGTTTTAGAAAATTCATTTAGGCTTGTTTCTTTTATGGAAGTAATTTAATTTTTCTGGAATTTTGTTTTTAATATATGTAAAAAAAAATTGTTTTAATACTATAAGGGATATAGTTTCTATGTGCGAAATCTTCAAATTCCTTAACACATATAACACATTTCTAATGCAGCTGGCAATACAGAGACAGTTAATCTTCATGCCATAAGCAAGGACTACACAGCTGTTACTCCTTTAGCATTAACACAGGGGGCACTTGTAGCTTGAAGATATGCTACGTATTCGAGCAATACTATCTCCACAATGCTCTACGACCATATTATACCAGGATCTACGGTTTAAAGTGGATTCCGAACCACTGCAAACATCCACGGCACCGTTGGGACTCGAACACAAACCCTGTTGCACCGAGAGCCAGATGTATGCATTCGACCATTAGACCCCTATTCATCATGGGTGCATACATCATTGCAATAAAACAATGGACATCAATTTAAAATCAAATTAAATTTCTTGCTGTTCTCTAGACAACCACTGGCTTTGGTACCGCAGGCTTCAGGTTCGAATCCTGGTTGTGGCATGGATGTTTGTGAGTGGTTCGGAATCCATGTTAAACTGTAGATCCTGATTTAATTAGCCCAAAGTGTGCACGAAATGACGTAGAGCGACAAACCAAACTAATCTAGACAACCAGTTTCAGATAACGCACCTAGTTTGATGGGTTATAAAACAAATATAATTCAATATGTTGTAATATATTTACCATAGCCATATACCTCTGCTGAAATTCACAATCTTATTATTCGTGCTTAAGAAAAACCCCATTTATACGTAATTCTTTTAAGGACACAGCCTTTATTATTATTTTTTTTTTTTTACGAAACATTTTTAATATATGACTATCTTGTATAAGGTGTAAATGAGTTTTTGAAAATTAAAAGATCTTCAAAATACTTCAAATTAAAACACATATATTATGTCAAATAGTCCGAAGAGTGTTCCCGATTTAATCCTATGCTGAAATCTTTGGAATGGATCATGGATTAGTAATGAACAAGTAATGTAAAAAAAAAAAAATATTTAAAGTCAATTCCTTTTTTTTTCACTATATTGCAGAATTTAAATTAAGTATTCTTAAATATATTTTTATATCCTTACAAATTAATTCCAATGGCCCTCAATCTCAAGATGATGACACCCCCCTCCCCCATCAATTGAAAATAAAACAAGTAATATATAAAAAAAATATTTAAAGTCAATTCCTACTTTTTTTTTTCACTCTATTGCAGAAAGAGTTCTTTATAAAAAAAATTTAAATTTCCTTATTACATCTGGCGCCCTCTATTGGTAGATACATGCAATTTAAATCTAAAAAAAACTAAAATTATTTAATGAAATTTAATGAATGAATTAATATTTGAAAAAATCGTATTAACATCGAGTGTCATACACTACAAGTTCAAAAAAAAAATGTATTTGAACTGGGGTGGATGAATGAAAAACATTTTATGAACGATTGAAAATTTGAACAAGATATATATAGGGAGAGTGTGAGGTGATAGAAGAAATTTAAAAAAAGTGTTTGCTTGCTCAAAAGGAAAAATTGATGAAGCCATGGCGGGCGAGTGGTTAAACCCAACACGATTATGCCATGATATGAACAAGTACCTAGGAGTCATATTAGACTACAAATTAACTTTTAAAACCCACATTCTAGACGTAATCAAGAGGGCAACCATCGCGACTCATCAAATAAACCCACTAATTAACATTAAAAGTAAACTTTCGATCAGAAGTAAACTCATGCTCTATAAAACTATCATTAGACCCATATTAACATATGCGGCACCAGCTTGGATCTCATCTGCCATTACCATCTTGAAGAGACTGCAGATTTTTCAAAATCAGCAACTACTCCAAATTACTAACGCTCCATACCACATCAACAGAAGTATCATCCACAAAGATTTAAACATCGAGTCTATCCTAGATTATGCTCATAACATCTCTACTAAATTTCACGCTAATGTAAACAAAGCAAATAACCCGTTAATCACTAATCTTCCAGACTACGATCACCGAAGTTTTAACTCTCGAAAACGACCACGCGCGATCAACAATAGCCTTTTTATTACCTTCCCACAACCCAAAAGAATTAATTTTGACCCAGGATAGACTCACTAATTAATTTCCAATACTACTACTTCGCACTTCAATACAGTCGAAATCACTCATTCTATAACCAGTAGATGGCGCTACCGCGACCACTCGAATCTCCAGCAACCAACTTAGTTTTCTAGCTCCGCCCACGTGTTTAGCTTACTATACCTTTCTGACCAACGAGAAGCGTCCCACGGGGGACTGAATGACCAGTGGCTACCCTACTCTTTTCTCTTGCCTTTAACCCTTTACCTACTAGAGTTTAAGTATACGGTTAGATTCCTAAAATCTAACCTCTTAAACTCACAACAATGAGCATAGGATTTTAATTATTTTATATCTTTTAAACTCTCTCTTTTATCATATATTTAATTCAAATATTAACTCCTGAGATTATGACTCACTCAATTTAATACCTTACTAACCCTTTAATGATTTTTTCTCCGTTAAGCAATAGCCAATAAGTAATTATTTTAAAATTAAATGTAACAGGAGGTGCGGGAATTTCATCATTCCCGGGAACTCCATCCAGAAACACAACCTCTGCCTTTGTTGAAGCCAACATCTACCGTTTATTTTCTACTGTAGTTGGGGCTACATGGTTGCTTAGTTCCACCTCGACTAGTGTTTCCTCAGAAATACAGCTATATACTATATGTCTTTTGTTTTAATATAAATATAATTAATATTTTGAGGCAGCACAAATTTGGACAGCATGCCCAAATATGGAAATCCTATAGATCAATTGAAGGATGAACGAAGATGACCCTCTTACTATAAAGAATTCTTCAATAAAAAGATGTAATGCAAACAGTGTTTTCTACTTTAAAATCCGATTTTGTAGTATTTGATTTTTTTACGTAATTTATAAAAGTCACACTGAAAGTTTTTGGCCTAACAGTGCTAAAATTTGGCGTTAAAGTGATAACATATGGCGAACAAACATTTCAGGAATAAAATTTCTCTTAGTGATATAATTTGGCGATAAAGCAACACATTTTGGCGTAAAATAATTTCAATAAAATATTTGGTACTTACGTATTAACGCCACCGCAGCTACAGATTTGGCGGTTTTCAAGTGCCGCCAATCTACACTTAAAATTTTTGTGACAAATCATAAAATAAATAAAACACTTTATTTAAAATCAAAACACTTTCAAAATTCAAAACAGTTTATTTAAAAACAAAGTAGTCAATCGGATTTCGGTGGTTTATATAGAGTTTAACATAGATTCAAAACAGCCTCTATTTTGGCGCATTGGCAGCTCTTTATTGACGCATTAGATGCGATGGCGTTAATACGTAAGTACCAAAATTTTCCTCAAGAAAATGATATTTGGCGTTAAAGTGATAAAATAAACTACTTAACTACTTTGTTTAAACTACTTTGTGATTTATTTTCATTCTTGCACTGCAACAGTGAACAGTTTTCAACAACCGATGCTTATTCTAACAGTGAGATGCATTGTTGTACTTTAAAAGAACAATGAACTTAATGTTTATATGTTCATTGCTGTTATTGATTGGCGACAATTATTGGTATATTTAATTCCAATTTAAATGACTATATGGTGTAGCAAATAAAAAAAAAAAATTATATTTACTTATTAACATTTCAATTAAGAAAATTCGGCTTCGGAAAATTCTGAGTTATTAAAATATCTATAATTATGTGTCTGAAGTATATTGAAATGTACCTTTATTAATGGTTTAACTATCTTCCGAACTTTAAGAAACTTTTACAAAACCCTGAGTGATTTATTTTATTTTAATGTTTATAAAAAAAAAGAATTTTTATCCTCAACTGTTATGTTTCAGTTATATTCTTGTCAAATGAGGAAAGAACTATATTTGTACTGTACAAATAAATGGTTTTGAAATTTTTGAAACATACTCATATTTTACATGCATAAACATATTTTTTAAATATCCAATAGCATTTTTTCGTCTCCCCAATTAACAAGTAATATAAAAAAAAATTACGCTACGCACGTTTCATTTCATTTTAAATTGCTTTTTTTTTCAGAATTTAAATAGGTTGTTGCTTTCATCTTCTCAAAACATTGCCCAATAAAGTTATTTGAATGAAATATAATTGAACCATCATTTCGCAGCTAAAATCCAGTTTTGAAATAAATTCACACCTACAGTTGTTCTCAAAACAAAATGTACTATTTACTTTGTACTGTTGTTGAAATGAGTGGATATATCGATAGTTATACATTTTTAAGGAAACTGCCAAACGATGCAAACAATTTTTTTTATCAGGTGCGCTGAAATGTTCGTAGGCTGACACATATATGGGGCTACTAGTATTACATCCATAGGATTTTTAGTTAGCCCTCACCTTCAAAAGACACGTGTATAAATTGGACAGCTGTTGCACTATTAGTATGTCAGTTATAGCATTTTTAGTGTTCATCACGTGCAGTCCACTCGGCTGACTGTCGATTGGACTTCGGTGGTGAAATGATGGAGCCATGTTTCATCCATTGTCACATATCTACACAAAATTCGGGTTTATTACGATGGAACAGCTCCAAACACTGCTTAGAATCATCCATTCGTTGTTGTTTTGGGTCGATTGCGAACTCGCGTGGCACCCACTTTGAACAGAGCTTTCGCATATCCAAATATTCATTCACGATATGTCCAACACGTTACTTTGATATCTTTAGGGTCTCAGCTATCTCAATCAACTTCACTTTACGGTTATCAGAAATTATTTTGTGGATTTTTTGATGTTTTCGTCGGTAACAGCCTCTTTGGGGCGTCTACTGCGTGCATCGTCCTCGGTGCTCATTTCGCCTCGTTTAAATTTAGCAAACCACTTCTCTACGGCTGATTTTCCTGGTTCAATGTCCGAATAATGTTTATCAAGCCGAGCCTTGGCTTCAATAGTATTTTTTCGCCAAAAAGGAATGCTTTATTAACACGCGAAATTCCTTTTTATCCATTTTTTCAAACTAACTAAAGTTGCTTCACTAAAAATGCTATAACTCACATACTAATAGTGCAACAGCTGTTAAATTTATACGCGTGTCTTTTGAAGGTTAGGGCTAATTGAAAATTATATGGATTTAATACTAGTAGCGTCATCTATGTGTCAGCTTATGAACTGTTCAACCCGACTGTTATACAATTGACATTTGGGGGCCCTGATGGCCTAGTGGCTAGCGTTCTGGCGCTTGGTACCACAGGTTTCGGGTTCGAGTCCCGGCGGTGACATGGATGCGTTGAATGGTTCGGAATCCACTTTAAACCGTAGGTCTCGGTCTAACAGGATTGTAAATATTTGCCAGCTGCATTAGAAAAAAAAATTGAAATTTTGATGTCACTTTAAGTTGCCCTTGAGGTAATTCATTACTTTATTACGTCCTGGCCGAAGCCGCGCGCTGCTAATGAACGGTGTCACGATAGCAACCCCAGTCCAGAAGCAAGAAGGACCCGACTCAAGCGCTCAGCACCCGAACTGGCCAGGCAACCCGGTACTTACCCCCAACCTGGGATCAGACCAAATACCTTGCTTTATTTAGAAAATTCAAAATATACAATTTACAAAAAAAAAACAGTTTACAATTTGCAGACAGTATAAAAGAGACAAAACAATTACAAGAAATAAAAGACAAAATAAAATCAGGGTTAAGTGATAAGCTTGGTGCTAGTGCTTTGTAAAGGTGAATGTTCTCTGAATGTAAGAGTTCTTATTAAGGATAAAGTTTTTTGAGTTCATGTAAGTTCTTTTTCCTTTGTTAGTTTAATTGTCCATTACTTCATTTGCCTGTAGGGAAGCTTGAAGTTTAATGTTCATAATTTCCCTCAGACCAGTTTTTGATTTGGGATTATGTATGAGCAGCTCCAACTTGGTTGCGTAGTGGTTCTTTGGAAAGTAATTTTTTCGTATGTTGTTCCACTGCGGGCAGTCGTATATAATGTGGTGTCGATCCTCCAGTGGGTGGCCATAGTTGCATGAAGCTCGTTGGTGGGAAAATCTGGCTTGATATGAGGCTATTGCTCCATGTCCTGTTATTAGCATATTTATAAAATAATCTCCTTGGATTCTTGTAATTTTCACTTTTGGATAGAGAGCGTACACTTCTCTACCCTTCAGTGAGTGGGTCCATTTATGTTGTCATTAATGGAGGGCAAATTGGTAGCTTCTTTGGCTAATTCATCTGCTCTTTCATTTTTTAGAAAATCTTGGTGAGCTCTGATCCAGAACAGATGAATTTCGCCTGCAAAATTCTTGATTTTTCTTTTAATGCTATAGATATCCTCTTCAATATTGTTGGGGTTTTCTAGGGCTTAGAGCACTGATCTTGAATCGGTGATGATGTTTACTTTTGGCATTTGGTTTGAAATAGTAAAGTCTATTGCAAGTTTGATGGCCATCAGTTCTGCTTGATATACTGTGGCATGGTTACTTAGCCGGAATTGGAATTGATGAGTTTCTCTATTGTTTTCATAGGCAACAAAAGCCCCTCCTACTTTGTTGTCCATTTTGGAGCCATCTGTGTAGATCAGTGATCCTTGGGTGTGATGTGTGAAGAAGTACCATGGAATGGAGAGTTTGGTCCATGGATGAACAATACTTTTTAAAAATTGGAAAGAGTTTGACTGAAGGGTGAAGTTTCTAAGGGATAGGTCTTTATTGTAATATTTGCACTGGAACATCCTTTGGAGTAAATTAATTTTAATGTCTAGAGGAGGAAGGCCTGCCAAGACTTGAAGTGCCTCAGTGGAGACGGTCCTGTAACACCTCGTGATGTTTGTAAGTCCAATCCTTTGCAGTTGCAGCAATTTGACATTCTGCTTTACTTTATTTTGAAACCAAACTTCATGACCATAGGCTATGATTCTTTCGATGACTTTGATGTATATTTCTTTCTTTACTTTTGGGTTTAGGCCCCAGGTGGCCCTGGAGATCCGATACAGTTTATGGAAGAGGTTATTGATTTTATCTTGCGTCTGGTTTAGATGGAAGTTCCAATTAAGTTTAGAGTCAATATATATGCCAAGGTATTTAATTTGTTTTGCATAATTGATTCTGGCGTTCCCTATCTTAATGGTTGGGATTCTGGAGATACTTTTGTTTGATAAGATGGTGAAAATGCTTTTACTATTGTTGATGGTCATGAAGTTTCTTTCGGTCCAGTCATTCAGCATGTTGAGGGCGATTCTGCATTCTTTAGAAATATAGTAGGCTGCAGGTGGCTTGATCATTAGCAGAATGTCATCCGCAAAGGCTTGGACTTTGGTGTTGGGTCCGAAGTCTATGAGAAGTAAATCGTTAATGAAAATGTTCCACAGGATTGGACCTAAGCTCGAACCCTGTGGGATACCTCTATTGTAGTCTTTATGATGTCCATTTAGCTGGGCTGTTCTGTCTTTAAGGAAGGATGTTATAATGTTCTTAAGATAATCCGGAATATGGAGAGAAAATACTTTGGAGAGTAGGATGTTCCAGTCGACTGAGTTGAAAGCATTCGACAAGTCAATGGAGATGATACGCGTCAAATGCTTTTCTTCAAGTGTGTCTTTGTGGAAGTCAAGAATGTTTTTGATAGCCAGGATAGTGGATTTGTTTTTGCGAAAACCGTATTGATTGCTCCTGAGTATGCCTTCTGACTCCAGATGGAAGGAGAGTCTGCCCGATATAACTTTGTCCAGAATTTTACCCCGACAGGGTAGAATGCAGATTGGACGAAAGTGAGACGGGTGGTTAAGCTCTTTATTCTCTTTGTCAATCAACACGATTCTCGCTATCTTCCAGCATGGTGGAAAAATTCCATTTTTTAGGAGATGATTAAGTAAACTGGTGAACCAGTATCTATTGGCAAAGAAGATTTCCTTAATTATTTCCCCTGGTAAACCATCAGTTCCCTCGGCTTTATTAGGTTTAATTTTTGATAGAATTCCTTCAACCTTCTCACAGGTGAGTTGGATGAAGTCTTGAGTGGCGGTGGGCTCGGTGATAGATGAAAACAAAGTACTGCCATGGGAAGTGGAAATCAAGGATGGTGCTGTAAGATTCTTCTATGGAGGATGTGGTGTGCCCTGCAGAGTTCATTATTGGTTTATTGATGGAGCTTCTTTTCTTTTTGTTACAGACAATATTATAGTTTTTTCCAAAGAGGTTGCTGTTAGTGATGTTATTTATGAAGTCCTGGAATTTAATTTTTTTGGTATGGAGGATATGTTTTTTTATACTCTGCAAGGTTCTTTTTATATGCCTGTTTTTTTATAGTTCTGGAGTTTTGGTCTCTTTCTTTTTGAAAGAGGCGTCTAAGAGCTCTTGTTTTGCTGCGCTTGATTTCCAGTTCCCTGGTCCACCAGATTGCATTCTTCTTTTTCTTTCTTTGATGACTGCTTTCGGGGTTTTGATTTATTGGTCTTTTCTTGCTGGCCACGTCTTTTATTTGTGATTGGATATTTTTTATTAATTCGTTTAGTTCATTTGGAGTGAGATTTCCAAAGTCCAGGTTCTTGGTAATAATTTTGTGAATGTTTGCTTTAAGTGAGAGCCAGGAAAGGGCATTAATACAGAGCCCTTGAGATAAATTAGTTACCGAAAGAGGGCACTGATCAACAGACTTTAGTATTGGCAATCTCTGAAACATTTGATTCAATTATACAGTAAAGGCTGCAGAGTCAAAAAATTGACCCCCTCCCCAGTAAATTGAAAAACCAATTAAATTACTCTTTTTCTATTTAATATTTATTTTATTAGTAGAATATTTACAATTATACTATAATATATGTATATTTCTTTCAAAGACGAATTCCGAAATTGTAGGGGGTTTTCATTGCACGTGTACAGTAACACATGCTTAACTTGATGTTATATATATTCATCATCATCATCATTGGCTCAACAGGACAGTGGGGGCCAAGGCTGTCTACCTACTGGAAGATTTCGAGATGAGAGATGTTTTTTCTTTTTTACGGAGTAGGGTTGTCAACTCTACGTCCAACGCTCAACAGTTATATGAGACCGGGACCTACAGTTTAAAGTGGATTTTGAACCACTACAAATATTCATGGCATCGCAATAGTTATTCGGCCATTCAGGAAAGGTCATTCGACCATTCATTTCTAGGAAAATTTCCGTCTTTGTGATTTTAAAAACTTTAATAAAAATTACATTTGCTTATGTGTTCTTCGAGCACTGATGCAGCATTCATAAGCAAACAGCAGACTTCGTTATTCAATAATTTACCGTCAGTTTTTAGAAAGATTAGGGATTTGAAGATAGCAGATAGAGATTTGAAGAATGACTCAAACAATCTTACCTATACTGCCCTGATGCCGAGCTTATTCCTCATCAAGTATTTATTGCCCAGATGTTGCAGCCGCCATACATTGTCTGGACCATCCCTCTGAAAAGGATTTATACTCCGAACTGGCAATCAACATAACCAATATTATTCCGGAGCATCACGATATTTCATTTCCTTTTATTCTTCAGGGGATTTTATAACAATAACAATATCCTAACTATAACATTTTTTATAACACGATTGGCAATACATAGATAGTTATTTTTATGCCATAAGCAAGGGCTATTACTCATTTAGCGCTACTCAAGGAGCGTGTGTAGCTTGAAGATATGCTACGGACGCGAGTAGCACTACCCCCACAACGCTCTACGATCCTATGAAACCGGAAAGTACGGTTTAAAGTGGATTCCGAACCACTACAAATATCCATGGCACCGCCGGGACTCGAACCCGAAACCTGTGGTACCGAGCGCCAGAGCTATCTATATTACCATGGGAAAATATTTGTCGAGTAGGGAAATGTTTCATGCCCTTGTCTACAAGGCTAAAATTGTGTTGGAGCTCCAGGAATAAATACTAAAAAGCGGTTTGAAACCACACATTTGGGAATGGTTAAATTCTCCCGATATGGTACCAGGGTATATCGGCGAATGCCCAATCGGGGCTCGGCGAGCGCATGCCCGTAACTTCTACAAATAATTTCTTAGAGACACACGGATGGTGGCTATCGATTTGTGGCGTAGCCCTTCATCCTCTGGAAACATCAAAAAAATTATTCCTATGGAACTTTTATGTTATGGCCAAGTCCATTTTTGGCCAAATTCTCCCGTTATCCTGGATTTTCCGGGACAAATTTTTGGCGCAGCAAAAAATGCTGATAGGCGATCAAAATGTGTTCATGTGAGGGACTCCCATGCAAAATGTCAGCCAAATCGATCGAAAATTACTCCCTTAAAACGCTAAAATAGCTAAAAAAAGCTCGGCGAGCGCCCAGAGCGTGTATTTGTGACTTAAACGCATACTTGCTTATATCTATGGAAATAAATTTGCTAGGCCAATTCTTTTAAGGGGTTTAACTAGTGGCGTGAAATGCTATTTAACGACATACACATTGTGGGAATCGCACGTTAATTTCTCCCGATATGGTACCCGGGTATATCGGCGAATGCCCAATCGGGGCTCGGCGAGCGCATGCCCGTAACTTCTACAAATAATTTCTTAGAGACCCACGGATGGTGGCTATCGATTCGTGGCGTAGCCCTACATCCTCTGGAAACATCAAAAAAATTATTCCTATGTAACTTTTTATGTTATGGCCAAGTCCATTTTTGGCCAAATTCTCCCTTATCCTGGATTTTCCGGGACAAATTTTAGGCGCAGCCAAAAATGCTGATAGGCGATCGAAATGTGTTCATCTGAGGGACTCCCATGCAAAATTTCAGCCAAATCGATCGAAAATTACTCCCTTAAAACGCTAAAAAGCTAAAAAAAAGCTCGGAGAGCGCCCAGAGCGTGTATTTGTGACTTAAACGCATACTTACTTATATCTATGGAAATAAATTTGCTAGGCCAATTCTTTTAAGGGGTTTAACTAGTGGCGTGAAATGCTATTTAACGACATACACATTGTGGGAATCGCACGTTAATTTCTCCCGATATGGTACCCGGGTATATCGGCGAATGCCCAATGGGGCTCGGCGAGCGCATGCCCGTAACTTCTACAAATAATTTCTTAGAGACACACGGATGGTGGCTATCGATTCGTGGCGTAGCCCCTACATCCTCTGGAAACATCAAAAAAATTATTCCTATGTAACTTTTTTATGTTATGGCCAAGTCGATTTTTGGCCAAATTCTCCCCTTATCCTGGATTTTCCGGGACAAATTTTACGCGCAGCCAAAAATGCTGATAGGCGATCGAAATGTGTTCATCTGAGGGACTCCCATGCAAAATTTCAGCCAAATCGATCGAAAATTACTCCCTTAAAACGCTAAAATAGCTAAAAACAGCTCGGAGAGCGCCCAGAGCGTGTATTTGTGACTTAAACGCATACTTGCTTATATCTATGGAAATAAATTTGCTAGGCCAATTCTTTTAAGGGGTTTAACTAGTGGCGTGAAATGCTATTTAACGACATACACATTGTGGGAATCGCACGTTAATTTCTCCCGATATGGTACCCGGGTATATCGGCGAATGCCCAATTGGGGCTCGGCGAGCGCATGCCCGTAACTTCTACAAATAATTTCTTTGAGACACACGGATGGTGGCTATCGATTCGTGGCGTAGCCCTACATCCTCTGGAAACATCAAAAAAATTATTCCTATGTAACTTTTTATGTTATGGCCAAGTCCATTTTTGGCCAAATTCTCCCCGTTATCCTGGATTTTCCGGGACAAATTTTAGGCGCAGCCAAAAATGCTGATAGGCGATCGAAATGTGTTCATCTGAGGGACTCCCATGCAAAATTTCAGCCAAATCGATCGAAAATTACTCCCTTAAAACGCTAAAATAGCTAAAAAAAAAAAGCTCGGAGAGCGCCCAGAGCGTGTATTTGTGACTTAAACGCATACTTGCTTATATCTATGGAAATAAATTTGCTAGGCCAATTCTTTTAAGGGGTTAGGCGCAGCCAAAAATGCTGATAGGCGATCGAAATGTGTTCATCTGAGGGACTCCCATGCAAAATTTCAGCCAAATCGATCGAAAATTACTCCCTTAAAACGCTAAAATAGCTAAAAAAAGCTCGGAGAGCGCCCAGAGCGTGTATTTGTGACTTAAACGCATACTTGCTTATATCTATGGAAATAAATTTGCTAGGCCAATTCTTTTAAGGGGTTTAACTAGTGGCGTGAAATGCTATTTAACGACATACACATTGTGGGAATCGCACGTTAATTTCTCCCGATATGGTACCCGGGTATATCGGCGAATGCCCAATTGGGGCTCGGCGAGCGCATGCCCGTAACTTCTACAAATAATTTCTTAGAGACACACGGATGGTGGCTATCGATTCGTGGCGTAGCCCTACATCCTCTGGAAACATCAAAAAAATTATTCCTATGTAACTTTTTATGTTATGGCCAAGTCGATTTTTGGCCAAATTCTCCCCTTATCCTGGATTTTCCGGGACAAATTTTAGGCGCAGCCAAAAATGCTGATAGGCGATCGAAATGTGTTCATCTGAGGGACTCCCATGCAAAATTTCAGCCAAATCGATCGAAAATTACTCCCTTAAAACGCTAAAATAGCTAAAAAAAGCTCGGAGAGCGCCCAGAGCGTGTATTTGTGACTTAAACGCATACTTGCTTATATCTATGGAAACATCAAAAAAATTATTCCTATGTAACTTTTTATGTTATGGCCAAGTCGATTTTTGGCCAAATTCTCCCCTTATCCTGGATTTTCCGGGACAAATTTTAGGCGCAGCCAAAAATGCTGATAGGCGATCGAAATGTGTTCATCTGAGGGACTCCCATGCAAAATTTCAGCCAAATCGATCGAAAATTACTCCCTTAAAACGCTAAAATAGCTAAAAAAAGCTCGGAGAGCGCCCAGAGCGTGTATTTGTGACTTAAACGCAGGGTTTAACTAGTGGCGTGAAATGCTATTTAACGACATACACATTGTGGGAATCGCACGTTAATTTCTCCCGATATGGTACCCGGGTATATCGGCGAATGCCCAATTGGGGCTCGGCGAGCGCATGCCCGTAACTTCTACAAATAATTTCTTAGAGACACACGGATGGTGGCTATCGATTCGTGGCGTAGCCCTACATCCTCTGGAAACATCAAAAAAATTATTCCTATGTAACTTTTTTATGTTATGGCCAAGTCGATTTTTGGCCAAATTCTCCCCTTATCCTGGATTTTCCGGGACAAATTTTAGGCGCAGCCAAAAATGCTGATAGGCGATCGAAATGTGTTCATCTGAGGGACTCCCATGCAAAATTTCAGCCAAATCGATCGAAAATTACTCCCTTAAAACGCTAAAATAGCTAAAAAAAGCTCGGAGAGCGCCCAGAGCGTGTATTTGTGACTTAAACGCATACTTGCTTATATCTATGGAAATAAATTTGCTAGGCCAATTCTTTTAAGGGGTTTAACTAGTGGCGTGAAATGCTATTTAACGACATACACATTGTGGGAATCGCACGTTAATTTCTCCCGATATGGTACCCGGGTATATCGGCGAATGCCCAATTGGGGCTCGGCGAGCGCATGCCCGTAACTTCTACAAATAATTTCTTAGAGACACACGGATGGTGGCTATCGATTCGTGGCGTAGCCCTACATCCTCTGGAAACATCAAAAAAATTATTCCTATGTAACTTTTTATGTTATGGCCAAGTCGATTTTTGGCCAAATTCTCCCCTTATCCTGGATTTTCCGGGACAAATTTTAGGCGCAGCCAAAAATGCTGATAGGCGATCGAAATGTGTTCATCTGAGGGACTCCCATGCAAAATTTCAGCCAAATCGATCGAAAATTACTCCCTTAAAACGCTAAAATAGCTAAAAAAAGCTCGGAGAGCGCCCAGAGCGTGTATTTGTGACTTAAACGCATACTTGCTTATATCTATGGAAATAAATTTGCTAGGCCAATTCTTTTAAGGGGTTTAACTAGTGGCGTGAAATGCTATTTAACGACATACACATTGTGGGAATCGCACGTTAATTTCTCCCGATATGGTACCCGGGTATATCGGCGAATGCTAATTGGGGCTCGGCGAGCGCATGCCCGTAACTTCTACAAATAATTTCTTAGAGACACACGGATGGTGGCTATCGATTCGTGGCGTAGCCCTACATCCTCTGGAAACATCAAAAAAATTATTCCTATGTAACTTTTTATGTTATGGCCAAGTCGATTTTTGGCCAAATTCTCCCCTTATCCTGGATTTTCCGGGACAAATTTTAGGCGCAGCCAAAAATGCTGATAGGCGATCGAAATGTGTTCATCTGAGGGACTCCCATGCAAAATTTCAGCCAAATCGATCGAAAATTACTCCCTTAAAACGCTAAAATAGCTAAAAAAAGCTCGGAGAGCGCCCAGAGCGTGTATTTGTGACTTAAACGCATACTTGCTTATATCTATGGAAATAAATTTGCTAGGCCAATTCTTTTAAGGGGTTTAACTAGTGGCGTGAAATGCTATTTAACGACATACACATTGTGGGAATCGCACGTTAATTTCTCCCGATATGGTACCCGGGTATATCGGCGAATGCCCAATTGGGGCTCGGCGAGCGCATGCCCGTAACTTCTACAAATAATTTCTTAGAGACACACGGATGGTGGCTATCGATTCGTGGCGTAGCCCTACATCCTCTGGAAACATCAAAAAAATTATTCCTATGTAACTTTTTATGTTATGGCCAAGTCGATTTTTGGCCAAATTCTCCCCTTATCCTGGATTTTCCGGGACAAATTTTAGGCGCAGCCAAAAATGCTGATAGGCGATCGAAATGTGTTCATCTGAGGGACTCCCATGCAAAATTTCAGCCAAATCGATCGAAAATTACTCCCTTAAAAAACGCTAAGCTAAAAAAAAAGCTCGGAGAGCGCCCAGAGCGTGTATTTGTGACTTAAACGCATACTTGCTTATATCTATGGAAATAAATTTGCTAGGCCAATTCTTTTAAGGGGTTTAACTAGTGGCGTGAAATGCTATTTAACGACATACACATTGTGGGAATCGCACGTTAATTTCTCCCGATATGGTACCCGGGTATATCGGCGAATGCTAATTGGGGCTCGGCGAGCGCATGCCCGTAACTTCTACAAATAATTTCTTAGAGACACACGGATGGTGGCTATCGATTCGTGGCGTAGCCCTACATCCTCTGGAAACATCAAAAAAATTATTCCTATGTAACTTTTTATGTTATGGCCAAGTCGATTTTTGGCCAAATTCTCCCCTTATCCTGGATTTTCCGGGACAAATTTTAGGCGCAGCCAAAAATGCTGATAGGCGATCGAAATGTGTTCATCTGAGGGACTCCCATGCAAAATTTCAGCCAAATCGATCGAAAATTACTCCCTTAAACGCTAAAATAAAAAAAAAAGCTCGGAGAGCGCCCAGAGCGTGTATTTGTGACTTAAACGCATACTTGCTTATATCTATGGAAATAAATTTGCTAGGCCAATTCTTTTAAGGGGTTTAACTAGTGGCGTGAAATGCTATTTAACGACATACACATTGTGGGAATCGCACGTTAATTTCTCCCGATATGGTACCCGGGTATATCGGCGAATGCTAATTGGGGCTCGGCGAGCGCATGCCCGTAACTTCTACAAATAATTTCTTAGAGACACACGGATGGTGGCTATCGATTCGTGGCGTAGCCCTACATCCTCTGGAAACATCAAAAAAATTATTCCTATGTAACTTTTTATGTTATGGCCAAGTCGATTTTTGGCCAAATTCTCCCCTTATCCTGGATTTTCCGGGACAAATTTTAGGCGCAGCCAAAAATGCTGATAGGCGATCGAAATGTGTTCATCTGAGGGACTCCCATGCAAAATTTCAGCCAAATCGATCGAAAATTACTCCCTTAAAACGCTAAAATAGCTAAAAAAAGCTCGGAGAGCGCCCAGAGCGTGTATTTGTGACTTAAACGCATACTTGCTTATATCTATGGAAATAAATTTGCTAGGCCAATTCTTTTAAGGGGTTTAACTAGTGGCGTGAAATGCTATTTAACGACATACACATTGTGGGAATCGCACGTTAATTTCTCCCGATATGGTACCCGGGTATATCGGCGAATGCTAATTGGGGCTCGGCGAGCGCATGCCCGTAACTTCTACAAATAATTTCTTAGAGACACACGGATGGTGGCTATCGATTCGTGGCGTAGCCCTACATCCTCTGGAAACATCAAAAAAATTATTCCTATGTAACTTTTTATGTTATGGCCAAGTCGATTTTTGGCCAAATTCTCTGGATTTTATCCTGGATTTTCCGGGACAAATTTTAGGCGCAGCCAAAAATGCTGATAGGCGATCGAAATGTGTTCATCTGAGGGACTCCCATGCAATTTCAGCCAAATCGATCGAAAATTACTCCCTTAAAACGCTAAAATAGCTAAAAAAAAAGCTCGGAGAGCGCCCAGAGCGTGTATTTGTGACTTAAACGCATACTTGCTTATATCTATGGAAATAAATTTGCTAGGCCAATTCTTTTAAGGGGTTTAACTAGTGGGGTTTAACTAGTGGCGTGGAAATAAATTTGCTAGGCCAATTCTTTTAAGGGGGTTTAACTAGTGGCGTGAAATGCTATTTAACGACATACACATTGTGGGAATCGCACGTTAATTTCTCCCGATATGGTACCCGGGTATATCGGCGAATGCCAATTGGGGCTCGGCGAGCGCATGCCCGTAACTTCTACAAATAATTTCTTAGAGACACACGGATGGTGGCTATCGATTCGTGGCGTAGCGTAGCCCCTAATCCTCTGGAAACATCAAAAAAATTATTCCTATGTAACTTTTTATGTTATGGCCAAGTCGATTTTTGGCCAAATTCCCCTTATCCTGGATTTTCCGGGACAAATTTTAGGCGCAGCCAAAAATGCTGATAGGCGATCGAAATGTGTTCATCTGAGGGACTCCCATGCAAAATTTCAGCCAAATCGATCGAAAATTACTCCCTTAAAACGCTAAAATAGCTAAAAAAGCTCGGAGAGCGCCCAGAGCGTGTATTTGTGACTTAAACGCATACTTGCTTATATCTATGGAAATAAATTTGCTAGGCCAATTCTTTTAAGGGGTTTAACTAGTGGCGTGAAATGCTATTTAACGACATACACATTGTGGGAATCGCACGTTAATTTCTCCCGATATGGTACCCGGGTATATCGGCGAATGCCCAATTGGGGCTCGGCGAGCGCATGCCCGTAACTTCTACAAATAATTTCTTAGAGACACACGGATGGTGGCTATCGTTTCGTGGCGTAGCCCTACATCCTCTGGAAACATCAAAAAAATTATTCCTATGTAACTTTTTATGTTATGGCCAAGTCGATTTTTGGCCAAATTCTCCCCTTATCCTGGATTTTCCGGGACAAATTTTAGGCGCAGCCAAAAATGCTGATAGGCGATCGAAATGTGTTCATCTGAGGGACTCCCATGCAAAATTTCAGCCAAATCGATCGAAAATTACTCCCTTAAAACGCTAAAATAGCTAAAAAAAGCTCGGAGAGCGCCCAGAGCGTGTATTTGTGACTTAAACGCATACTTGCTTATATCTATGGAAATAAATTTGCTAGGCCAATTCTTTTAAGGGGTTTAACTAGTGGCGTGAAATGCTATTTAACGACATACACATTGTGGGAATCGCACGTTAATTTCTCCCGATATGGTACCCGGGTATATCGGCGAATGCCCAATTGGGGCTCGGCGAGCGCATGCCCGTAACTTCTACAAATAATTTCTTAGAGACACACGGATGGTGGCTATCGATTCGTGGCGTAGCCCTACATCCTCTGGAAACATCAAAAAAATTATTCCTATGTAACTTTTTATGTTATGGCCAAGTCGATTTTTGGCCAAATTCTCCCCTTATCCTGGATTTTCCGGGACAAATTTTAGGCGCAGCCAAAAATGCTGATAGGCGATCGAAATGTGTTCATCTGAGGGACTCCCATGCAAAATTTCAGCCAAATCGATCGAAAATTACTCCCTTAAAACGCTAAAATAGCTAAAAAAAGCTCGGAGAGCGCCCAGAGCGTGTATTTGTGACTTAAACGCATACTTGCTTATATCTATGGAAATAAATTTGCTAGGCCAATTCTTTTAAGGGGTTTAACTAGTGGCGTGAAATGCTATTTAACGACATACACATTGTGGGAATCGCACGTTAATTTCTCCCGATATGGTACCCGGGTATATCGGCGAATGCTAATTGGGGCTCGGCGAGCGCATGCCCGTAACTTCTACAAATAATTTCTTAGAGACACACGGATGGTGGCTATCGATTCGTGGCGTAGCCCTACATCCTCTGGAAACATCAAAAAAAAAAAATTATTCCTATGTAACTTTTTATGTTATGGCCAAGTCGATTTTTGGCCAAATTCTCCCCTTATCCTGGATTTTCCGGGACAAATTTTAGGCGCAGCCAAAAATGCTGATAGGCGATCGAAATGTGTTCATCTGAGGGACTCCCATGCAAAATTTCAGCCAAATCGATCGAAAATTACTCCCTTAAAACGCTAAAATAGCTAAAAAAGCTCGGAGAGCGCCCAGAGCGTGTATTTGTGACTTAAACGCATACTTGCTTATATCTATGGAAATAAATTTGCTAGGCCAATTCTTTTAAGGGGTTTAACTAGTGGCGTGAAATGCTATTTAACGACATACACATTGTGGGAATCGCACGTTAATTTCTCCCGATATGGTACCCGGGTATATCGGCGAATGCCAATTGGGGCTCGGCGAGCGCATGCCCGTAACTTCTACAAATAATTTCTTAGAGACACACGGATGGTGGCTATCGATTCGTGGCGTAGCCCTACATCCTCTGGAAACATCAAAAAAATTATTCCTATGTAACTTTTTATGTTATGGCCAAGTCGATTTTTGGCCAAATTCTCCCCTTATCCTGGATTTTCCGGGACAAATTTTAGGCGCAGCCAAAAATGCTGATAGGCGATCGAAATGTGTTCATCTGAGGGACTCCCATGCAAAATTTCAGCCAAATCGATCGAAAATTACTCCCTTAAAACGCTAAAATAGCTAAAAAAAGCTCGGAGAGCGCCCAGAGCGTGTATTTGTGACTTAAACGCATACTTGCTTATATCTATGGAAATAAATTTGCTAGGCCAATTCTTTTAAGGGGTTTAACTAGTGGCGTGAAATGCTATTTAACGACATACACATTGTGGGAATCGCACGTTAATTTCTCCCGATATGGTACCCGGGTATATCGGCGAATGCTAATTGGGGCTCGGCGAGCGCATGCCCGTAACTTCTACAAATAATTTCTTAGAGACACACGGATGGTGGCTATCGATTCGTGGCGTAGCCCTACATCCTCTGGAAACATCAAAAAAATTATTCCTATGTAACTTTTTATGTTATGGCCAAGTCGATTTTTGGCCAAATTCTCCCCTTATCCTGGATTTTCCGGGACAAATTTTAGGCGCAGCCAAAAATGCTGATAGGCGATCGAAATGTGTTCATCTGAGGGACTCCCATGCAAAATTTCAGCCAAATCGATCGAAAATTACTCCCTTAAAACGCTAAAATAGCTAAAAAAGCTCGGAGAGCGCCCAGAGCGTGTATTTGTGACTTAAACGCATACTTGCTTATATCTATGGAAATAAATTTGCTAGGCCAATTCTTTTAAGGGGTTTAACTAGTGGCGTGAAATGCTATTTAACGACATACACATTGTGGGAATCGCACGTTAATTTCTCCCGATATGGTACCCGGGTATATCGGCGAATGCCCAATTGGCGCTCGGCGAGCGCATGCCCGTAACTTCTACAAATAATTTCTTAGAGACACACGGATGGTGGCTATCGATTCGTGGCGTAGCCCTACATCCTCTGGAAACATCAAAAAAATTATTCCTATGTAACTTTTTATGTTATGGCCAAGTCGATTTTTGGCCAAATTCTCCCCTTATCCTGGATTTTCCGGGACAAATTTTAGGCGCAGCCAAAAATGCTGATAGGCGATCGAAATGTGTTCATCTGAGGGACTCCCATGCAAAATTTCAGCCAAATCGATCGAAAATTACTCCCTTAAAACGCTAAAATAGCTAAAAAAAGCTCGGAGAGCGCCCAGAGCGTGTATTTGTGACTTAAACGCATACTTGCTTATATCTATGGAAATAAATTTGCTAGGCCAATTCTTTTAAGGGGTTTAACTAGTGGCGTGAAATGCTATTTAACGACATACACATTGTGGGAATCGCACGTTAATTTCTCCCGATATGGTACCCGGGTATATCGGCGAATGCCCAATTGGGGCTCGGCGAGCGCATGCCCGTAACTTCTACAAATAATTTCTTAGAGACACACGGATGGTGGCTATCGATTCGTGGCGTAGCCCTACATCCTCTGGAAACATCAAAAAAATTATTCCTATGTAACTTTTTATGTTATGGCCAAGTCGATTTTTGGCCAAATTCTCCCCCTTATCCTGGATTTTCCGGGACAAATTTTAGGCGCAGCCAAAAATGCTGATAGGCGATCGAAATGTGTTCATCTGAGGGACTCCCATGCAAAATTTCAGCCAAATCGATCGAAAATTACTCCCTTAAAACGCTAAAATAGCTAAAAAAAGCTCGGAGAGCGCCCAGAGCGTGTATTTGTGACTTAAACGCATACTTGCTTATATCTATGGAAATAAATTTGCTAGGCCAATTCTTTTAAGGGGTTTAACTAGTGGCGTGAAATGCTATTTAACGACATACACATTGTGGGAATCGCACGTTTTTCTCCCATATGGTACCCGGGTATATCGGCGAATGCTAATTGGGGCTCGGCGAGCGCATGCCCGTAACTTCTACAAATAATTTCTTAGAGACACACGGATGGTGGCTATCGATTCGTGGCGTAGCCCTACATCCTCTGGAAACATCAAAAAAATTATTCCTATGTAACTTTTTATGTTATGGCCAAGTCGATTTTTGGCCAAATTCTCCCCTTATCCTGGATTTTCCGGGACAAATTTTAGGCGCAGCCAAAAATGCTGATAGGCGATCGAAATGTGTTCATCTGAGGGACTCCCATGCAAAATTTCAGCCAAATCGATCGAAAATTACTCCCTTAAAACGCTAAAATAGCTAAAAAAAGCTCGGAGAGCGCCCAGAGCGTGTATTTGTGACTTAAACGCATACTTGCTTATATCTATGGAAATAAATTTGCTAGGCCAATTCTTTTAAGGGGTTTAACTAGTGGCGTGAAATGCTATTTAACGACATACACATTGTGGGTCGCACGTTAATTTCTCCCGATATGGTACCCGGGTATATCGGCGAATGCCCAATTGGGGCTCGGCGAGCGCATGCCCGTAACTTCTACAAATAATTTCTTAGAGACACACGGATGGTGGCTATCGATTCGTGGCGTAGCCCTACATCCTCTGGAAACATCAAAAAAATTATTCCTATGTAACTTTTTATGTTATGGCCAAGTCGATTTTTGGCCAAATTCTCCCCTTATCCTGGATTTTCCGGGACAAATTTTAGGCGCAGCCAAAAATGCTGATAGGCGATCGAAATGTGTTCATCTGAGGGACTCCCATGCAAAATTTCAGCCAAATCGATCGAAAATTACTCCCTTAAAACGCTAAAATAGCTAAAAAAAGCTCGGAGAGCGCCCAGAGCGTGTATTTGTGACTTAAACGCATACTTGCTTATATCTATGGAAATAAATTTGCTAGGCCAATTCTTTTAAGGGGTTTAACTAGTGGCGTGAAATGCTATTTAACGACATACACATTGTGGGAATCGCACGTTAATTTCTCCCGATATGGTACCCGGGTATATCGGCGAATGCCCAATTGGGGCTCGGCGAGCGCATGCCCGTAACTTCTACAAATAATTTCTTAGAGACACACGGATGGTGGCTATCGATTCGTGGCGTAGCCCTACATCCTCTGGAAACATCAAAAAAATTATTCCTATGTAACTTTTTATGTTATGGCCAAGTCGATTTTTGGCCAAATTCTCCCCTTATCCTGGATTTTCCGGGACAAATTTTAGGCGCAGCCAAAAATGCTGATAGGCGATCGAAATGTGTTCATCTGAGGGACTCCCATGCAAAATTTCAGCCAAATCGATCGAAAATTACTCCCTTAAAACGCTAAAATAGCTAAAAAAAGCTCGGAGAGCGCCCAGAGCGTGTATTTGTGACTTAAACGCATACTTGCTTATATCTATGGAAATAAATTTGCTAGGCCAATTCTTTTAAGGGGTTTAACTAGTGGCGTGAAATGCTATTTAACGACATACACATTGTGGGAATCGCACGTTAATTTCTCCCGATATGGTACCCGGGTATATCGGCGAATGCCCAATTGGGGCTCGGCGAGCGCATGCCCGTAACTTCTACAAATAATTTCTTAGAGACACACGGATGGTGGCTATCGATTCGTGGCGTAGCCCTACATCCTCTGGAAACATCAAAAAAATTATTCCTATGTAACTTTTTATGTTATGGCCAAGTCGATTTTTGGCCAAATTCTCCCCTTATCCTGGATTTTCCGGGACAAATTTTAGGCGCAGCCAAAAATGCTGATAGGCGATCGAAATGTGTTCATCTGAGGGACTCCCATGCAAAATTTCAGCCAAATCGATCGAAAATTACTCCCTTAAAACGCTAAAATAGCTAAAAAAAGCTCGGAGAGCGCCCAGAGCGTGTATTTGTGACTTAAACGCATACTTGCTTATATCTATGGAAATAAATTTGCTAGGCCAATTCTTTTAAGGGGTTTAACTAGTGGCGTGAAATGCTATTTAACGACATACACATTGTGGGAATCGCACGTTAATTTCTCCCGATATGGTACCCGGGTATATCGGCGAATGCCCAATTGGGGCTCGGCGAGCGCATGCCCGTAACTTCTACAAATAATTTCTTAGAGACACACGGATGGTGGCTATCGATTCGTGGCGTAGCCCTACATCCTCTGGAAACATCAAAAAAATTATTCCTATGTAACTTTTTATGTTATGGCCAAGTCGATTTTTGGCCAAATTCTCCCCTTATCCTGGATTTTCCGGGACAAATTTTAGGCGCAGCCAAAAATGCTGATAGGCGATCGAAATGTGTTCATCTGAGGGACTCCCATGCAAAATTTCAGCCAAATCGATCGAAAATTACTCCCTTAAAACGCTAAAATAGCTAAAAAAAGCTCGGAGAGCGCCCAGAGCGTGTATTTGTGACTTAAACGCATACTTGCTTATATCTATGGAAATAAATTTGCTAGGCCAATTCTTTTAAGGGGTTTAACTAGTGGCGTGAAATGCTATTTAACGACATACACATTGTGGGAATCGCACGTTAATTTCTCCCGATATGGTACCCGGGTATATCGGCGAATGCTAATTGGGGCTCGGCGAGCGCATGCCCGTAACTTCTACAAATAATTTCTTAGAGACACACGGATGGTGGCTATCGATTCGTGGCGTAGCCCTACATCCTCTGGAAACATCAAAAAAATTATTCCTATGTAACTTTTTATGTTATGGCCAAGTCGATTTTTGGCCAAATTCTCCCCTTATCCTGGATTTTCCGGGACAAATTTTAGGCGCAGCCAAAAATGCTGATAGGCGATCGAAATGTGTTCATCTGAGGGACTCCCATGCAAAATTTCAGCCAAATCGATCGAAAATTACTCCCTTAAAACGCTAAAATAGCTAAAAAAAGCTCGGAGAGCGCCCAGAGCGTGTATTTGTGACTTAAACGCATACTTGCTTATATCTATGGAAATAAATTTGCTAGGCCAATTCTTTTAAGGGGTTTAACTAGTGGCGTGAAATGCTATTTAACGACATACACATTGTGGGAATCGCACGTTAATTTCTCCCGATATGGTACCCGGGTATATCGGCGAATGCTAATTGGGGCTCGGCGAGCG